>CM014735.1:11599383-11917501 GCA_004329165.1 Spatholobus suberectus
TCTCTTTATAATCAATGCCTTCCTTTTGAGTAAAGCCTTTGGCAACAAGATGAGCTTTACATTTCTCAACATTACCCTTTGAATCCCTTTTAGTTTTAAATATCCATTTACAACCAATGGGTTTCACACCCTCAGGCAATTTGATGAGATCCCAAACGTCATTGTCAGCCATCGATTTCATCTCGTCATTCATGGCATCAATCCACTTTTGAGAGTTAGAACTTCGCATAGCTTGACTAAAGTTTATTGGATCTTCCTCAGTTAAGCCAATGCCATCCTCATGTTCTTGAAGAAATACAATATAATCATCTAAAATCGCACTTCTCCTTTCCCTAGTGGATCTCCTTAACGACACTTCTTGAGGTTGTTGAGTTTGCACTATAGGTGGTGCTTGGGGAGGAATCTCAGTGTTGTCTTGTTCTTAAGTGATGTTAGGAATAACATCATTATTAATTACTGGATTTGTTTCTTAAACAATGATAGGTGCAAAGACTTGTTCATTGCTAATGACAGGTTCTTCTTCAAAGACAACACTCCTTATGTTTCCTTCCCCTCCAAACTCAACTTCCTCAAGGAATCTTGCATTTCCCGTCTCAAAGAAGGATCTTGTAGTGGGATTGTAAAACTTATACCCGTAAGAGCGTTCAGCATAACCAACAAAGTAGCAACTAACTATTCTTGTGTCTAGCTTACCTTCATGCAGCTTATAAGGCCTTTCTTTAGCTGGACATCCCCAAATTCATATGTACCTGATGCTGGGCTTTTTCCCAGTCCATAGCTCATAAGGGGTTTAAGCAACTACTTTACTTGGTACCTTGTTGAGGATATAAACTACGGTCTTTAATGCCTCTCCCCAAAGCGACTCTGGTAGAGAAGAGTGACTAATCATACTCCTTACCATATCCTTAAGAGTCCGATTTCGTCGTTCTGTAACTCCGTTCATGCTGGGTTTGCCCGGCATAGTGTATTGTGGAACGATTCCACATTCATTGAGGAAAAGTGCGAAGGGCCCTGGATGTTGTTCACCTGATCCATCATATGTACCATAGTATTCCCCACCACGGTCAGATTTGACAACCCTAATTTTCTTTCCTAGTTGAAGTTCAACTTCAGCTTTAAAAGACTTGAAAACATCTAGAGACTGAGACTTCTCATGAATTAAATAAAGGTAACTATACCTCGAGTAATTGTCTATGAATGTAATAAAGTATCTTTGTCCATTCCATGAATCCATAGGGAAAGGACCACATATATCCGTATGTATTAGTTCTAAGACATCCTTTGCTCTTTCAATACCTAAATTCCTTTTGTTTGTTTGTTTACCCTTAATACACTCAACACAAACTTGGAAGTCTAACAAATTTAAGGGTCCAAGAATTTCCTCTATTTAAAATAGATTATCAAATATTTAAAATACGTGATTATCAATTATCTTCAATAACTATGTTTAACTTCATCTTTAATGTAACTAGCTCCTTAATTTTATTTTTAAAAAATAGTTAGTAAAAGTTCGCGGGACGGCCCGCAAGCCCGCGGGTAAAATCCGTTTAAACCGCAGACTAAATGGACCGGGCTAAAAATCCCACATTCTTAAATGGCCAAATATTTTAGGCTCGTAGCCCGCACGAGCCGTGGGCTAAACGGGTGGTCGGCGGGCCTTGACCCATATGCCCAGCTCTAATTGGTAGGCGTTATTTGGAGGGAAGGTTTTTGGTTTTTGAGCAGGTGTGCTTCAGGTACTGAAGGTCACTGGCTTCGGTTATGGAAAAAGTGAAGAAGCCGAAAAAGAAATGGATGAATATGAGTAGGAGCAACGACATGACTGGGTCAGCCACTAATACTTTAGGCCATTCAGGTGTGGACGAATGAAGAAGCCTTGCTTACGATATATAATGGTTTACCTGTCCCACGAGAAATTTGCAAGTATAAAGCTAGGGAAAATACTTCAGTTTGAGGTTGGAACAGCGAGCCTATGATTTGACTGGACAACGGTATGCGTGTATCCGTTTTTTCTTTTTTTCTTAGTGAAAGAATGTGGCTAAACAGCGAATAAAACAAGACTAAAGACAAACGACTATACAAAGTCCCTGAAGCATCTGCTAACAAAGCCGAGGAACTCGTAGAACTTAACATCAAGTTTGCAAGAATGCCTTGCACATGCTAAATGCGTGCATCGTATATTTCATATAAAAATTGTTTCGGTCTCTCAGACCCACAATCTAAGTTGGTTTATACGTCATCTATTCTGGCTAGTACAGTCTTAGGTATCGCAGCTTATAAACTCTTGCTATTCCGAATCGACTCTACCTTTATCCCGACAGAGCATAGGAAGTGCCTAATGGCAAGGAACATGTGTAGTTAGACATCCAAATGCACACTGCCACGTGACATTCAGCTCTAACAGAATTTCTTTCCAAAACACACTATATAAAGGACTCCACACCCATTAGGTACACGTCGACAACCACCATGGAAACTCACTGGAAACGCATTCTTGTGTTCACCACACAACAAAAATTAAGAAAATTATTAAATATTTTTGTTTAAAAATACATATTTATATTTAACTAAGTTAAACTTTTATGTCATTAATATTATCTTATTTTATTTTTGTTGGGTAAATATAAAGTTAAAAAATAATAGTTCGTATCCTAATGTAATTATTATTTTTCGATGAATACTGGATTAGTGTGCTTGTCCCGAAAAGAGTTATTAAGGTTGTATCTAAACTTTCTGTTGGGAAACAAACCCTTCACACACATTACAAAATAAAAATAATGAAAACACACACATTTATTTAACGTAGTTTGACATTTTTTATTGATGTTCATGGAAACATCTCTATACTCATTCACCTATCATCTCAAATCAAATTACATTTCATTACATATTTTTTGGACAAACTTGACAAAACCTTCCATTCACATAACCCCTTCTCACTCAGGGTGGTGACCTCCTCTTCAGGTCGGGTAGTTCTTTCATATCAAAAACTCCTATTTATACAACTTGCATCCTAATATTAAAAGAAATATATATCTAAAATAAAAATAATATATTTAAATCTAAACAATATTTTAGAGATTTAAATTAGAAATTTGAATTATTTTCCAACAATTTTTCCCTCAATTAAAATATTCAAACTTCCTCTTTTAACTCTTGTTGCCATATATGCTCGTCTCAATCATCTTCAATCACACTTTCACTTTGCAAACTTTGGTGTGTTCCTCGCCTCCACTTTGCAAGTATTGGAGGTGATACTTCTTGTACTTGTACCACAATTAGCTACTAGGACACGTTGTTTGACTTCTTAATCGCCAAGAAGACTTTTGACACAAAAATTTGTACCACTGTTAGCTACTGAGACACACTGCTTGACTTCCACATCACCAAGAAGACTTTCGACATAGGAATCCTATACAAATCCACCATCAACTTTAATACTCTTCTAATAGGTCATCAGGCTGCACAACTATCAGCTTTGGATACCATTGTTAGGGAAAAAAACCCCTCACACACATTGCAAAATAGAAACAATGAAGGAATACACATTTATTTAATGTGGTTCAACACCTTTTGCCTACATCTATAAGACATCAAAATACTCATTCATAGATCATCTCAAATCAGATTATATTCCATTTCAAGTTTTCTGGACAAACTTGACAAAATTCTCCCTTCACATAATCCCACTCTTACTTAGGGTGGCGACCCCCTCTCTAGGTGGTTCTTCCTGTTTCAATAATCCCTATTTATATAACTTATATCCTAATATTAAAAGAGAAAAAAAAATCTCTAAAATAAAACTACTATATTTAAATCTAAACGATATCCTAAAGGTTTGAATTAGAAATTTGAATAATTTTCCAACACTTTCGTGCAACGTTGCATGATATTTTAGATGGCTTTATCATAAAAAGAAATATATTTTACATGGATTTTTTTTGTTTCCATTACCGAATTAAATATCGGATTAATCCCAGGGACACTACAAAAAAATGGTTATTATTGACGGTTTATTTCTGGCTGTCACTAGAAACCGCCAGAAAATGTTGTAATTTCTGACAAATTACTTGACCGCCACAATTTGTAATTATTTTGTTTTATTTTTTTGACATGTATCCATACTCCTTGTCTGTCGAAGACTCAATTCTTGTACCACGTGGGAGACTCATGGGATAGTACTCCTTTCTCTCTTTTCCATCGCAACTATACTCCTTTAACCCTACGCTGTCCTTTCTTCTCTACCAAAACCCCTCGCAAAGACCTGCAGAAACTCTCTGAGCGGAAGATCAAACTCCTCTCGCTCTCCCTGTACCGATCAAAACCCTCTCGTAACGCAATGACGAGGACTGGAGCAAGCCCTTGCGAAGAAAAAGGATCCATTAGCTCTTGATTCAGCCATCGACGAGTCTGTTCTCCTCGTCATGGACAGGTATTCTTATTTTGATTTCTCTTCTCTTGTTTCTTTCTCTTTGAATCGCTAGAAGTTTCATTCATTGATTTTACATAAACTGAAATTTTATTTGTTTGAATTTTGTAAAGAAAAAAGCAAGAGTGAGTTGTTCTCTGTTTCCTTTGATAATATATTGCATTAATCGATTAACTTTTTTATTTTTAGGGTTCGAGAAATGTTGAGAAAATAGGCTTAGAAGTTTACGTTGTTAGTTACATTAGAAGATTCACAGCTACAATTAAAGAATAAAAATTGTTCTTATTAGTTGATTTGAGTTGCATTTCTTTTTCCTGTTAAAAATAAGATGTTCGTAACAAATGTATGCTTTTAACGTATTTTGATTTGAGAAGTGTTGAAATAGGGATGGTTTATTATATGTAGATGTGAATAGAAAGGGTCGTGCTGCAGCGTTCTGTGATGATATTGCAATAGAATGCCTTGGAGTTCAAGCGAGAGATATATGTGGCAAGAAATACAACAATGAGGCTTGTAGTAGAAGCTTTGCTGCAAAGAGGAAAAGGACCGGTTCAGATTCAAATCCTTGCAGCCATTCTTGTCGTCTTAGAAGTGGAGATTGTTGCTGTACCTATGTCTTTATAGAGTTCTGATAGTCTTATGCTTTATTTGCTTCATCTAGGCTTGTAGAAGGACTGGTGATCCAAGTAAGTTAATGTTTTGCAGAAGATTCGACGGTGCTTACCACTGTTATTGTCTACAACCTCCTCATAAGATAGAGTCTGTATTACTTATGAGTGAGCTTAAAGTAGTTTAAATCTTTCTTTGTCATTATTTTTTAATTTACATGGAACTGTGGCAGTTAATTCCTCCTTTGCCTTGCAGATGCAGCATATTTTAATCAAGGGATGGACTTACCATTATTTTCTTTCCTAAAAAAAATGTATAGGTGGTTTATAGCATACATCTGCAGTGATGCATGTGAAAGATTGCTTGTGAAAGGGAACTACTGTCCTGTTAATTTGTTTGAGGGCTGGCATCTCTTCCTAATCTTCTTTTATTGAATCGTTCGCAAAATACAACCCTTATTGGAAGGAACTTATCTGCAAAATACCATGCAACATGTAAGTTCAAATTCCTATTTTGAGACGAGACATCACGCTTCCAAAATTGTCATTGGTAGTTGACCTCAAAAAGAAAAATGTCATTGGTAACTATATTTACAATTGTCAACTTAAGCCTAGCAACAACTTCATAATTAAATTGGAATCGCTCAAGATCAAGGACTCTAACAAACTCATTGCATTCTAATCACCTTGCAGCAAGACTTTTATAGGTCTTGAACCTAATGTCTTTATGTCACTCTCTTATCTCAAAAAGGGAGGCATTAAGCTAACTATTTGTTCCAGCTTAGACAGCAGAAACTACATCTTCCTGTATGTTGGATCATGGTATTCAACTAACTAAATTGATTTTTCTTCTCCTTTTCTTTTTCATTTGCAGATCTTTGCAGTTTTAATATCAATAGTAGGTCTTGGTGCTTCCCTCTGGTGAGTAGGACGAGATATAATGCGAGGCACCGTGACGCTTTTTCAAAATTTAACTCTGAATCTTCTTTCTCTGTTACCTCACACTTAGTCTTAATCTGACCTTTGAAGTAAAATTTAACTGCTTAACACTGACAAACAATTGTGGATTTCTTCAATTCTTCCCAATCAAGTGAAATCTAATTTTTCTTTTTGTCGTTAACCATGTCAAACCAGATCTTGTGGTAAATTTTTTTCTTGCGTAAATTTTTCATTTAGCCCTGTATTTTGTTGTTTTAATGGCTTTAATTGCCTGGGAGATAATGATGGTCTTTACTATGAGATAATAACCCTTTTGATTCATAAATATGCCCACCACCGATCTTGATGATACTTTAATGTAATTTCCATGTGGTGTTCTGAAAGTAGTAAATTAGAATGCTTTATATCATTCATTGTCTTATTATTATTTAGCACTATTTCATTATAAAAATCACAATGTGCACATTCCTCACTGTTGAAGTTTGTTTTGACATCAGCCAACATAGTGCCTCTCATGAGACCAAAGTTTTATTGGGGTTCGTGGAATAACGAGGAGTGAGGTCCCCCATCTGAATAAAAAGCTCGGGAGGCATGTTTCTTATATAAATACTTAATTCCAATTCACCTCATGTTGTTTTTTCTCTTGGCTCAAGACTTTAAATAATTATGTTCTTTATATAATTATGTTCTCGATATTAGCCTTTGCTAATCTTGATTGGTTATTAAGATAGACAAGGTAAGTAGGTACTAAAATGTGGGTTTGTGAGATTATTGGTAATCCTCTACAAAGTATTTTCTAGTTAATTGAATTGATTTATTTTCATTTTAAAAAAGAATTTAATTAATTATTATTTTAATTACTTGTATTTAATTAATCAATGTGTTCTAATTACAGCTAGTAGTGGAAGGAGAAATGACACAGGTGAAAGAAAGAATGTGTTAGAACAATGGAGAAAGATGAAAATCACAACTTGGGGTCTTTTGAGAACATGTCATGGCCCTGATTGAAGGTGCTTTTGTTCCCCTTTTCCTCATCCCCCTTCTCTAGTATTTGTATTTCCACTTTTTACCTATTTGTACTAACTTAAATATATGCACTATTATTTTATAAGTTTTTGGCTTGTTTTTTTCTCGGTTAATATATATATATATATATATATATATGATCATCGATCATCATTTTACAGTTGGCATTATGACTTGGTACATGGATAATTAAGACCCTAGCTAATTTATTGATTTTGAATAGAAAGGTTAATAAGAATAATCTGAACCAATGAAAAACTAGTGAAAATAGTTTGGATTTTTTTTAAAATATATTTTAGATTAAACTTGGCGGTTAAAAACTGCCAGTAAGTACTAATTTTAATCAAATAAAGAACGAAATTTGTGGTGGTTTTTAACTGCCAGGAAATGTTTTTGCTTTTCTGGCTAAAATACCAGGGGTCAATAAAAATTGGCCACAATCTGTGACTGACGCATGCGAACCTGGCAGTTATTTTAACTGCTGGAAATTCCTTTTGTGGCAGTTTTTAGCTGCCAGAAACTGTAATTTTAACTGCCACAAATTACAACATTTTTTTTAGTGGAATCTGATATATGTTTGTATCTTATCATGCATAGTTAAATTATAATATTTTAGCAATAAATATTAAAATTAGATGTTTTATCATATATTTTTTATAAATTATATCGATTGAAAATATTTATATTATGCTTAGCACATTAATTTATGTGAAGATCTTTTATGACTTATTCTTAATACTTAGAAAATTTTATGCCTTAAAAATACAATATAACACTAGACTACTCATTTCAAAATGTAACCCAAGTTCAATTAAAAAAATAAACCAATTTTTTTGTTGCTTTTGTAGTTAATTGTACAATAAAGGCATCTCCCAATTAATAAATAGAGACAAATTTATTTCAAAATATAAAATTATCAAAATAAATTTTACAACTCAGTAAAAGTTTTTATAAACACGATTAAAAATTAAATCTCATTTAAAAGGTTTGAGAAATTCAATTATTTGTCAACTGTATTAAGGATTATTGATAATATATATATATAAAACTCCAATCCGATCTATATTAACTTATACAATAAACAATCGTTGGAGTTCAGCAGTATATACCTTTCGTTTTTTTGTTCTTCGGTACAACAGAACGGACCACCAAAGGCCAATCGAAAGACAAGAGACGCAAGGAGTGAGGGGGTTGGATGTGTGGAAGAGATGAGGTGGGGCTTACTCTGACGAGAAATTAATAAATTTATTGAGAATAAGTTTTTGTTTGTTTTAAAGTTATAAAGTTAAATTTCGTACTTATTAAAGAAAAATACATGACACAATTGCGATTTGGACCTTTTTGAATTTGATAAAAAATTAACAAATTGACCATGAAAGTAAATATATTTGAAAGTATAATAAAAATAAAATAATTAAATATAATAAAATTAATTTAAATATTTTAAATAATATAATAATTAATGACTATAATTTATTACCAAAATATTAAATAATATGATCTTGCTCTCGTTAAAATTATTAAACAAAGTGATTTGAATTTTAGAAAAGCTTACCCACATATAGATGAAAAAACTATTCATATAGTATATATATCATATCACACGAGAATTATTACATGAATTACTATTCATCGTTGTAAATTCTTTACTAGACTATTTTAATAATCATCGAGTGTATATATCAACTAGTATTGAGTTATTTTAGTTTAATTAGTAATTTTAAGTTCGAATCCTCATTATAAAATTATGTTAAATATTCGAAGGGAGAGTTTTATCGTTTACAATAGTCATATCCGGCTTGAATATGATTGTCTCTCACAAAAAATACATGTGATTTAATATATATATATATATATATATATATATATATATATTAGTGCATTTATTGCATATTTATGCTATTGCCAATACTTGCACAGCCGTCCCAATTATAATGGCCGTTCATTTATTCTAAGGTTGAAAAAGACATCCTACGATGAGCAATAATATTATGTTCGCTTTATGTTTTGAAAGAAAATATTTTTACACTCCTTAGAAGTGTGTACATTTTAAAAAGAATTAGAGAAATAAAAAGAAATGAAAATGATAAATGTGATAATGAAGACAATTTTTTTTAAAAAATATATAAAATAAATATAAAATTTAAAATATAAAAAAATCTAATTGTATTTTCACAGTTGCAAACAAAAAAAGTCTTGGGGGTCTATAACAATTTTTTCAAAGGAAAAAATAGTTTATTCCATCGGTCAAACGACCATTATAAGAAATATAAATTTATAGTTAAAAACAAATAGAATTTGGATGCTGATTAATTTGCCTGCACCTGCCGTTGTCTTAAAATAGTCATTTTGACTCTCTCTTGACATCATGCATTTTTATCTTTTTTTTAAGAATGAAATCATGCATTGTTAAGAATATTAATTATTAATAATTTTTTATGTAATCTTATTAAATAATTTGAATTCACATTTACATATAATTCATCCTATAATAACAGCGATCTAGCTGAGTATTTGATGATTTAAGACCCATTAAAACTATTTCTTAGTGGAGGTATGTTTGTCAAACACAAGGATGAAATGAGAAGTAGCTATAAAAATAGTCTAACGTTGAAGTTAGTATAGAAACTAGTAAAGTAATAATATCTCAGAAGTATGTGTATTTGGTACTTTTTGGATGTGATCAATTTATAAGATGTGGATGAGTCATTATCTATAGGTTAGTCATTGAGTGTGACTACAAGATAATTTCAAATGATGTAGGTAGGGATGAAAATAGGTCAGGTTGTTTGACAAGAACTTATAGCCTAGCCTATATCAGGTTCAGGTTAAGTTAGACTATTTTAGAAAATAGACTAGGTTAAGACTTTTATTAAAGGCTATTTATATTTAAATAAATATAGATAAATATTTGTTGTTAATATTATTATTATATTAATTAAATTTGTTATAATGTATTAAATTATACATTTATTTATCTTTTTAAATGTTAAACGCGTTAAGTTATATAAAGAGTCAAGTTTATAAGTTTGTTGAAAGATAAATTTATACTTATTTAGAAGTCTTATTACAAAATATGTTTTTACATAAATTATCATACTTCTATCATAGTATTAAATTATCATAAAATAGATCCTAAAACAAGCTTGTAGGCCAGGCTAGATTTTTATGTAAGCCAAATTAGACCTTTTAAAAAAGCCTATAAAAGATAAATAGGCTAGACTCAAACCATATATTTTTAATCAAGTTTAGGCTCAACCTAGAAAAACATAGCCTAACATAGCCTATTTCTACCCCTACATGCACGGGCCTCTAATTGTAGAATATTGAAATCCCTGACATGCATAGTGTGAACAGGTACTAAGGATTCCTCTGTGTTTGACATATGAAGCACTAGCTAAGGTTTGCTCATAAGGAATTGGCCCTATGCATTAGTGTGTTAAAATTTGAAATAAGAAAGGAGAAGCTTTTAAAATTAGCTTATATAAAAAAATTTAATATTTTAATTTCTTCATTAAAAAGCTTCTTTTTATTTTATTTTTTTCAAAACTTTTATTAAATTATGTTTGACATAATTTTTCCTTTTGAATAGAAGAAAAATTCAAAAAAAAAAAAATTAAGTCAAACACAACCTTTTAGACCCAATAAACACTCATAAGATTTTTCCATTGTAGAGAAGAAATTTATTGACTAATTAAATAAGTTGGAATCTAGATATATGTATTCAACTTCAAAATTTTATGAGAATTGATGTGAGCTTAGGAAGTTTAATATTCAACCCATTCTACACCTATAATATATGTAATTGGATATATTTAATTTAAAATAAAATGAGTGTTTTTTAATTAGTGTATTGATTTTGTAACTTGTCTCTATTTATTCCTTTGACACGGCTTTGTAACAATCTTGTATTTCGGTTAAATTATTCCTTGTACTCTATTTATTAATAAAATTTTCTTTATAAAAATTAAAAGAAAAACTAAAATTAACATATGCAAATAATAATACTCATTCTTGATCCTATACAAGCAATTTTATAGCCTAAATTTCTTGTTGAGAGATAAGCATAAGTGTCAAGTGAAAGTTTATTAAACACGAGAAATATAAGTAAATAATGACATTAAAAACAGAATTAATTTATTATTGAGGACAAAATGTACTTATAGACATCTCATTAATGGAAAAATGTTGTGTAGCTATTTTTTGATCCATCATATCCCTTAAGAAAAATAATGGTTCTTGTGGAAATGGCAATTCAAGTGTGTGACCATCAAGATATGAAACAACTTTTGCCATGGTAGGTCTAATATTTTGATTTTCTTGAACACATAATAAACCAATTTGAATACACTTAATCACTTCATTGTGAGAATAATCTTCTTTCAAATTTGGGTCCAATATGCTCAATAGTTTTTGATCTTTCCATTGTCTCCAAACCTGCAATAGTTTATGGAATTAAATATTCAATTTTTTATGTTTCTTTGCATTTCATTTGATTAACATTGAATGTATGAGCATTAACTAGAAAAGGTTAAGTATTATATACTCACATAATTCATGAGTCCATCTCCATTAAAGAGTTATTCATGAGGATTTATATTCCTTTTTTCTGTAATGATCTCTAAAACTATAACTCCAAAGCTAAAAGCATCTGACTTTTTAGAAAATTGTCCAAGCATTGCATATTTTGGAGACATATAACCACTATAGGGAGAAAATTATAAATTAGCTAAAACATATCATGTGAAGAAGTGATAAGGATACAAATGAGAATTTGAAACTTACTATGTTCCAACTATTCTTTTGGTTTTTCCACGATCTTGATCTATTTCAACAATTTTGGCCATACCAAAATTTGATATCTTAGGATTCATATTTTCATCCAATAGAATATTACTAGGTTTGAGATCACGATGTATAACTTTAAGTCGAGAATATTCATGTAAATAAAGAACTCCTCGAGCAGTCCCGTCTATAATTTTGTAACGCTCATACCAACTTAACATCTTTTGTTGAGTATCTACATTGATTATTAAATGAATGGGAAAAGTAAGTGAAACATGTTTGTAAAGCTAAGCTACAAGTATTAAAAATCATGCAAAATGAATTAATCACTTAACTATTACTAAAGAGTTTAAAAAGTTATCAAGGCTCCCATTCGATATGTACTCATAAATAAGAATCTTCTCTTGCACTTCTAGGCAAAAACCTATTAGCACCACAAGGTTTCTATGTTGTAGTTTGGCTATCAGTGAAATCTCATTTTTGAATTCAATCGAACCTTGTGTAGAACTTGTTGATAGTCTTTTGACAGCTATATGTCTTCCATCAGGGAGCATGCCCTAAGAATACAAATCATTATTAAAGCAAAATACATAATTATTAAATAAATAAATTATCATATTTTCTCACCTTGTAAACTTCTCCAAATCCACCTTTGCCAATCTTGTTTTCATGTGAAAAGTTATGTGTGGCTTCTTCAATAATAGCCAAGTCAAATTGCATCCCCTCTAGAGTGACACTTTCATGACCAACTAAACAAATATGTTTGAATTGTTAAATTAAGTTTGTAAACCTTTTTAGAGGTTGCAAATGCATAATTATATATTGAAGTTTCTTTTTATTACAATCACAATACGTACAATTTTCTCTCAGAAGAATCTTTTGATTGCTCTTTCTTGCTTTTCTCCGTAACAAATAGCAACAAAAGGAGCTTAGCATCATCAAAACAACAAGAAGGACGACAGCTATGATAACTGTTCGTGGCGTACTCTTTTTATGTTCTACATAAGAAATTAATGTATTATTCAGATGTCAATAACAATTGTTAATGAGTCACGATATTAGTATAGGAGAAATGTCTTTGTAAAGAGTACTCATAAGTCAGAATTATATTGGTATAGATGCTGGGACTTATAGAATTATGTAGGTCATGATATAAACATATTCAATAATAGGGTTTACCTTGCCTACTCAACGTAAAACTCTTGCTACAAAAAAAAATAAAAATTGTCATTTACTAATAGACAAAAATTATCAAATGTTAAGATTGTCTTTGTTAGTGTATTTTTTGTCTAATGAAAATTAAATTGTTAATATAAACTTTAAAGGTCTATACTAAGAGAAAATATGTTATGTACTAACAGTGTAAAGTAGTTTTACATTGTTATTCAATCATAAATTACTATATATGGTAAGTTTGTTGACTTTTATAATAAGTACCTTAAAAGTAGAACTGGCAAAATGGGCTCAGCCCAATGGGCTGGCTTGCTTAGCCCGTAAAAAGGGCTAGATTATGCTCAAAAAAAGATAGCCCATAAGAAACTAGGCCATTTTGGCTTGACTTGTTTGGCCCGGTGGGCCAACTAGGTCCGGGGCAGGCTGGCCCGTGCGAGCCTCGAGTTGTCCCATTATATATATATATATATAAATTAAAAATTACATAGATAATATTAAATTATTCATATAAGTAAAAAAATAAAAAAAAAGGCGTCACGTCTTCGACTACGAGCCAAGCCACAAGAAGTTAACATTCTCCTTCTCCTTTGTAAATTGGATTCAAAATAGATTATTGAGAACCCTAAGTTCCGATCTACCTCTGCTTCGCATCCGCATCCGCGTCCCTTATGCTCCAGTCTACCTCCGCGTCCAGTCTGCCTTGGCATCCACGTTCGCCTCTGCCTTTGCTCCGCCTCTACTCTACCTCTGCTTTTGCTCCACCTTCCTAAATCCTGAGTCGAATCTTGCCGCAGGTTCGAATCCTGCTGCTCACAATCTTAGCGATTTTTTCATAATGTAAGATTACATTCACATGCTGTTTTCCTAAAAATATTTAATCTACCAAATTGTTTATATTTTATTTTGAAATAAATTTCTAATTATTTATAAACAAACTTTAATCAACTAATTCAATCAATTGATATTTCCATCATTGCTTCTTTGCTTTGTACTGTAATGGACAATTTTCACCGTGGATGAATTACTGGTGCAAGACAATGAACGACTAAACCATTCCATATAATTAAGTAAATTATATATGAATAAAAATGTTTGTTTATATTAGAAAGTATGTAGAATTTAATTTTAAATATTTACTATCATTTAAATAATTTAATTTTATATAATTTTTGGCAAAAAAATAATAATTAAAATAGATAACAATGTTAATCGGTTTGCAAAAAAATTTAGGCCAAATTAGCCTAGTGGCCCACATAGGGCTAGGCTGGGCCAAAAGAATAGAGGCCCGAAGAAAACCGGGCTAGCTCGACTTGACCCGTTACATAACAATGGGCCGCCCCGTCCAATTTGACAACTCTACTTAAAAATCATATTAACGGTAATTTTTGATTGGTTGACAGTATAAATTTTTTTACATTAATAGTGCATGACTATTAAACTCCTATACTAAAAGTATAATATATCATATTAACATTATATGTATTGATGGTATACGTCAATATTCTATACTAACAAAATTGTTTGTTAGTATAACAATGTATCATATTGTTAGTATAATTAAACTCACAATGTATATACTAATTAATAGATTAATTTTCATAAGGAAATTTTATACTAACAAAGATTAATTCAATACAAATCATTAATAAATGATAAGTTTTTTAGTGTATGGAATGCATCTTTTTTAACATGCATGTTAACTAAAATAAGAGATGAATTAAGTGTACCTACCTTAGTCTCACACGCAGATGGTTATATTACAAGGTCAAACTCACGGGACAAATAGTCAAACTCCTAGTTCCCTCCGCTACGCAAGTTCGACACATCCGACGTGGCACGTCTCCGCGGCAATTGAAGAGGTCGTAGACTATGTCGGGGCTGTTTCTGCCACCCGCTGTGGTGCTGTGGAACTCTGTATTGCGGGTGGTGGCGGCAGAGAAGAGGGAAGCTAGAAGTGTGTCTAAGTTGAACTGGTAAGCGCTGTTGGCGGTGAAGGTTTTGTTGGTTGAGCAGCAGTGAAGATATAAGAGAGAGGAAGATTTGAGAAGGGAAAATTGGAACACCAGATAAAGGAAGACGTGGTACTTGCTGGCTAAGTAGTGTACCATGTTTAGAGCGGAAGATATTTTACGCGCAAATGTGGAGATCGCAGAACATGTTATCTATCTATCTATATATATATATATAAGTAATGATGGTTGATGGGTGAACTCACCGGTTCCCACTCCAACCACTTAGTTAATACTACAGTATACCATCAAATAGGTAGTTCACCGGTGAACCACTAATTTAAATAGTTAGATATATAAATAAAAAAAAAATTAACAGTTAAGATTTGTTAATTTGATTACAATCTCGACCGTTTGATTTTTTTTATTTATATATCTAACAGTTTAAATTAGTGGTCCATTAATAAACCACTTGATTTGATAGTTCACCGTAAAATCCACCCGTTATACAAGGATATATGAACATGTTATTATTCTAAACATTTCATTAACATTTATTATTTTATTTATCTATCTTTTGCCCTATAATATCATATGTTTATACTTTTCTCTTTATTTCTTTAGGTGTCTATAGATGGTGGGTGTCTACTGTCTACCCATCATTATCCTAAATATATATGGAAAAATGATTCATAGATATTCCCATACTAATATACACGTAGAAAGAAAAGGAGAGAAAAACATAAATATAATAAGTAATATAATATAAAAAAAATAGAAATAGAGAGAAAAATATGAGAGTCAATGGAATGTTTATACTATTAAGGTGTCCATATATAACTATTCATATATATGTGCTAGAAAAATTATGAATATCCACTTAAGTTGTTGTCTTCTATTTCTCTGCCGTTTCATTTTTTTTATCTCTTTTATTTTTTTATTATATCATATTATCACTTATCACATTTATTATTATTATTTTTTTTCTTTTTTCTTCGTATTTTTTCCTCGTTTACTTCAATTCACTTTATTTTAAGAGGTTTTTTTTTTTTTCTTTTGTATTGTTCGAAATCATCACACGTGTTCATAATTCTGACTAATTTTTAAGTGACATGTATGTAATCGAATTTTTTAGTTTATGAATTTTTTTTTTTAAAAATTGACTACAGAGATTAAACGAAGCCATAGAAACATAATGTTACAAATCATACATTAATTTCTCCTATTTTTGGGTAGACGTTTATACTTTATAGTGGATGTACCTGCATGCTTAAATAAGTAAACTTGGGTGGTTGCGATACGTTAATTGTCAACCACGTGGACATTAAATGCGGACGTTAATATGTGGTCAACTCGTCAACCATGTCCCTGCTCATGCAGGACAAAAGATAAGACCGTAGTTGACTATTGTTATTTCCTGGAGATAAATTTGGTGCATTGTCTGGGTCAGTTTGCATTTTATATTTGTAATATACACTAGAGTTTTTATAAGATTATCTTTTAAACAAAAAATATGTGGAACTTATCTCTATTATAATATAAATCTGAGTTCTGTAACGACAGCTAGCTTTATACAGTGATTAAGATATAATAAAAAAAATGGTTAATACTACTTCTGATCTTTCTTATAGCAAATTTTTTTAAAAAATAATTATTATTGGTGAAAATATCATTATTATGAATCTATTTAAGTATTTAGGTAAAAAAAATTGAGATATATTAATTAAAAAATAATTAATATTTTTTAATTTTATAAAATAACAAATATTTTGAGGTAAACTAAAAAAATATTAAAGAAACAATAATATGAGATGGACAGAATATGTGATGATGAAAAATTTTGTAAATTTTAAAAAATATATAGAAAATACTTTTCTGATCAATTAAAATTGTCCAAAATCACTTACAAATAAGGGAGATTCTTTTACTTTTTAACTAGTATATGATTCATGTATATGATTCATGTCTGGCCTTTTTTCCCCGTTAGGGTAAAATGATCCTAAAATTATGTAAATATTGTAACCTTAAAAGTATTTTTCCAGATAGGGTAAGTGGACAATGAGGATGTCAATTTTGAAGGCAAAGTCGACAATTATCCTCAACTTACTTTTTTTTTTTACTCACAGAGTCGATGATGACATTGTTGATTTTTTTTTGTTTATATTTTGGAAGTTGATAATGTCATTGTCGACTTTATTTTATTTATAATTTGAAAGTCAACAATAATATAATATATATATATATATATATATATATATATATATATAAAATTTTGTAATCCCCTCTGACAATGAGAAACCGGTCCGTTTTCTTTCTTAATTTCTTTGTCATTATATGGTCTAGTTTTTAGAATTTTATGGATTAATATTGCCTAATTATTAGATTAAAATTTAGATTATTAATATCAATTACAAAAATAAGATTTATGGTATTTTAATTGATGAATATTAATTGTTTGAGCTTATGATGTGTGGTACTAAAATGAAAGGTCCTTGTTGTCATCTAGTAATTATAAAATTCTCACTTCATTAGGCAATTTTATGTGAAACAATATTGTGGTAAACCCTAACTGTCAGGCAAAAAGGAGCATCTTCCTCATTCTAGTGTTTGTGATTCAATTGAAGTAATAGACGTGAATTTCATCTCTTCTTCAAATACATGTCTTCTAACCTTTTTATAATTGTCATTGTATGATTATGAACATGTCATGACTTTGCACTATTTATTCTTAAATTTCCATCAATTAGATTCTATTAAACCATATTCTTTTTCCTTATTTTATTTCATGGCCAAAATTGGGCAAAGCAATTTAGGGTTTTCAATGATAGGATATTTGTAAAATTATGTGTAATTGAATAAAATATTTAGAAAAATACCCCAAATATTTTTTTTTTCAAATGATCGAGATTAAAAATTTAAAACATATTCTTTGAAATTCTTGAATCCCTATATTTTATGTATGTTTTTCAAATTTAATATGGGATTATTGTTTGGCCTTAAATATATATTATAAACGTGTTAATCTTGTTTGATTCCATCTATCCAATTAAGAGAATTTACAATCAAATTGTTTTTTGAACTTGTTACATCACGTCTTTCGTTTTGATCCAATTTGACGTCTAAACGTGATGTTTTTTCAAAATTGATTGAGTATTTGTTTATATATCCAATTTCATTAAAAAAAAAAATGCAAAAATCATTCATCAATCTCAAGGATTTAGAGAGAATTTCAAAAATTTGATTTCATACCCATTTTTGCGCCATCCCCATTTTAGGATTTGGTTTTTGTTGATTGATGGATTTCGCCTAGAACTGGATAGAATTAAGCTACAATTCGTTAGAATCAGAGAGAATTTTTCAGCATCCTACTTTGGAACCTAGTTATTTTGCGGCATGATTTTCGGCAGCCCGTTTTGTTTGCGATCATCAACGATTTTTTTCAATTGATTAAGGGAATCTGTACAACGTGTTCCTGCGATCAAAATACCCCAAAAATCATGCATTTCCACAAAACGAACCAGGACCTCAAGGCGGGTCATGTGACTCGTATCCATATCCAGTTTTTTGAATTTTTTGTTCTTGCGCGATGCACACTCGCAGGGACTAGAGAGAGAAGCATGTGTAGACCCATTTTGAGCCCACTTTGGATGATTCTTGGTTTTAATAATTTAAAAATATAATTTGTGTGTTTTAATATATTTTTCTAAAATTTGTTTATTTCATGAAATATTTTGGACTTGAAAAATTTTGTGCACATTTATAAAAATATAAAATAAATTTTAGTGTGTTGTACTCTCTCAATTAAATTAGGTTATTTCGTGTGATAAATTAATTTTGGATGATTATGTAATTAAATAAATGTCTTTTGTGATTCTTAACATATTTTATTCTTAGTGCTTTTGTTTAATTTTTCTTGCAAGCATGATTGCTAATATATTGAATTATTGTCATCTCACCTATCATAGGAACAATTATACAAAATTTATATATTTTATTTGTGTTTAATACTACATAAATAATAATTACCCTATCAATATATTGTTCTTAATGTGATTTATGATTGATACGATGTATTTTCTTTTTTAATTGTGTTAATTTTGTTTTGGTGTCCTATTGATGCTGAGATTTTTTATGGCATGAGTTTGTATATTACATTTTTTTGTTATATTTCTTATTCATTGTAATTCGGAACCCTTAGCCAGGATCATGGTATGCAAAGAATTTTGTATATTGAGCATATTGTGTTGTGCATATTAAAAATAATTTTGTTATATATTTTTCCACTAGTTACTATAACCACTTTCGTGATAATTTCAAATGGGACCATTTATGGAGATTAGAAGGAATCTATAGATTTGTATTTGGCCATTGCCCATACATCAACTTAGCTTTGAGTGATGATGAGCCTTTAGCTCTTATTGTTGAGTCTCCTACTGCTCAGAGGATGTTTCATGAGAGATAAGACCACTCAAACAGTGTGTTTGATGGTGAATGAGTACACCATGGAAAAGTAGACAAAGCATTCCAAAGAACCATTGTGTTAAGAATTTCTAAAGGTCATTGAAGAAAAGTTTAGTAACATCAGCTTTTCATATACAGGAGCTCCTAGGAGGTAACCTAAATTCTTCTATTTGCTTTCTTAATTTCTCTTTCCTTTTAGGAATTTAGAAATTTAAGATTTAGGATAAATAATTTCCTTTTGATTAGGATAATAGTTGTTTCTTTTGATTAATCATTTTATTTTATTTTTTGTTTGAATTTTTGTGGACCTAATTTATCCTTAGAAAAGAGGTTTGATGATCGATATAGTGCAACAATATTGTTGTTATGCATTTCTATCAAAATAATAAGAGCTCTTTTTGTATAAAGCGTTTTGGTGTTGTTAGAGAGAAAATTCTAGAGTCTCATACTCAAATTGAGCACATTTTTGTAGAGTACATATTGGTAAATCCATTAACCAAATGCTTAATTATTGGAGCTTTTGAGAATTTTGTAGCTCATGAGTTTAATTAAACCTTTTTTTAATGTTTTAGGTTAATGAGAGTTTGAAATTATGTATTTGTTTATATTTCTTTATGAGATATGTAATTTGATAATGTCACTTTTGTTATCATATTTCTTATGGCATCATTAAGATGCTTAGACTATTTTGTTGGGATTGCATATTTGTCTTATTTAATTAAGCTTTCTTTTATTCATCTTGCATATGAAACGTAAGTTTATTGCAATGTATGATGTTTGTCCCTATCAAATATAATTTTTTACGTTGTTAATAGCTCATTATTTCTTTAGACATAATTGATATTTCATTGTAATAATATTTTGTCTCCAATAATTAAACTAATGTTATCTAAGTGAGATTGTTAGAATTTTGTAGATTGACATTGTCTAATTATTGGATTAAATTTTAGATTATTAATATCAATTATTAAAATAAGATTATGACATTTTAATTGATGAATATTAGTTGTTTAGACTTATGATGTGAGTGTGCCTATGGCGGGTTGGACCTTCACTTGGTGCCCAAATGATGATACCCTACTCTCATCTAGTAGTTATAAAATTATCGCCTAATTAGACAACTATGTGTGGCACAACATTATGTGGGAAATCTTAGCCACAAGGTAGAGAGGAGCATCTTTCTCATTTCAATGATTGTAATTCGATTGAGATAACAAGCATGAATTTCATCTCTTCTTCATATACACATCTTTTAACCCTTTTATAGTTGTTGTTTTATGATTTTGAACATGCCATGATTGTACACTATTTGTTATTAAATTTCTATCATTGGTGTCTCTACGAAGCTTTTACCTTTCCTTATTGTCAAGTTGGTCTTAAATTCAATGCCATGTTTTTCTGTGATCCCTTTTGGGGGAGAACATGTGCCACCACTCCCTACTACTTCCTCGTGGTTGGGTTATTTGCACAGTAGGTTTAGCAGGTAGCTGCTACTACGATGGAGTCATCGAAAGACAAACTTATGTAAGTAGTTGGGGAAATGGTTGTGGCAAGTTTCTCTAGTGTATGTTGTGAGAAGATGAAGTGAGAAAACAAGCAGATTCTTCTTGTTGCTAGAGGGATTTGCAATATGTATATATGTATATATATAAGTATATATGTATATATATATCTATATATATATCTATATATATATATATATAGAGAGAGAGAGAGAGAGAGATGTGCTAACTACACGCACTTAATTTTTAGTTGGAATATGTTAGTAAGTTATAACGAAAAATTATCTTAAAATATTGCGATGGTATAGCTGGGGTTTGCTAACGTACGACCACTTGATTTTTAGTTGGAGTACATTAGCAAGTTATAAATAAAAATTATCTTAGCAATCCATGATTTAGGGGTCTGTTGTATTAATCAATTATTTTAATTGGTTTTTAAATTCAATTATATGCTTAATTTGTTCTGGGTTAATTTGTTTTGGAGGGGTCTATTTTTTGGTACAATAAGGAAAAGAAAAAGAAACTAGCAACTAGCCACGCTTCCCAATTAAGGATATTTGATCGATTCTTGCAAATCCCAAACTCTTAATTTAATTGTGGGAGTTACTATGGTACCCCCACAAACAGAACTGTTTTGGAACAGTTGGTTTTTAGATCAACGAAATACATAAGTTTCTGCCATGTCTTTTATTTTGCTAAAATAAAAATAAAAAGAAGTTTGATCTAGTCAAGTCTTCTTGGGCCAAGGCTTACTAGATCTATCTGTTTGAAGTTGAATAGAATGTTAGTGATTATGCTATTGGGTAAAGCAACGAAAGTACGGATAACAGTATGAATAACTGCAAACACATTCTATGTATACCAATGCCAATTGCTGGTTTTACACAGCGTTTGGAGAAAAGGTGCTTATGTTCTACTACTCAGCAATCTGCCAATAGAATAGATAATCTAAGGGCTTAAATGAATTGGATTAGTTTCCTTGAAATAAAGAGTAACATTCTTCTAAATCTCTTTACTTGGTTGCCATTGTTCTATATGTTGCACTTGCTGCACACCACCTTTATCTGGTATTAGTTGATTCTATATATTGAAGTTGTGGGAATTCTGTTTTTTTTTTTTAATTGTCTGTAATATGAACATCTTGGCACCTAAATGCTGGTCAATAAATATTTTCTTTGTTGATAAAAAAAGCTGTTCCAAAACCCCTAAAATTTATAAGGGTACCGTAGAATTTCTCTTTAATTATACGATCGATAGGGCACTTTATTGCATCGTTATGTGACTGGGAAAAAAATGTATAGGCACGATTCTGGCATGTCCAATTTCTTGGAACAATGGAGGTGAGCAAGATCAGAATCGAATAATAGGAGGGACATGACTCACTAAAATGGTTTTATTAGGACCATTAAATGATAATATATATATATATATATATATATATATATATATATATATATATATATATATATATATATCACATTGTGGACTTCCAAAATAAAAATAATTATCAACTTTGCGGGTAAAGAAAATAAATTAATAAGTCAACGATACGATTGTCGACTTTACCTTCAAATTCAACATCCTCATTATTGACTTATCCCAACGGGATAAATGCTGTGAGTGTGTTTGTTTGATGGATTAAAAGTTGATTCCCAGGAATGTAAACATACGAATGTAACATACCCATGTTTGTTATAAGTCTTGAAAAAATATTTTTGGGTATTGTTAATTCCTGGAAAAGTTGTAACTCTTTTTTTTATCATGTTTTCGTACACTTCTATTCCCATGAGGAGGGGGTGGAAAAGTGATATTCTCATGAAAATATGGGTAGTTATTTTTTAACACATCTGTAACTTCTATTTTTATTTAAATTATTTTGAATTTTCAAAAATATTCCTAGGAATGTTAAAATGCAACCAAACACGTTTTTAAATATATCCAGGAATAACATTCCCAATTATAACATTCTTGGGAATGTGATACCCGAAAAAATAATATGAAATATAAGATAAAATATATTTGTGATAAGAAAACAATTTATTTACCAATATATATAAATTATTAAAGTAAAATGTAACAGTATTGATAATTATAACACAATTAATAAAAAATTATAATTGTTTATTGATTTGAAATGAATATTTTATATCACACTTGTTGATTGTGAAATTTTGCTCTTTTTTTGTCAACAAATATAATTTCATTCTAGATTTTGAAAAAGGAGACATTTACTCCTTTTGGAGGCCTTTTAACCACCTTTATAAGTCTTTTACCTTGGGTTTGTGGTTCAATTTTTATTAACTTCGATGATTGATCATAATAATAAATTGTAAACAAAAGAGAAAAGAATTAAGAGGAAAGGTGAAAAGAATAGAAATTTAAGGCAAGAGAAAGGGGTAGAAGCAGAGTGCGGAAAATGTAAAGAGATTAAAGTTTGGAGAAAAAATAGAGGGAGAAGTAGAAGAAATGGGAGGAGAAGTAGATTTGAATAAATGTAAATTGCTGAAATTAAAATGGTAGTTGAGAACATTATAGTAATCCACTGATCAGTGAATGTTGGGGACTTAGGATATGTAAAGTGTTTACAATATCTAACCCTTATTACATGGTACAGTATGATATTTATAGACGACAAATCCTAACTACCTCACAACTTTTACAAACTTCTACTAAATCTTCACCGTAAATAGCTTGTATCTTCAATCTCCACCGTTGATTACTTCTATAATCTTGATCCTTTAAATCTTCAATTTTTCCATCACAACCCTATTAAAATGAGATCAATATGAAGATTGTATTTTGACACTTAGTTAAAATAGTATGCTGAAATACCAATTTTCAGCACTTAGTCGAAATATTTTTAAAAGACCAATATTTTCGATTTTCTTGAAAGACTACTCTTTTTGATTTACTCAAACGACCCTTTTTTCGATTTTTTTGAAATGTTCTCAAAAGACCATTTTTCAATTTTCTCAAAAAATGGTGATATTAACAACCCTTTAATATAAAAATTTATAATACGCTCTTTAAATTACTATTATAAATAAAATTAAAATAATTTTTACTTATATTATAGACAAAGTATATTAATATTTTTTTTATCTTACACGTTAAAAAAAACATGTAGTTTTTTTTATTAAAATAGAAAATATTTTTATATTGAGAAGCAAAAAATTAACTTTTATTGGTTAAATAATCAAAGTATTTAAGAGTGTTTATTTAATGTCCCTTAATTTGTATACTAAAGTAATATTTCATTGTGTGTGTGTGTATTATTGTTAGAATGTTTTTCAAAACATAGTGCTAAAAAATTGAAAAAAATAACGGCTGATTGACTAAAGTGGGGTCTTTTTAGAAACATTTTATCAAAATGGGGTTCCATTGAAACATGTTACCGGCATGAGGCTGTTTTGACCGTTGACCAGTCAAAGTCACTATTCTGACTAGCGAGTTACTATACATGTCAGACCTTTTTTATATATATAAAAAATTTACACGTCTGATGCCACGTGTAACTCGCTAGTCAGAGTAGTAAAATATGTAAAGTGTTGGTCAAAATAACGGGTTTAACTGGTAGCCAATGTGGTAGCTAAAGATGGCATCCTCACTAGTGAGTTTATGAGAAAATGACACGTGTAAAAATTTGCAGTAAGGTGTTAGTGGGAGTAGCTAGTTTCATGGGGTGTGGACACGTGTAGTTTTTTCAAAAAGGTGTTAGTCAAAATAGCAACTTTCAACCCGTCAAATCACGCAAGAAGGTTCAAGTGGGACTAGCAATTTGTGACCGGTCAAATGGTGCAAGTTGCAGTAGCAATTTGTGACTTGTCATAAATCTTTCTTAAAATATATTTTAAAACCATGACTTTTAAAGTAGTTATAGTAAAAATTGACTAATTTAAATTTAGCATACATGGAAGTTTATGATTAAATTATAAGATAAAAATCTTTTACATAGCTGGTGCATACATTATTTATTCTTTTAATTATGGATTTAATCACTTATTTTTTTAAAAGGAGAATTTTAAGGAGTTATAGTTAAAGTGTATTTTAAAAAAAATCAAAATTATAATTTGTTAACATTACTCCTAAAACAAATGAGTATATATTAATATCTATGGGTGTAAATACATACTAATGTATTTTTTTTAGAAAGAATATGTTTATAAATTATACTTTAAGTATATTTTAAGAAAATCAAAATTAAATTTTACTAACATAATCCTCCTATAAATATAATAGTTTATAATAGCAACTCCATTTATTATTGATTATTACTCTCACACGCCAGGTACTATACATTGAAAGTTGCTACTGCAACTCACACCATTTGAGCAATCACAAATTGCTAGTCCCACTTGCACCTTTCTGCGTGATTTGACGGGTTGAAAGTTGTTATTTTGACTAACACCTTTTTGAAAAAACTACACGTGTCCACACCCCACGAAACTAGCTACTCCCACTAACACTTTACTACAAATTTTTACACGTGTCATGTTCTTGTAAACTCACTAGTGAGGATACTGTTTTTAGTTGCCACATTGGCTACCAGTTAAACCCACCATTTTGGCCAACACTTTATGTGTTTTACTACTTTGACTAGCGAGTTACACGTGGCATCATATGTGTAAATTTTTTATAAAAAAGAAAAAATCTGACGTGTACAGTAACTCGCTAATTAGAATAGCAACTTTGGGTGGTCAATAGTCAAAACAACCCTATGTCGGTAATATGTTTCAATAGAACCCCATTTTAATAAAATGTTTCTAAAAAGATCCCACTGTGGTCAATCAGCCAAAAAATAACATATCTAATTTATATATTTAATGAAAATAAAAAAGAAATTTTAATATTTTTACGTGATGAATATTTATTTTAGTGCAAGGTAAATATCTTATTGAATGATTATTTTTCGTCATTTGTTAACCCATTGACAAGCATACCAATTCGCACAAGTAGACAATGATAAGTATGAGTATCGTTTTCCAAGGGACTTGTGTAATACTAGGTTTTTACACAATTTGATGTTATAAAAAAAATATATTAGAGTGAGACAATCAAAAATTCTTTTTGGAATTTTTACGAACACTTGGAATGTAGAAATAAAGATTAACAACAAATAATAAAAACGTTGGGGGTTTGATTGCATTAATGCTTCGTTCATTACCATAAACCATAAAACTATCCAATCCTTAATCCCTTAGTGGAGTAAATTTAAGTTACTTAGTTAAACTACCAATTCCTTGATTAGCTTATCTAACTAATTTGCCTTAAGAAAAGAGGAAAAGAAATGACTAATAAACCTTGTTCTATTCCTAGATACTAGATTCATTACATGTTCAATCACTTCAGATCTATGAAAAGAATATGTTTTCCAACAAGATCCAAACAATGAGATCAAGCTATGGGAGATCAAACCACAACAAGCATTAAGAGTAGAAGTGAAGTACACATGAATAAAACATGAACATTCAATAAATAACTTAAGAAGTATACATGAAAGTAGGTTGTTACATCAAACCCCAACTAAGGTAAATCTAGCTACTCATGATGCAAATGAGCAACCAAGAAGAGATGAAAAAAGTAGATTAGAGGTCCATGGAGAGCTTCCCAACTTGATCCAATGCTCCAAGGATTGAGAGAGAAAAAGACACCTAAAAATGGATGTGAGAGAGTCTTTCGTCAATGATTTCTGCCATTGCCCTAATGCCACAATCGCGCCTCATTAAATGAGCAGTCCACTTTCGCTAAGCGAGGGTACACCTTCGCTCAGCGAATCCTTAAATTTGTGGCTTCAGGGCACAAATTTTGCTTAACGAGAATTTTTCTTGCTGAGCGACTCCTTCAACTTTAGAAAACTCAACTCTCTGGAGCTCAAGTATTTGCTGAGCGAAGGTCATGCTCAGTCAGCAAATTCTAGTAAGCAATAATTCTTCTGAACAGCTCCAATCCCTTTTCTTCAAGTCCTACAAAAATTGATAGGGGATCTGTAACACCCTGTTTCTCCTAATACTTGATTAAGTATTTTAATAACTAAAAGTAAGAAACTTAAGATATGTACTTAAGCCAATGTGATTGTGTGGGGAGTCTGATTTTGGGTTTTGAGAGGAAAACAGTTGAGTTAAATCAGTTTTAGGACAAGGCGAGTGGTTGGGTGAGATTTGGGCCTCAATAGGCCAAAAGTTCATGTGAGAGTTCCGGGAAACTCAGATATAAAAGGAGGAGGGGGGTGAAACTCCTCATTCTCTCATTTTCTCTCTCTCTCTCTTCAGTTTCTCTCTCAATCTCTCTCTATAAATTTGAGGTTGATAAGTGTGTTAGAAGGTTTTCTAAGCTCAATTTAGTGATTGTGGGGAGAGAAAGGACAAATCTGTGGAAGATTTTGGCTCAAGACACAAGTTTTCTCAAAGGACCAAAATTCAAGTTTGGAAACTTTTGAGGTAAGGGAAGCTTACTATTGTTTGATTTCATGTTTGTGGTCATTGACATGTTGATTTAACGCTTTGGAATCAATTGATTTTAGTGAAAATCTTGCGTATGTAAGTTTTGGGGAAAAATGGGTTTAAAAAAGGGATTTTGAGATTTGAGGTTGTTTATGGCTAAAAATTGTTGTATAATCGGTTAGAAATGCATTAAAAGTGTTTAGAATGGATTTAGAATGGTTGTATAGCAATTAGAATTCATGGGATTGAAGAATTGAAGTCCAAATACCCTGTTCGCAACACAGGCGATGCTGGGCAACGGCCCCTCCCGCTGGGTGAGGTTCTTCCCAAGCCCAAAAGGTGGCTTCTGGAAGAATGCCGCTGGGCAACAAAACTGCTGGGCAAATTTCGGGACCCACTGGGCAAGCGGCAATGTGGTGCTGCCGGGAGGCAGTATGGCTGTGAGCTTTGTTATTGTTGGGACGTATTGTGGTTGAGTTGATTGTTGTGATGATACATATATTTTGAATGCATATGTTGTTGGCTGAGGTTAGGTGGGCCTTAAGCTATAGTGGTGTGATGGTGTGACATATAAATAAATATGCATGTGGATATGGATGAATAATTTTGGTTGTTGGGTATGTGTTGATGTGGAAGGTTGCTTAGATAGGACCTCCACATGTTGTTATTCTTCCAAACTTGGTTCTTGGTTTTCTTTATTATTGTTGTGAATTGGTTTGATAAAATGTGGAAAAATGGTAATTGAGTAGAAGGTTGCTCAAGTAGAGCCTCCACTAGTCGTGATATGTTGTGATGGTGAGATACCTTACTTGTTGACCATGCAAGAGGCTGGATTGGGCCTGCATGGGTTGATGATGATTGTTGTGATTGATTTGTTGTGGCTGTGCTGATGTTGTATTGAAAGACATGCATTTATGTATATGTTGACGGCTGAGGTAGCTGACGATGGACCTCATGTCGTGTTGTGATTAGACGGCTGAGGTAGCTGACGATGGACCTTATGCCATGATGATTATTGTGGTGATACATGCATTGGTATGCATATGTTGGCGACTAAGGTAGCTGGCGATGGACCTCATGACGTGGTGATACATGCATTGGTATGCATATATTAGCGGTTAAGGTAGTTGACAATGGACCTCATGCCATGGTATGGACAGGTGGCCGGGGTAGTTGAAGATGGACCTCATGCCATTGTGTGGATTGAGAGCTGAGGTAGCTGACGATGGACCTCATGTTGTTGTGTGGGTACTGAGGTAGCTGACGATGGACCTTAGGCTGTTGTGTTTGTGGATTGAATATGTAGAGGTTGAGAGTATGATGCATTAGTATTGTGATTAATATCACTAAGTAAGAATGTGACTATATATCATGAAATTTTATTTGAACTTTTATACATGTAAATGAGGTTTTTGTCTATAACTAATGATGTCTTTAGTGGTAATGATTGTGTTGTAGTTGTTGTTATGATTACTTGGTAATTGTGGCTATGGTTGTGATGTGTGTTGGTAGTGGAGGTAGCATTGTTGTTTTGGTTGTTTATGGTCATGGCTGCTATTATGGTTGGAGTGGTGATAGAGGTGTGGATAATGCCTTGTTGTTGACGTTGTTGCTGATTTTTGTTTGATTATTGATATGGAATGAAGGAATTTTTCTATTACTTTACTTTTAAAATATATGTTTAATTATTTCAAGTAAGCTTACCCTTGCATTGTTTGCACTTGTGGTTCATGCCTATAATGATCACGTCATTTGGCGTGGGAGCAGAAAGAGAGGTGTTTGTAGATCCAGCTTCTCGGAGCTAATGGAGGAGGTCTCAAATGAAGACTTTTGGAGACCTTTTTGGGTGGAGCTCTTCTGGAAGCTCCTTTCTTTTGTTTTGGTTTTGATGTAAAATTGTTATATAGTTGATCAGCTATACGAAGTTATGTTATTATATTGTAACTTTAATCGTACATGATATCTTTGGTTTTGCATAAATTTTATAGTCATGAATGGTGGTATAATCAAGTTTTGTTAATGATTAAACTTATAGTCAAAACATGAGGAATGTGAGTAGTACTGTAGCGGCAGAGGATTGTTACAAGATCAATAGTAAAATGTTCAAACTCAATGAGTCTAACTACTGATCCAAATTACTTACATTTGGTAAATACTGGGGTCAATTAAAGTCTTAAGTAAGAAAAAAGAGATTAAATTGCATAAATACACACCTAAAAAGTATGTATAAATGTCATTTATCACTTTAAATAGGAATTTTTTTTATAACCATGTTATGGGTGCGAAGTTTTCACCAACTTTGCTGTTGACTAATCTCCGCTAGAGAACTTAGCTAGCCACCATTAATGGGGTCTTCCTTCCTAACCACATTTTTTCTATCTACAAGACTCAAACCTGAGACTTTACTTAAGGGATTCAAGCCCAGTGTCACTCAAACTAACGATATGTTGCTATTTAAATATGAATTCGTTATTATTATACAAATAAAGAAATTAATTATCATTGATTGAAGTAAAATATATTTCTAAATAAATTTTAAAAATGATTTTTTTATATTATTTTTAGAATGTATATACTTTAAATGAAAAGAAAAGAAAGGTAGAAAAATAATAATAAATATTGAGTACTATGGAAAAAATTACGAGCTAAAATATTAATAATATAATAAAAAATATAACTTATGGTGCATAGTAGTGTGGGAATTTATGAGATAAAGGTAATAGGAAATTCATTTAATATAGATATTGATTATAAATTGGTTGAATATATTTATTAGTTTTTACAAATATAATGAATTTTAGATTTGTTCCTGCAAAATATTTTTATTAGTTTTAATTTTTATAAATTTCGAATACTTTAAAAGTAATTTCTTTAATGACATGACATATATTTAAATATGTCACGTCACATACCATTTTTAAGCAGTTGTTGACATACATATGTCATGTTATTATTGAATAAAAATAAAAATTATTTAAAAAGTTAAATTTATTACAAATAAAGTTAAATTTAAAAAATAAAAAATAGAATTTTTGATATTTATATTAATTAAAAACATATTTAAAACCTGTAATTATCATAAGACATAGGTTTCGGCTTTTGACTCAGAAAGGAGTAGCTGTTGTAGAAATGAGGGAAATTTTCCAAAGTCATCTTTGAGGATGTGTTTGGTAGAGAAGAAAGAAATAGAGGAAAAGGAAGGGAAGAGGTGAGAAAAGAAGAGAAGAGAAATAGGTGAGAAATAGAGTAAAAGTTAATGTTGTTTGGTTGAAGAAAAATAGAAAGAAAGTTAAGATTATTTGGTTGAAGAGAAATAAAAAAAAGTTAATTTTTTTAATTATAATTATTATTTATTTTTATTATTAATATTATTTTTATTATTATTAATAATATTTATTTTTATTATTAATATTATTTTTATTTTAATAATAATAATAATAATAATAATAATGATGTAATGAAGCATGTAAATCAATTTACTTGAGCAAGTAGATCGATTTACTTGCTTTTTGAAGAGCACAAATGAACGTGCAAACGACGCTCCATTTCCACACAAATCTTCGCAAAACAGTGACGAAATATTTTGATGTGGGTCCCACATGTTTTTTTTTTAAAATTTCACACTTCTACTCTACCAAACAACCCACTTCCTCTCACTTCCACTCTCTTCCTTCCTCTCTCCCTCTATTTCTTTTATACCAAACGTAGTCTGAGATGGATTCCACAGTGGACTATCGTCATAGCTGGTCCATCATGTACCATAATTAACATCCATTGGATTAATCTTTCCTGTGCATCTTATCTTAAACTCTCCCACATCAGATTTCACCTCCCTCACACCCCATTCTCTTCTTCTCCGCCGTCAAATACCCTCCCTCTACTGCTGCCCCAACAGCGCCACCGTACAACTGCCTCCACACCGTTTGCAAGAAGTTGAACCGCATCCTCGCCACGGAGGAGTCCATTTCCCAAGGCAAGCACTGGCTTCATTCTACAAACTTGCGAGTCAAGCACAATAACCGCACCCACCTCATAGGATGATCGTTTCTAGGGCTGAACGCTTTGCTCCAAAGACTCCACTGGCAAGTTCTCGTGTGTCATCGGCGACTGCGGCTCCGACAAGCTTTAATGCCTGGCAACAAGGCCACGCTGCCAGCCACCTTGGCGATGTTCACCCTTGACGACGTTGGAGGCCTTGACTTCTTCAACGTAGGCTTGGTCGACGACTACAACATGCCCATGCTGGTGGTCTCACAGGGGCGACTCTGGTGATAAGTGAGTCATCACGAGGTGCATCGAGGACCTCAATAGCATGTGCCCTTCGGAGCTCAAGGTGATGAGTGCAGACATGAGAGTCGGTGTTGTGTGTAAGAGTGCAGCGAAAAAGAAGGAAAGAAAAAGTGACGGTGGAGGGACTGATCTGTTGTATATGGATGTAGGCTAGAGTGTGTTAGAATAGATTAATATAACAGTAAATAAAGGTAGACCATCGTAAACCACATGTAATAATGGTCCACCATAGCCGTGCTCCATCTTTGATGGGTATTAAATAGTGGCTGGTGGAAATGTGGAATCTTCTTATCTCAGATGTCGTTCTTTTATAGCAGTTAAACAAGAATCTTGTAAACTTAAAAGTTATATGGTTTTAGTTTTACAAACTTAATTTTAGTTAAAATTAAGTTTAAAATAAAGTAGAATGTATTAAAAAAATTTCTTAAAAATTAGTTTATAATAAAGTTTGATATAAAAATTTCATCGTAATGTAAAGAGTACGTTTTTTACATTAAAAAACAACATTTTTTTTGTTTATAATTAACGTGATTTTAAAATTAAAATTATTCATTATTCAATCAGTGTTATGATTGGAATTGTCTATGAATTTCAGATCATGTTTAGATATTTAATAGTAAGTAAAATAAAAAAAAGGAAAAAATATAATATAATATAAGTGTATGAAATAAAATTTTTATTTTATTATTTGGATATTTTTGTAATGATAGAAGAAAAATATTGTTTCACTAATATATACGCGCCTGCACACACACATACATAATAGACAGGGTTAGTTTACCTTAAAGTGAAGGTTAAATTATTTTTTTGGTCTCTTTTTTATTTAAATTATTCAATTTGGTCATTTAATTTTTAAAAATGTTCAATGTTATCCTTCCGTCTAAATTGACACTAACGATGTTAAGGGAGACCGACGTGACACGTGACGTGTTAAAGTGTGAAAATGGACACATGTCTAAGCATACTAACACCGTTACTGTCAAGCAAACGGAAGGACAACATTAAACATTTTTAAAAAATTAGAAGACCAAATTAAACATTTTAAAAATAAATGGACCAGATTAAATAATTTAAATAAAAAGAATGACCAAAAGAGTAATTTAACCTAAGGTGAATAACAGTTTGAATCTCTTTGTGAATAACTAAACTTCAAACAATTTTTTTCTCTACTAAAATTCTTGTGAAATAAAAAAGACTACTTGCAATTATTTGGGTCAAAATAATGTTCATTTCGTACATCTACTTGCAATTATTTGGATCTGTATTGAGTGTGACTCCCTCACTGCAGTTCAGCTTGTTACCAAGGGTTGAGGGGAGAATCACCTTAATAGGAGCATGGTGTACAGAATTCTTGAATGGAAAAATCGGCCTTGGCAGATTAAAATATTATTCATGTTTACAGGGAGGCCAATTGTGTCGTTGATAGGTTGGCTAACCTTGGTCATTCTTGTCTCTGTTGGGTCTCCACATACTCAACTCTTTACCTGCTTCAGTTTTCCAGTTAGCTTTACGTGACAATACGGGATTTCATGAATCCCGATTGGTCGCCTTGAATTGCTAGTTTTTGTTTCTTGGTCTTATGGCATCCTCAGTATCAAAAAAACTTCTTAAAATCAAACCAACTCCTAAATGAATAAAAGTACTGGTTCATACTTCATTAACTGAATCAAGATTCAACTGATAATAATAAATATTTTTTTAATATTATAAATTATGTTAATCAAAAAAATATATAAAATTATAAAAAATTAATTTAAATAAAAAATTTAATATAAAAAGATTATATGAGATGTTCTAATAAAATTTATAATAAAACGTTAAATAATAACAATCTATATTTATATATTATATATGAGCCTTATTTTCTTAAGAAATGTTTTAAAATAAGAAAATAAAAAAGATTAACAAAAACTTTAAAAATAATAATAAAAGATAGATTCAGATTATTTTTTACACCAATTCTTATTTGATTTTAGTTAATTTTTGACCGATTCTTGACCATTTTTTATGGTTTAACACATATTTTAGTCTCTATATGTGTAGTGTATTCTTAATTTGGTTCTTCTGCATACAAACTTATTAAATCAATCCCTATATGTGTAAACGTTACTGGTTTGGCCCCTGCTATCATAACATTGTCTCTAACGATCTTACGTGGACCCCCATTAAGCATTCTTAATTTGGTCTCTATACGTATAATGCTTTTTTAATTTGGTCTCTATATGTGTACTGCATTCTTAATGTGGTCTCTATACTCAAAACATTATTAAATCAATCCATATAGGTACAATTGTTACATGTTTAGTTCTTACTGTCATACCATGTTTGGAAATCAGCCATTTCTAACAGTCCTACATGGATCGTTAGCCCCTTATATGGAGTTTCACCCTCGCCATTGACCTCTAATGGTTTCTCCTTCTCCAACATTTATTCAATCACCATTGTTAGATTATTGAAATTAAATTAACTTTTTTATAATTTAGGAATCTATGTTGTACGTGTGGCCTATTTGTTAATTATAATAGATTAAGTGTTTGATTTAAAGTAACACTTATTAGATAAAATAAGTATATTAGGTGTTGTTTTGTAAGTTACAACAAAGACTATAAAAAGACGGAAAAAAACCTATATTTAGGTAGAGCAATATTGGAAGCTAGGAATGCCGCATTTGAGAATCTAAAATAACATTTATGTTGTATGCAAAAAAGAAAGTTAATTTAATTTACTCAGCACAGGTAAGAACTATGCCATGCAACATAACACTCAAAATTTCAATGGGAAGAAGCCACCATAATCAAAGTAATGAAGGAAGAAGGATTTGGAGTCTAATAGTGTTCGAATCACGACTCAATGGAGGAAGACGATCCCAAAGGTTGCATCAAAATGCATTATGGTGTTAAGGTCACAACAGAGTATCTCAAGTGGTTTGGGCTTTGTGTAGTTGTTTTGTGACTCAAATTTGATTTGAGTGCTTGGGTAAGGTTGAAAGGATGGAGGAGTTTTGTTCACGGTGGTGCTTGGGATACGATGTTGCAAAAACTATTAGAAGAAATGGTGCACCATAGCCAAATTCAAACAATAATTAGGTTTGGTTTAAAAACCATTTTAAATGGTTTGGTCTTTTTAGATTTGGTTTGATTTGGTTTTTTTCGCATAGCCCTAATTGAAATGGAAGAAGATGAAAGTTATTTAGTGTTGGAGAGAGAGAAACCACCTGGAGGTTAATGGTGAAAGTGAAAGTCTACGTAAGGGGTTAAAAATTCATGTAGGATTGTTATAGACAACGTCCAAACATGGCATGATAGGGATCAAACAGGTCACGATTTCACCTATAAGGAATGATTTAAAAATGTTTTAAGTGTAGGAACCAAATTAAGAATGTGCTAAACATATAAACATCGAATTAAGAATGTGCTACATGTATAGGGATCAAAATAAGAATGCTTAAGGGAGTCAATGGTCCATGTAGAACTGTTAGAGACGCCATCACGGCAAGAACCAAACTGATAATTAACATTTGCACGTATAGATATCGATTTAATAAGTTTTTACATATAGGGACCAAATTAAGAATGCGCTACATGTATAAGGGTTAAATGATGTGTCAAATTGTTTTTTATTCTACTAACTTTGAGTTATCTAGATTGGTAACCTAATCAATACTTGTTTAACCGATTGAACTAGTCTGATTGTTTTCAATAACTATATGTCAATTATGGTTTTCAATTTCTTACCACCCAATTTATTATATATTTTCACTTTTTGTAAGCACTATATAACATTATTCTCTTATAGATAATCAAGGGTAATGGTGTTTAGATCCAATTCAATCCAAAAAAGTAAACACAAATTGATCCAAAAAAAATAAAAATCGATAAAAAAAAAACTGAATCTCTTTAGGTTTTTTTGGATCATTTTTTTCCATAATTGATTGATTCAATTTGGTTTTTGCTTGGTGTTTCCAAAACTAAACCGATAATTTTAATACACATATATGCATTTCACATTATGCGTTTTATTTCAACTTGCATGTAAAGTCAATCTTTTAACCATATCATGATTTTGTAAACAAAAGAACTATTAATTTCAATGACTTTTTACAACCACGGGTTGATATTTGTGATGAAAAAAGCATTAAAATGAGTTGTAACCATCTATTATGGTAATGTAATTTTATAGCTACATAATGTATTTATCTCTTATTTTCCCTGCATGTTAAGAACTATTCTAAGAGAACAATACCTACATTGGATAATCAGGCTACTTCAACTTTTGCATGATTAACAAACTCCTTTGTTTTTGCTGGGGTTATTGCACTATTAGTCTAGGTTTTATATTTTTAACGATAGGTATTATTTCAGGAGTAGTATGGGCTAATGAGGCATGGGGATCACATTGGAATTGGGATCCAAAGGAAACTTAGACTTTTATTACTTGGACTATATTCACAATTTATTTACATACTAGAAAAAATAAAAAATTGGAAGATATAAATTCTTCAATAGTGGCCTCTATGGGCTTTCTTATAATTTGGGTTTCTGGAAAAGTAGAAAGGATATCAAATGATTAGCAATAAAAAATATCAAATTGTAATATGCTCTTGGATGTAATATAACTATGTATTTAAGAAAGCAATCCAAACCCAACTAAAGCATATGTTGTTTTAATCTTTTGATCAGATGAGTTTTTAGCTTAAAATAGATTCGCGAACACCCTTAATGAAAGAGTTGATTCACAAACCATATGTTTTTTGAACAAATATTTTTTATTTTTATAAATAATCATAAAATATTATCTTTTTTTATTTTAATTTACTTTTATTTTTTTAAAAATATAGAAAAATAGTATAAAAACTGAAATCTTTTTTATTTTTATTTTTATAAATAATGTCACGATCGAGATTACGATGATTTTTTTAATTATTTTGAAAATAGAGTCACCACCAACATTTATTTGATTTAGGAAAGCATTGAAAAAATCCTTCAAATAAAAAAATTGGTCTACGAAAATAGGACAAGTTCACGAGTCAATTTACGCATAGGGAATGATGGAAACTAAGGCCTTGTTATTTTACTATTTTCAGAAACAATTTTTTGTTTTCTAAAATTTGTTTGTTCCCTAAGTATATTTGAAATTGAAAGTGTTTATGTGAGCACATTTCTGTTTTCTAAATGTTTGTCCCCTGAGCACTTGAATAGAGCACTTGAAGAAAATAGAAAAAAAGGATGAGAAAATACCTCTCAGTTGTTTCAATTTTATCTTTTGGTTTTTAAAACACTTGTTTTGAAAACAATTTTCAAAACTTAATAGATTTTGGATGAGAAATTGATTGCTGAATAGTGTGAAATTGCTATAAAAACACTTTTTTTTTAAAAAAAAAGATTAACAATAGAAACAAACAAGTCCTAAATACCACATCCCTAATATGTTCACTTTAAAGCAGTTACCTATAAGTTGATTGTGTAAGATTTTTAATAAAAATAAATGTTATTTGTACAACAACTCATACAACACTTTGTACAATAACTACTTTTTGTATTTATATCTTTCCTGCACATCATTTATTGCATCTTATAATGATAGATAGAGTTAGACACAAAAAATAGTTGTACAAATTGTTATATAAATTGTTGTACATGTATGATATCTCTAACTAAAAATAATTTATTTTATACCTTTTTATTAAAATAAAAATTAATGATTTTTTTTGTCTTTTTAAGAAAGAAAACAAGAGAAATTACATGTTACGATAATTGATAAAAAGAAATTTGGAAAGAGGATTGGAAGAAGTTTTCTTTTGGAAGAGAATTTATTTAGATAAGACCTTTTGTGTGATTTTTGGGAAAAAAAAAAAGATAATTTACCTTGGCAAGACTTTTATTTAATTTTTGGTAAGATTAAAAGAAAAGAATATATTTATTTTGTTGAAAGAAGGATCCACAGTATTCAAGATTTAAGATAATATAACTTATACGTAAGTCTTTGCGATGCGCACTACACATGAGGATGGAAAACCATACAATCAACATCGTAGCTCATTGTGTGAGATTCAAATTTTATCTTTTAATTTATTTATTACTAGTACTTTAACATGTGTATTGCACAGAATATTTTATTTTATATAACTTAAATTTATAATAAATAAATATCTCTGAATATATAAACTATATTATAATTAAAATTTGTAATTAAACATAAAGATTATATTTTAAATTTATAATAAACAATTATTGTAATACAATGTTAATTTTTAATTATTGATAATTTCTTTTAAAAAAATATTGAAATTCAATTTAGAATTAAAGATATTGAAAATGATAGATTAAAAGAAATAAGTGATTAAAAAATTCCTAAAAACGTTCTTATTAAAGAATGACAGCTAAAAACACTCTCGTTGAAGAATAGTAGCTAAAAATACTTTCATTCAAGATAGTTGTTCTCATTTAATATAGAGAATGAATTTTTACAAAAATGAATTTGTTTAATAATTTTTCTACCTTTTTTCCTTTTAAAATTTAAAGAATGAATAGAGTAAAATAAGAGATCAAAGATTTTTGGCTGAAATTAGGATATCTTTTTGGTCAAGAACTGGAGATTAATCCCTCGATGTACTAAAGTTCATGTAAGGGTTTCACTTCTCTCAAGAGATGTTATTCCGTATATACAGACCTGGAGATCAAAATATTGAACCCCCAATCACATGCTTAAAAGATCAAAGATAGTTTTTTTTATTAAAAGAGGATTATTTTACCGTGACATTTTCTATTTCACAAAACATCAGTTTTAATCCAATGACATGTTTACCAATCCTTACAATTTATTTTGACTATTTAATTAAGATTATTTTCCCTAAAAAAAAATTTCAACTGGTCCTAAAAAACGAACTAGGGATACTATATAAAATATACGAGTAATAGGAATTAATAACAATAAATGAACAAAAACAAAACTAGCTAGAAAACTAGTATCACATAAATATGAATTAATTGATACGAAATTGCTCTAACTTAGTCAATTATTTTAAGTTCAAATCCCGAATATGTGACTGTTAAATATTTAGAAAAAAAATGTTACCCGTAATAGTCCTATTCGACTCAAATAGAATTGTCTTCCATGAAAGAAAATGGTAATGTCTACCAAGAAAAATTATTTTTCATAATTATCAATTTATTCACTAGAAAAAAAAACGAGGGAGATAACTCTGCCTATATTCGCGTGATGAATACCTCGTTAATACCTTCAAACTCATTCACAGTCATTCCTTGCATTACACTTGATTATCATGAAAAATGCATTATTGCATTACATGGTTTATGACCCGCCATATGTCATGCTTTGCAAATCCAAAGAGATCATTTCTCATTCCAAGAACACGTAAACAAACATGACAGCACATGACATATACATATTATAGATGGACTTTTTATATTATATTTTAAAATATAGAGGCAATTTGTAATTATATGTGTATATTATATTAAAAAAAATTTAAAAGTTTGAGGGGGCAGTTGCACCCAAACTCCACCAAATGAATCCGTCCGTCTTCCTTTGCCACCAAACAAAAAGCATTAGCCACTGTCGCGAGGAAGACACAAAGATGCACCATGGAAGTAACCAAACAACAGGGACAGGCGCAAACGAGGGTGCATGGTGCTATGGGGGCCTTAACCATACATATGATGGTGGGGTTTTTGTGGGGTTAGGATCTCTTCCATTTTTTATTTTTTTTTTCATTACTATAGTTTTGGAGAAACAAATGAAACCGAGATGTGTCACATATAATGAACAGTATCATTTATTTTTCCAAAACCATGGCAATAGAAGAAATGGAAAGGGAAAGAAATGAAGAGGATCTTTTCCCCTTTTTGCGAAAGTTAAGCTGCCGGTGAATCCTAAGTCGCTATGCTGACGCAGCTCGTTGGAAAATTTATGTTTTTTATATTTATTGTGCACATCATAGTTAATAACAATTATATTGACTATTTATTTTGGAGGATATTAATTTAATGAGTACATATTATATTGGCCTTAGGAGTTATGAGAACTCTAGTAGATCAATATATATAAAGAGTTCACCAGTTATGGTCTCCAATAAACCACACACAATTTTCCTTTTTTCCATCAGCAAGTGAAAGGTGTGTCCCATTGATGGATAAATAAGCGTTAATAGTGCAATAGTGACATAAAATAAAGACGACGCTAAAGGCACAATTTCATAGCGGAAAAAAAAATATAGATAAAAGTAGCTTTTAGTGATAGCATTTATTCATTCTTAAAAAAAAAAAAAAGTGACTGCATTTATTCTGTCATTATAGGGTGTGGGTGGCTATATGTCACTTTTTTTGTATAAATTATAAAAGCTATTGTCACCTTTTTTTGTAGTGTTGCTGAAAGGGAAAAGAAGGTTGCACATCTTATTCGAAATGTAAGAAAATATAACACCATTACGTCATACAAAAGTTTAGTACAATAATAATAATACAAATCAACCTCAATAATTTCGTTAGTTTGACCAATAAATTTAAAGAAAGCTCACGTATCGGCCGGCCTCATGATCATATAATCAAGTCGCATGAAAGTTGAACGAGTGTCAGGAGTCACAATTAACACGCGAAAGGACGTATGAACTAGGTTGGTGAGCGGGAGTCAAAACCACTAAAAGACGCACGCAAATGATAGAGCCAAATCATCTATCCTTATTTCATGCATATCAACTTCTCTCCTTATTGTATATATTTTTTTTTGTATAGAGTTGACACGTATTCTCTGTAGATGGCAATTTTGTTTGAGTTTGGTAAAAATATTATGAACAGTAAAGTTTTTTTTTAAAATATTTAATACAATTGTATATTCAAGACTCGAACTCAAGATCACTAGTTAAGATAGTTGGAACTTCTCTTTTTAATTTAAAAATGAATACTTCAGCAAAAATATTAACACTTAAGAGAGAATCTTACCTATATAACCACCAATCATTTTTTAATTAAAGAGATACAAAATGACAAACAAATTTAGGCTATGTTTGGATTGCTAGTAGATAATGGAATGAAATGAATCGGAATATAATAAAGTGGAATTATATGGAATAGAATGTATTAAAAAATTTATTCCATTGTTTGAATATTTTATAATAGAATGTAACAAAGATTTCATTCCATCGCTTGGAAAAAGAACATAACGAAATGAATTATAACTTTTCAATTCTCACATTGCCCTTACTTTAAAAACATTTTATATTTTATTTATTTTATGTTCTTATGTATTATTTTATTAGAATCATAAAATTAAATTAAAAGATACCGTAAAAAAAGACTTAATAAAAGACATGTGTCATGTTTTAATTTTTGATATTTTTAAAAGTAATTTACTCCTATACTATAAAACTCTCACTCTCTATACTCTTTCAATTGCAAATTCTCAATATTCTCTTCTCTTCTCGAGAGATGCACTTCACATATTATCTCTACAACTAACCAAAAATATCTCTCAATTATCTTAAACTACCCTCTTTTTATCTTTATTTGCATATTTGATTTTCTTAATTGCTTACAATTTAAAGATAACTTTATATTTCAATTTAAATTATTTATTATAATTCAAAATATAATTTATACATTAAAAATATTTATTTATAATGAATTTTAATTATAATATAATTTGTAAATTTAAAAATACTTATTTATGATAAATTACAGTTATATACAAATAAATATTTATCCAGTGCAATACACATACTAAAATACTAGTCATTTAATATATCATAACATGTTAATCTATTTTTATTTTTTTTGTCATAATCTAGTTGTTTATTATCATTCTTATCAAATGTTTGACATTGAATGTCAAGAAAAGGGTAAGTCACGTAAGAAGAGGGTGAGACACGAAATAGTCAGAGCAAACACATGAGAGTAAGGCAAGAAGCCAAAACTAATATATAGGGCAAATATAATAAGGTAAAAAAAAGTCAATACAAAATAAAATATTTGTGTTCCATCACATTCCTCCCAAATTAGAGGGAAAGAAAAATGCTTGAAAATGATGGAATGGAATTGATCCCATTCCATTCTTTTTTAACAAGCTCAATCCTAATTTATAAAATCTAAACAATGGCCCTACTTACCTTCCCTTTCCATTTTCTCCCATTCTATCTCATACCATCAATGCAAATGGGCCCTTAAGGAGAAAATTTTTAGTTTAAATTTTAAATATCCTTACTATCAAGTTTTTTAATTAAATAATGAGACATATATTTATATGAAATTCAACAATACATATTTAATGAAAATTATATATTGTTAGAAAAACATCTGCATATCATTATTTGAATGAAAATTTTAATAACAAAAATATAAATAAGTTAATTTAAAGAGTTTATTTTTCATTCACTTAGTATAAAGATTTTTATAATTAATTAGAAATTGCCTTGCATATAATTTTTAAAATAATTATTACAAAAGTCAATAATCTCACTATACATAACAATCTATCATTAGATGACAACATAAAAAAAATTATTATCAGTATATTCTAATTAAATTTTAATTTAAATTATTGTGTTAATTTCAATCCCATATATGACAAGCCACAAAACTTGTCTATATTAGTTTTTTTTTTCTTTTGAGTAATATTAGATGGTGGTTAAGGAAACCCTAATTGTTTAAAAAAAAAAAGAGTCCCAGGCAACAATCATGTTCAACAAAAAGTTCAGCTCGGTCAATACAGAAAATAAATAAATTGTGGATTACAATCCTCAATTTGTAGTTGCGGACTAAAAGGATATTACGGAAACCCTTCAACATTATTTAGGTATATTTTTTGGTAACCTTCTGGTGGGTTCGACGACTTACTTTATGATTGCATGAAGTTAAGGTATGAATAATACACAGAAGGCTAGGAAGAAAGAATCAGCCTTACAATTGGAATGCAGGAGGAGATCCAAATTAAATTGAAAAAATATATTGGATAACAGGTTAAAATACAAGCCAAGGCGCACACTAATTTATGACTAAAAACTTTTTTCACGGGACTAAAATTCATTAAATATAATCAATTCTCTCAAGAAAATATCTCATTATGGCCCTTATAAAATAATAAAAGTTCTCCTATAACTATTTTCCTCTTACAAAAATAATATACATATCAAACGGCTTCTCATGAGTACTGTTATTGATGGCATCTCCACAAAATATCTGTCAGCATACGATAAATATTTTATATAATTTCCTTTGCTATTAATCAACGCAACTAGTATAATGACAGTATGAATTTCTCCTACTCATACATGCGTGCCATTAGTTATTACCAAACTACATATTTTTTTTTCTTTTAAAAATGCTGTACGTCACAGTTTTTTCTTTTTTCCTTTTTGAAAGAGTACGTCACAGTTTGTTGGATTCAAAAGCCTAACCGAAATTTGTCTACATGGTAGTGCTCATCAAAAGTGAATAACCAAATAGAGAATTCACAATCTTATTTATATACTCGTTTTTAATTTGCAGCCTAAATCTCTTCGCTTTGTTAGATGATTTAAGGATCGCTCAAAGAATTGAAACGAGCAAAAGATTGAATAATGACAACAACAACAAAAACACTCATAATTCGATCTATACTAATATGAATGATAAATAAGAATTTAACATACATTACAAATATATGTAGATATAGATACTTCATCAAAGGGGGAATAAACTTTTATCGAGGATAAAACTTACTTATAGACATCTCATTAATAGAAAATGGTGTGGAATTGTTGGCGGACACACCAGAACTAGATTCTTGTTGCATAGCTAATTTTTGGTTTGTTCTACCTTGCACGAAAAATGCTGGTTCTTTTGGAGATGGCAATTCAAGTGAGTCATTGTTAAGATATGAAACAACTGTTGCCATTGTAGGTCTAGCATTTGAATTTTGTTGCACACACAATAAACCAATTTGAATGCACTTAATAACTTCGATTTGAGAATAATTTTCTTTCATATTTGCATCCAATATGCTTAATGGCGTTTGTTCCTTCCATTGTCTCCAAACCTGTATCATTTTATCAAATTAAACATTATAATTACTACATTTCTTCACACACATGCACACACACACACACACACACACATTTCAACAATCCAAGAGTTATTTCAACAATTACTAAAAGTAACTCTTGGTAGAGTTATTTCACTTAATAACTTTTGATATATACTAAATTTCAACAATCCAACTAGTGAATACTTTGATATTATGTCAATGATCATGCAAACCAAATTTTAGGTAAATCGGACCTTTATAGTTGGTTAATCTTATAGTCAAACATTTACTTATAATTTAGAAAAGTTTATTATACATTAATTTTAATTTATTTAATGAAGTATCGAATATTTTTCAAATTTTATAAAAATTTGCAATCTTGATCTTCTCAATAAAATCTTTTAATTCAACGGTTGAATCATTGAAATTTAACATATACCAAGAGTTACTAAGTAGAATAATTCTATCAAGAGTTACTTTTAAAATAACTTGATCCCCACCACACACACACACAAGCATTAATTTAAAAAATTTGTTAGATTATCAAACTCACATAGGTCATGAGGCCTTTAGAAGAATGGTCTAATTCATAAGAATTTGCATTTCGTTTTCCAGTGATAATCTCTAGAACCATGACTCCATAACTAAAAACATCTGACTTCTCAGAAAATTGTCCAAGCATTGCATATTCTGGAGACATATAACCACTATGAAGAAAATTACAAATTAGCTAAAACATACTATGCACAAAAGTGAGAGAAGAATGGATATGAAAGAGAATCCAAAACTTACTATGTTCCGACAATTCTGTTAGTTTTTCCACGATCTTGTTCAATTTCAACAATTCTAGCCATGCCAAAATCTGATATTTTAGGGTTCATATTTTCATCTAATAAAACATTACTGGGTTTGAGGTCACGATGAATAACTTTAAGTCGAGAATATTCATGTAAATAAAGAATTCCTAAAGCAGTCCCTCCTATAATTTTATAACGCTGAGACCAGCTCAACTTTTGTTGTTGTTGAGTATCTGCAAAATGTTTTAAATGAGTTAGAGGCAATGGAACATGTTTTGTTAACAACCACTTAAATTAAGATATAATGTATTGCAAATAAATGAAACAATGTAACTAATTGAAGAGTTTAAGATTGAAAATTCAAACCAAATAGAAAGTGATCAAGGCTCCCATTCGGCACATGTTCGTAAATAAGTATCTTCTCTTGTTCTTCTAGGCAGAAACCTATAAATGCCACAAGGTTTCTATGTTGTAGTTTGGCTATTAATAAAATCTCATTCTTGAATTCATTTGAACCTTGTGTAGAACTTGAAGAAAGCCTCTTGACAGCTATAAGGCGTCCATCAGGAAGAACACCCTATGAATATAAACCATTATTAATTTGTGTGGAAAACATGATTACAAAAGAAATAAGTTTTGGGACATTTTCTCACCTTATAAACTTCTCCAAATCCACCTTTGCCAATTTTGTTCTCATGAGAAAAGTTATTTGTTGCTGCTTGAATTGTAGCCAAATTGAATTGCAACCCCTCTAAAGTGGTACTTTCACGACCAACTAGACCATTACATTTGAATTGTTAAACTAAGTTTGCGAACTTCTTGATACTTACAAAATAATAATTATGAATTAAAGCTTCTTTTAATCATAATCATAATACATACAGTTTTCTCTGAGAAGAGTCTTGTATTTGCTCTTTCTTGCTCTCCTCTTTAGTATATAGCCGCAAAAAGAAACGACCGTCACCAAAACAGCAATGGGGACAACCACAAAGATAATTGTCCGTGATTTACCTATATTTTGTAGATCAAAATTCAACATGCATCATTCAGATCAGATATTAATAATTATGAATGGGTCGTGATGACACGTTAGAATTACCTTCTACACAAGGAGAACACAAAAGGCGAGTAATCATGATTCCTTGGTTAGAAATTAGAGTGCAATAAGATCATACGATAAAGTCATTTAAATATGCTTTACATACACAATCCTGATTATAAATCATGACTCATATTAGTTATTATATTGTGATAAACATTTTGCCCACGGAATTCTGTTGGTATAGGCCTAAAGTGATCGGTGCAAAGAAACCAGTGGAAAAGGTTTGTAAAAATAAAGCAAACCATTAAGGTTAGCGAAGAGGAAGAACCGAAGAAGTTTGATGTATGAATCTTTGTCTGTTATAGCAGTATAATAAATTAAAGACTACAATGTGAGCTCAGCACTATAAAATATGTTCAGTTCCATCAACTTTGATAGGAAAAATCACACATTCATCGATCGGCACACATATTTAATATCCAAGATAATTTAATTACTTCTCGTGAAAATTCAATTTTATAACGTTAATTACTTAATTTATAAAATCCACAAGAATCGGTCGAGTGGTTGGGGTCACTTCGTCTTAAGTTTAAACTTCGTACACCAAAAAGTTTATTTTCTTACCCTGGTGCTTCTATACAACTGAAGTTGACTTTGTTTGCCACAGTATCAAGTTTTCATTCTAGACAATTGTAAATGATTCCACCATACATTCTTCTTAGTTTTGATACTTTTCTCAAGATCTATACCATCATCCGGTGAAAGTGTGAAACGTGGTACTTACCTCCTGAATTGGCCGGAGGAACGAGTCCTGCTGGCGTGGGCGTTGGTGCGGAAGCAAGTGATCGATAAAAAGGGTAAATCTCAAACCTGATGATGCAGTTGGGATATAAAACTCTTCCTCCCTGCGTTCCTGCACAGCACCGCGGAAGGTCCGAGTTTATCAAACTATTCAGACAGCTTCTGCAATCTCGGGGTGACAGGTCCGGTGTGCACTGAGCAAGACAATAGAGGTTCTGAAATATAGATATACTCGCTTCCCTTGTGGCGAACTTTTTAGCACCAGTATGTGAATCGGCTGCGTCATCTGCAGTTTTGTTCAGGGTGTCATACAATAAACGGTTGAAGCTTTCTTGGTTGGTCATATTGGTGGGGCTCGCCAGGACATAGCCGGCTGCCATGGTTACTGTGGAGAAGAAAGAGTGGTTGGAATATCGAACCATGCACTCGTCGTAATACACCACTGCTTCTATTGATAAGGAGCACTGTGCGTGTGTGGATAGTCGCTGTGTTGCGTTTCCGACACACTGGTGGCATAGTTCGGAGGGGATGTCACCCCTGCACATGAATAGTCCGTACACCGTGTCTGAGGGGTTTGTCCCCGTGATGGTGTTGTTGAAGAATTGGATACTGCGGGTGGCTTTAGAAGATAAGGAAGAGAAGAGGGTTCTGAGGTCCACTTGGTAGGTGCTATTGGGAGGGAAACTGTTGTTTGAGCAAACTTGGTAGAGAAAATTTGGGTCTTGTGCTCTAGTGATTGAAAATTTGAAAAATATAAGAAGGGTGAAGAGGATGGTATGCTTGATGTAGGAAGCCATGGACAGGTTGATGGGTCTGTGATTCTTTGAGAGAATTCTGTGGGTGGATGCAGAGTTGCAGTTTGTGTTTGGTGAAGTTATTTGTCTATTGTATATTACGTGTATATTTGACATTTGGGAGGCATATACTCTTATTCTTTGTTGATTGACTTTGACATGGCAGAGAAGAACTGAGGACATATGGATGCGAGCCCATGTGACAGGGAAGTCAACCTTTTATTTGGTCTTTTTCATTTTCGTCAGGTAGGATATTTCCTTTCGAATAATCTTTTCAATTTGTAAGGATTAACGTTGTACGTTGAACGTGTATTGAAAAATAACACGAAGAGGTGAAAATTGTGAGGTGTAAAACCGAGAGTTTGGGATGCAGAAGAAAATAAAGGATGACTGAGCAACAAGTCTCCTGAGAATGAGTTGAGTATGAAATGAGAACAAAAATTAAGTGACAATAGAAATGGCCTTTGCATTTTATATATCCAAAAAGACAAAAACAGAAAAATGACCATTGCATTGCAGATGAATGGAAGTGCCGTCGTTCATAAATAGTGAAATTTTCTTTGTCTACTGACGGTGTATTTTTTCTTGTTTTTTTCTTCCGGTATTTATTCAAATCTTTAATATTTTTCTTCATATTACTTTTTGTTAAGAAAAAATGTTTATATTTGTATTTTTTATTTTTGTTAATACAAATATAAAATAATGTAATAAAAATAATATATAACTATCATCTTCCTTTTTAAATTAAAGTAAATTGTGATTCAAACTAAATTCTTCTAATCAATATTCTAGATAACACTTTACATGAATATCCACCAGGATAGAAATATGTTGGGTTGAATAAAGTTTTGCTTAAATAGGTTTGACTTGTTTAAAAAAGTCAAGGCCTAAGTCTAATCTATTATTTGTCATAGGCTATTTTTTTACATTTGGCCTAATATTTTTGAAAGCTTGGCTTGACCTGTTAGCCTACTTAAGGACTTATTCCATATTACAATTTTTACATAGGTATGATGTATCCCTAAATAGACTAATTGAATAATATGTGAATGGAAAAAATTTCTATATAAACCAAACTATAAACTATGAAAATTAATATCACTATTACTCAAGGCATGAGACAAGAGCAAAAAAGGTAGGTTATACTTTATAAGATTCGAGTTTAACTTGTTTATATGATATAAGATTATTTTTAAGGTGTAATATGACCTTTATGATAACTTATTTAAAAGTTTATTTTGCAAAAAATTTTCTAAATAGGGTATAAGTTTAGAGAAAATAAGCTATATACAGACAGTGTAAATCAGTTTTACACTGTCATCTAATTACAAATTATTATGTATAATAAGTTTGTTAACTTTTATAATAATTACTTTAAAAGTCATTCCATCGATGATTTCTGATTGGTTGACGGCGTAAAATTGTTTACACTAATAGTGTAAAGCCATTAAACTCATAAGTGTATCCTTCAAACTTATAAACTTGACTTTTTATGTATGTCAACATATTTAATATTTAAAAAAGTAAATAAATATATGATATTAATACATTATAAAAAATTAATATAATAATACCAAAAAAATAATATTTATATTTACTTAACTAGGTCAGTCTGTTAGGTCTAAAAGATTTTTTGAATGCCCTAAAGCCTAACCTTTTTAATTAAATAGACTTTTATAAAAGTCTTGGCCTAATTTATTTCTTGAAAAAGCTTAACCTGGCCTGACGTGATGTAGGCTAAGACATAAGCTAATGTCGATCAGCCTCACCGATTTCCACCCCTACCCACCCAATTAATTAGTCTTATAACTATGCATGTAAAATATCTAGTAAAAGACTAAAAAAATTGTGTTTTGTAAATTTTCTTCACCTATTACTCGTGAAGTTTACAGTTTGTTTGTTTTAATTAAATGAAAATAAAAAGAGGAAAAGAAGAAAAAAAGAAAAAACGATGATTTTTGATACATTCTCCTTTATTTAAATTGCATGGAAAATGAGAAAAGAAACCCGTAAATTTTGCAGGTAACTTATATATATATATTATGAATGAAAATACATAAAGAAAACTGGAAATCTCTAGAAAAATTAGTAAAAGCCATATCAGCTCTTAAAATTAAATAATTAAATTATTATCTTCTAACATACCATAAAAATTATTATAGACTTTGCACATTTTTCAACAGTAGATACACACTTCTCAATAATAAAGTATTTATTTAAATAATCAATTACTTTTTTTATATAGAAACATAAATATTATTTAAAATAAATATTCTCTTCATTCCAATAATACATTTTTTTTAATTTTTTCTTCATATGTAAATGATGCATTAAAGTAGATTATTTCCCAGTACTGTTGCTTGGCTAGGCTTCAAGGAATGGTGAATAAAAGCTTTAAATGTCTTTTTAATTTGAATTTAGCCTTTCTTTGTTACCTAAAGTTATTAAAATTATTATCAATTTTAATTGACACATTATTAAAATAATTAAAATATAATAATAGTTAGTTAGGATCACATTGTTTTAAGCATGTTGTAACACATAAATAGGAATATGAATAACCAATTTCATCCGACGACAAAAAAAATATACAATAATAATCTGAAAAAAGGAGATAAAGATAATATATCTGAAAATTTGAAAAAAAAATCACAAAATCTCGAAGAAAATAAAAGATAAGACAATTACAAAAGATAACTGACACTTAGCTAAAGAGGAGAAGATTGTGAAATACTGGATTAAGTTTGTTATCAATAGATAAATCAATTTTTTCTATTTAAATCACGAACACGTAGAATTTAGGGATCAGAAAAAAGGCTCTCCAAAGTACAGGAAAAGACTGTTCCAGTAATTTTCATCACTCTCACGCAGTACCAAATTACACTATTGTGAATCTGTCATTTTGGCCCATCATCTCCACTAGTCATCACCATTGACAGCAATTCCTCATTCGCCCAGTTGAGGCCACCGTCGTGAGCATCTCGTCTCTTCCTTACGTCTTGCCATAGTTTTTCCTCATTCTTGTAGTATTGTCACATAATCTTTCATTTTTTTAATTATTAATACTTGTTAATGTTGACAATTAATGAATGAGATGTTACTTTGCCTTTCACTGCACCCATGTTTTTTTTAATCATTGCTACAGAGTGTCGTTCTTGTTTGTTCCTCTCACCATTTGTCTATTTATTTTATTCTATTTTTTTGTTTTGTTTTTGTTCGATTTTTTCCTATTGAGTTATTTTCATTTCAGTAGTCTTTTTTTTATTCTATTTTACGAACCTCAAATTGTGTACGTGTGTGGTTAAATCGGGTTCTTTTTTTTTTAGAATTAGAATACTAAAATGTTGATTGTTTTAAGTTGCAGGGACGTTTACTTTTGTTTTTTGTTTTTTTATCTTTTCTTTTGTCTTGCAAGTTAAGAACACAGTCCACTGCAAGGTATGAAAATATTTTGCATTTCCTTGTTAAATATAATAAACAGGATTTGTGATCTTAAATAAAAACAATGGTTTTAATCTATGCAATAATTTGTGACATTAATTGAGTAGCAATTCTACCTTTAATGTTACTTAAATCATCAGAGTTTATAGAATAGTCATTTGCTATCATAAACTTTGCGTATAAATTAAAATTGTTTTCTTGACAAAAAGGGTTAGAAAAAAATAAAATTATTCAAATATACAACAGCCAATAACGTTAATTGAATAGCATATACTATCATTAACGTTATTTGGATTGTAAGGGTTAATGATTAACTATTTGCTAACTTGAACTCTTGCGCAAGGATAAATTCTTTTAAATAAAAATGTCAAAAGAATTCTTCTCAATTTTAAAAGTTTTTCTATAAAAAAAATCCTTTTGAATTTTAAACTCTTTCCATTTTCATGAATAAAAAAATAAAAAATATCTTTTCAAGATTTTCTTTACCGTAAAGATAGAAGATAAAAATCCCTTAAAAAAATATATCTTTTCAAATTTTAATGTAAAATTCTTTTTTCTTTAAAATGGAACCCAAATCAATTTTTTTTCTTATATTTGAAAATAAAAAAAAGTAAAAATTAAAAATCACAAAAATATTTTATTTTTCTTGTTTTCATATTGGGGTAAAATAAATATTTATAAAGTTACATAATTTTGCACAATTAATTAGAGACATTGTTTTTTAACAGGCGTTGTAGGATATTAATACTTTCCGTACACGTAATCGATTCCCGAACTTATCTTTGATTTCAAACACCATTTTTTTTAAAAGGGTTTCCCAATGTTTTTTCCTTGAATAAAATTTTGGTAGTGACTCCATTTAAAGATTATTTTTGCGCCATCTTCTTCGTGACCTCAATTGCGACAAGGAAAATAATTTTAAAAAATTTAATACTCTCTAACACACTCTTTTAAAAAATACATTCTTTATTATTAATTAAAATTATAAACAGAATTAATTAAATAGAAAATAAAACTCATCATTTTATAAATTTGAATAAATTTTAGATAATAATAAAAAATATACATTAAAAAGTCTATCACTAAGATTTCTTTGTATAACAATAAAGTCCCACTGAACTGTTGTAGCATTGTGAACACTCAAATTAAGATTTAATTTTATCTCATTTTAATTTAATTTATTTGTCTCTTTTACAATATCATAAAATTAAAAAAAGAAGAAGCAAAAATCATAAAGAAAAAAAGTGAATGAAAAAGAAAAGAAAAAGAATCAAAGTAACCCCAACAAAGTAAGAAGATTAGAGATAACCAAGACTACGGCTAGCATGCGTAAGCTTAATAGGTTCCCCACAGTGGGAAACTTAATAGGGGCCGTTAGATTAAGTAAATGTCAATCGGATGGATGGAATTTTATTATGGAAACCAGTTGTTAAAGGTTTTTTAAAAGCTGATATCTACTTAAGTAAATGTCACATGGGTATTTTAAGACGTTTTTAGTAGCTGTTAAAAGTCCATTTCCAAACTTCTCTCCCGACCTCTCATCGGATCCCTTTTTTTCAAATTTTTCATCGAAGCTTTCATCATATCACTGTTTAGGCGTGTTTTCTTTTCCCATCTCAAAGGTTATTGTTTGATTTGTTCCCCATGGGTCTCACTGTAGTATTTTGTTGTTCCCTCTAACTTTGAACCCTTTCGGCGGGGTTTTGATGTTCGACCACAGCTTGTATTGGAGAAATTGGGTAGCTTGATGTTATTGTTATTTCTGTTCCTCTTTTGTTTTGTTTTTGTAATTTTGTTTTGATGTTCTTCCTTTTCTATTCCATATTTGTTTGCAGTTGGTGAGAATTTACAGTGAATGAAGATCATAATTGTTTTTATGTTCATAATGCCGTTGAACATTTTCCAAAAATGTTTATAGCAGTTGGTCTTACATGTGGATCTACACTCTTAATTGTTGGACATACAAGTGGATCTCCAATCATAATTATTGGGCATACACGTGGGTGTCTTGGTCATCAACAACATTATAGCAGCCTAGAAATGTCAAATTAAAATTAAAAAATAGTTTTATAATATAATTTTTATTATATTTCCCAGAAATGTTCTCAAACTCAACTTTGATGTTTCTTAAGGTAACACTGTTAGGCCATTGCAAGTACTTTGGTATAAGCACTATTTTTATTGCGGTGCAAACTTCAAGAAACAGTTTATGGCAAGTGGATATCCCCAAACGAACCTTCTACAAACCATGCTGAGAGGGTCACTGGTGGCTAACCGCCACTCCTTGCCTCACCGGAATGGCGCTCCTCAGTGTCATGTCTTCCTTCATAATCATTGAATTCAACTCCTCACAAATTATTTCAAAAGTGTCCCTCCCTATTTTGAACGCCTTTCAGAACTCTTCTTTTGCAAATTAGGGTTTGTTACATTCCTCCCACCACGCCCCCGAACGCTCCTTCACCCAAATTTGCCGGTGACTCCCACAATCACTGCCGACCGCGGCGAGTTTCTTTCTCTTTCTTTGGTCGGATAATTCTTCCACCTCTCTATAGTAACCATCGAGCATGTCCTTCTTGTTTTTCTTGTGTTCTTTTTCTTCTTTATCTTTGTCTTGTACATCCACCAAGAATAGTATTGTGAGGATGCTCTTTAGTTCTTTCTTCTTTTGGGTTAATCCCTCTTTACAGCGTTATAACATTCCATCCCATATATTTTGCGTGTGTGTGCCTGTAGGTTTTGCATCCGTCTCAAAAGTCAATTATTTAGGCACAAATCTGAGGAAGAAGCAACCCCACCCCACTCTTGCAAGCTTCGAGACAAAACATTCCCATTTTGGATAATTGACAGAAAGTGAAAAGGAGACCATGACTGAAGGGATGCATGAAAATGGCAATGGAGAAGATGTTACGCAGTTGACTTTGATGTCTGTCTATTGACAAGGGAGAACAATAACAATAAAAGTATCATAATACAGAGGAATTGAGAAAAGGAAGCTAGCATGATGTATAATGTGTTTGGAGTGGTGGTATGATAAAAGTAAATTGATTATGTTTTCACATTCCAGTTAAAGTAACATTTTGTCACTTCCCATTTTTCATGTAATTCACGCGATTTTTGACTCTCCACCGCATGTCCAAAACTGTGCATAGTGCAAAGTTGATAAAAAAAAAAGAGTCAACAGTGTTTGTTTTCGACAAAGAAGTATACTTTTTTCATATGGAAACAACTTTTTGACTGGCGTGATTTTGGTCAAATTCCATCATTTAAGGGGTTAAAACGACATTTCTTCTTTTTACTGTAATTTTATAGAGTATTTCTACAATTTTCATTATGAAAGGTCCTTTTTGGTATTTTTGTTATTTTTGCATTAAGTTTTTTTTCTCCTTTTATACACACACACACACATAAGACCTTATATAACGGCAAATTTGATTGAATTAAAATTTGACAGTTTTCTTAATTTCTTGTCATCAACCTCTCAGTATTCATTTAATTAACAAGTTGTTAAATCTTTGTACCATTTCACCACATACACTAAACATAGCAAAAACAAATAGAGACCAGTATCTCTGGTTCTAAAGATTGAGAGAGGAATTAGGTTGCAATTTTCTAATGTATGTAGTACACTCAAAGAATATTTAATTTTTATTGTCATTTGGGTGAGGAAAAATTCATATATTTGATCTATGTATTCTATTTCTGGTTATGCATATGACATTCCAAGAATAAGGTAGTGTATAGTCAAAAGAATTTTAATTGAGTGTCGTCATGAGCACAATTAAAATTTCTTGTTGTCCACCTCTCAGTATTCATTTGAATTAACGAGTTGTTAAATCCTTGTATCGTTTATCACATACACTGAACATAGCAGAACCAAATAGAGACCAATATCTTTGGTTCTAAAGATTGAAAGAGGAATTAGGTTGTAATTGTCTAGTTGTACGTAGTACACTCTAAGAATATTAAATTTTCTACTGTCATTTTGGTGAGGAGGAATTCATATACTTGATCTATGTATTCTATTTCTGGTTATGCATATGACATTCCAAGAATAAGGTAGTGTATAGTCAAAAGAATTTTAACCGAGTGTCGTCATGAGCACAGTTAAAATTAGAATGTAATAAAAAGGATAATGCAATACAAGGTGCTTAGATACCAGGATTGTTCTCAAATAATTTGGGTTATGAGTTAATCTATTAAAAGAGTGTGTTGATTCAAGGAAATAAAATAAAAAAAGAGTAAAACATAGTGTTAAAGACAAAGGAAAAGAAAAGAAAAGGGTTTGACCGAGTGTCGTCGCAAGCACGGTCAAAATTAGAATGCAACAAAAATAAAAATGCAATACAAGGTGTGTAGACGCTAGAATCATTATCAAAGGATCTGGGTTATGGGTTAACCTATTAAGAGAGAATGTTGGTTCAAGGAAACATAATAAAAACAAAGTAAAACAAAGTGTTAAAAACAAAGGAAAAAAAAGGGGGCGCGGGGGAAGGGGGGGGCGCGGGGGTTGGTTTGGCAATAACAGAAAAGCAACTTTAACCATAAAGAGATTCAATAGTCAGAAATATCAATCCATGGAAATTAACATACAGCTGTAGTAACTATCCCAGACCACTAAATATCATTCAACTCATGTTACTGGTTAAGTGCTTGGTTTGGACCCAAATAAAAAAGCGATGAAGGAAAAATTAATAATTGTATTAAAATATTGGTTATAGATTTTGATTTGGTGATGAATAACCAATTGTTTGGACATAATGACTATTTTGTAAGTGGCAGTTATTTTTCCATAAAGTGGGGTTATATGAAGGAAAGTTAAAAGGGCAAGTCCTTATACAACAAACACTAGAAGTTAATTCCTTTATGAAACTTCTTGTTATTTGTATGTCCTTGAGTTTCTGGAACTTGTTCTCTAGCTTTATTATTCCTTGGACAGAAATTGATTTGTCATTTTGATATGTAATTCATAATTTAATTCTAGAAATGATACTTTCTTTTTGCATACCAAAGCTTGTATCAAACCAACATGAATTGATATATAACACTGTGTTTTGGGGAATGGGGTAAGGAAGTTCTGTAATTACTTTCCATTATATACACTGAGCTAATGTGGCCACTTTATGAATCATCAACGGTGGTAGCTCAGAAAAGCCTCTAAAAAATTTACCTCATGAAGAATATCAGAAGTTACTTAGAAAATATTAAAAGCATCTCCAACCATAGGTTGCATATACAAGTTGCTTATTTCAAATTTGTGGGTTGTATAATGCCACCTAAGTTTAAGAACTATACCCCAAAATTTACTCCAATGCTAAAGTTGCTTAGGTGAGTTCTTAACTTATTTTAGTGGGTCCTACAATTGACCCCACATATTAATACTTATATTTATATTTTTATTTTAGATTAAAATATTAGTTTATTTGTATTATAATTTTAAAATAATAAATTTGTAAAAAATTAAAAAAAATAGAATAATAATAATTTATTTTATTTATGACAATAAGTTGAAAATAATGAAAAATACATAAATGACAAGTACGTACATAATATTATAATACTTAAAAAAAAAAAATTTCGTTATCCTCATGTCCGAAATGTTCCTAAATATGCTCCACTAAATCTGCTTGAAGTTGTTGATGACGTTGTTTTTCACAAACTTTAGCTCTCTATGCAAGTAGGTTGCAAAATTAGGATGAGGACAATTGGATATTTTAGTTGTAGAGATATCATTGTCTACATGATCATATTCAAAATTACCAACACAAGTATGTTGACAAGTATGTTGTTCGTCTTCAACAATCATGTTATGTAATATAATACAAGCATATATTATTTGTTTAATTGTATCCATGTGCCACGCACGCGCCGAACCACATACAATCTCAAATTGAGGTTGAAGCACTCCAAATGTTCATCCCATATCCTTTCTTGTTAATTCTTGGCGTTGGACAAATAATTTTCTCTTTTCTCCTTGCAGCATTGGAATGGTCTTGACAATTGTAGCCCACTCAAGATAAATACCATTTGCTAGATAGTACCCCATATTATACAGGGTTCTATTTACTATATGTTGGAGTGCAGGAGCTTGTCCTTCCAAAACGTCATTAAACAGAGTGGATTGGTTTAATACATTGATGTCATTGTTTGAATCCGTTGTGCCAAAAAATGCATGCCAAATCCATAAGTCTTGTGATGTCACTGCTTCAAGCATGATCGTGGGCTTAGCATGATCACCTTGGCAAAATTGGTCTTTCTATGCAATTGGACAATTTTTCCATTCCCTGTGCATACAATCAATGGAACCCAACATACCAAGAAAGCCACGTGTCTCCCCAATTTGTAGTAAGCGTTGAACGTCATTCTTAAGTAATAAGCTCCAAATACCTCATTCATACCCTTTAAAAATCTTTCTAAGCATTCTATTGCAGTGCTTTCACCAATTCTAACATAGTCATCTACACTGTCTACAGGTGATCCATATGTCAGTATACGAATAACAGCAATGCACTTTTGCAATGGCAAAAGACCACTTTTACTAATGGCATCAACCCTCATTTGGAAATACTCATCATGATTTCCAAAGGCTTCTACAATTTGAAGGAAAACATGTCTTCGCATCCGAAACCTTCATCAAAATTGAGTATCTTTGTATACCAAATTTTAAAAGAAGTAGTCATTAAACAATCGATTATGTCCTTGTTCACGATTTTGATCTATTACCGTTCTTGTATGCCTTTGCCTAGTGGAATTGTTGGCTAGTTGTTGGCTTTGACACTCAAGTATTGACATCATGTATTCTTCTTCGTGTTGTCCCTCTTCTATGATTTGTCACCATAGTTTGATGAAGTCGTTTGAATTATTTGGATCCATTAGATGGATTCACTTTGGAAGAAGATTGATACTATAAGTGAATGAAAGAAGATTACACAGTTTGAATTCACCATGTTAAGAGTATATATAGGGTAGAACTTAACGGCTAGTTTACAATGGCTAGTTTTTAAATAAAATTAACATATAATAAAAAAAAAAGATTAGAAATACATAACATAATTGAATTAAAATAAAACTGACTTGAAAAAGAAATACATAATTTTTTGGAAATACCCAACATAATCTTAAATAATTCCTTGTGATTCTTTAATCTTGTCACATAAGTTTTCATGATCTTGAAGTTGTCTCATTGTCATCCCGGAAATATCCCTAAGAGAATCTCCAACTCCATAGTCTACTTCTTCAAATGTAGCTTCTCCTTCTTTATCTTGTTTTCTTCATCCTTAATTTATCTTATTTTCTTCATCCTTAATGCGCTCCATTTTTTTCATGAGTGTCATTTTATCCTTAATTGATTCTTTCATCGCTGCAAAGTTCTTGTTGAGTTTAGAAGTATCAATTGTTTTGGTGCCCTCTTCATTTTTGTTGCCTTTTGTCCTATTGGGCAAACCGACGATGATGCTGGATCATATTCAAAATTTGTTGGCGTCTCTAGGTTAGAAGATGATTCAGATGCCCTCTTTGTTCTTGTTGACTGATTTCCCCTTCATTCAAATGTCCATTTCGGTTCATCTTTCAACAATCTCTATGCATGCTCATATATGAACTCGAAACCTTCATCTTGATAATATAACATCATTCTCCAAGCTCTTGCTTTTCTTTCTGCCTACAACTTGTTTGTAGCACCCTATGAACTTTTGAACAAACTTATTCAAATGATGTCACAGAGCTTTTAGTTGAGCAGCTTCTCTCTTTTTCAATTGGCCACGATAATTGTTATAATTATCTCTTATTCTTAACTAGAAACTATCTCCATTTTGGTCAACTCCCACTATTACATCCTTTGACACGTACGTTAAGCCATGATTGAATAAGAAGTGTATCCTCTCTGGTTGAGAATCTGACTCTGGATTTTTTCTAACAGAAATTGTCTCCTCCTTCATCGAGTGCAATGCTTTCCAGCCCGACTTGAGTGGAAAATTGGGAAATTTGAGACTCCGATATAGAGTCAACCGGTGTTTCTGGTTCCTCATTAGTGGAGTTGACACTACTTGTAGGGGTTTGGTTGGTTGGAGAATGGGTTGGAAACATAAGTCAAGATGGAGGAAACATGGTGAGGTAGGGTGAAAACATAGGAAAAGATTGGGGATTTTGAGAATTTTCAACCATAAAAGGTTGGTGATTTTGCATAAAATTCCACAAAGAAAAATTAAATTGATTGTTATCCATTTGAGAACAACAACCAAAAAAATTTTTGTGATTTGAAAATAACAACAAGTGAAATTAACTTAAGAAGAGTAATAATAGTAAATAAATTGGCTTGAGATAAATTGTGAGTTGAATGGCATTTGGAGCACAAGTTATAGAAAAATTTTACACTCATAATGCACAAAATTTCAACTTAACGATAACTTTGTTACCAACTTAAGGTAAAATTCAAAACGGACATAAAATTTAAACGGTTAAATTTTTACTATATTAAGTTATAATTATAAAAAAATTATTTACATCAAAAGGTCCAGTCAATTCTAGAACCTTCCTCATTCTTTCACCTCCGCATTTTGTCCCTTTCTCTTCCCTTCAGTTCCTCCACCTTTTGTCCCCTTCTCTCCCCTTTAGTTACATGTCCACACTTCACCTTCCTTTCACCTCCACTTAACCTCCAATATGTGCCACTTAGGAAACATGGTGGCCATTCAGTTTCACCGCTTTCTGTCCCCTTTAGTTACCTCCCCACATCTCACCTTTCCTTCACCTCCACTTCACCTCACCGACAGAAACTCTTGGAGGCCATTTCTTCTCGCTGCCACCATCTCCAATGGTGCTTTGACTACAACCCAGCCTTGTGACCATCGATGAACATCCTTTTTGGCGACACAAATCCAGCCTTTGCATCGCAAATCAAGGTTTCTCCGGCACACGTCCATCCTTTCCAGTGCAAATCGATGAACCCTAGAGCAAATCGACGAATCTCGATGCAGATCGATGAAGCCCGGCACAAATCAATGCTAACTATGATTTTTGTTTTTTTTTTCATTATGTTGTTTTCACATTTGTAATTTTTTGGTATAGATCTATTTTTTGTGGCCTCTATTTTAAATATATATATATATATATATATATATATTTCTGTCTGTGGATGGTAATGGTAGTATCAAAATGATCTCTTTGCCTTTGATTGTGTGAACAATGGTTGTGTTGTGATGAATGAACCATTATGTTTCTCTCCTATTCTTTGCTCTTCTGTTGCTTTTTGGATTGAAAAGTAGCTTTTTTTATTCATAAAAAATGGTTAAGCAACTGTGCTTGTATAAGAAACACCACATCAATGCTCCAACGGCAACCTTCGTCAAGCAACGCATCTTACGCTGCAAGCAACTCTTGGAAGAATCGCGTTGGAGATGCCCTAATACTGTTTCAACCAATTTCAGGTGTTCAAGAGTGTGCGCATGATAGCTACTTTAAGAAAATGTATTATGCTATTGATATTAATTTGCTGTAATTAGATATGAAATTGTTGAGAGTCAGATCAAATTGTTATAAGAATAGTAAGTGATGTTTGGATTGATGTTGTCAGTGCGTACTTGTGTATCTTCGTGTAATAACTCTCTCGGTTTTGTTGGTTGAGGTTGATGACTTGACGTACTCAATTAGCTAGTTTACAATATCGATAGTTCTCTAGGCCATGGAAGTTGTAAATAGAGGCTATGTATGATTGGGAAATGAATGTTCAACAAACCAATATTACTGGTACAGTTCTTCATTTTTTCCTAGCAATAAAATGGATTTTTATTGACAATAATAAAGGTAAGTGAAGGGTTGAAGTGAGAATTAGAAAAGTTCTTTTAGTGGCCATTTAAACTGTCTCTAATGTTACGACTAAAAATGCCCAGTTTTTTTCCCAGCAATTAAAATGGTTTTCGCCAACACTCTTTATAATTTTCTGTAGTACTTTTACCGATTTCAAATATACCAAACATAATTTAATTAATAATTTCTCGTAAACGTTTTAGTGACTATTTATACTATTGCTAAAAGGCAAAATAATTGACACCAAAAATAACTTTTGGTGCAGTGTTATCATTAAATTTTAATTAACACATTATTAAAATAATTAAAATATAATAATACTTAGATAGAATCACATTGTTTTAAACATATTGTAACGCATAAATAGGACAATAATTTTAAAAAATTTAATATTTTTTAACAACAATATTTTAAATGCATTCTTTATTGTCAATTAAAATTATTGTGAACCACAACATTACGAACACAAGTAATTAAATATGAAATAAAACTAATCAATTTATGAATTATAATAAATTTTAGTCTACAATAAAAAATATATTAAAATGTATCTTACTAATATATATTTTTTTGGTATAAAGACATGTTTAGATAAATTTTTCCATAAACACTTATAGGAGAAGAAAATAAAAACAAAATTATTTATAAGCTAAAATTAGTTTATGCGTAAGTTAAAAATCAGTTTTTGAAGAAGCTAATATAAGAGAACTTTTACAAATTAGCTTATGTATAATTAATTTTAGTTTATTGAGAAACTCTTTTTTCTAATTTTTTCTTCTTATTTTATTTTCCTATAAGTGTTTATGAAAAAGTTTATTTAAATAGACTCTAAGAATAAAGTCCCACTAAATAGTTACATCAACATGAACACCCAATTTTAGATATAATTTTTTTATTTAATTTTATCTCATTTTAATTTATTTTATTTTATCTTTTTTTACAATATTATTAAAAATAGAAAAAGAAGAAAAGCAAAAAGAAAAAGTAATAAAACAAAAAAGTGAATAAAAATGGAAAGGAAAAAAAAAAGAAAAAAGAAATCAAAGAAACACCAACAAGATAAGATTAAAATTTAGAGATAACCTAGAGCTTCGTCCCTCCCTTATATTTAGTGTACGCATGTGTGTGCATGCAGGTTTTGCATCCGTTTCAAACTTCGATACAAAACATTCCCCATTTTGGATAACAGGGAGAAAGTGAAAGGGAGACCTTAAGAGAAGGGATGCATGAAAATGGCAATGGAGATTGGAGAAGACGTTTTACGTTCAGAAGAAACAACTGAATACAAGCATATGACTTTGATGTCTGTCCATTTTAAAGGGAGAACAATAGCAATAAGAGTACCGGCTATTTTTCATATGCCATCCTTTAAGTCAGACCATAAAGGTCTTCTCCTTAAGGGTCTTTTACCTGAACCTACTCAGTCGGGGACAAAACCTTTTCGTTTTATGGCCTCTTGGTTAGCGGACGTGTCTTTCTAGGATGTGGTCAAGTCAGCTTGGGGCCAGGAGAATGATTGGATACATTCTGTTCAGAAATTCCAGAAAGAAGTGGGTGAATGTCTCATGTTATGGCAACCTGTTCCATAAAAAGCGCAGAGTCCTTGCTCGTTTGGAGGGAATAAATAGCAAACTTAATATGGGCCCGAATAGATACTTGGAGAAAATTCAGAAAGAGTTATGGGATGAGTACAGTTCGCTTATCTCTTAGGAGGAAGCTTTTTGGTATCATAGAGCTAGATGTGATTGGTTCAAATATGGGGATGCTAATACAAAATTTTTCCATCTTTCAGCGGTGGTTCGGAGGAAGAGAAATCGCATTGAAAACATTCAAAATCTTAATGGAGAGCTCACAATGAATCAGGAAGGAGATACAACAGATTGTCACCAGCTTCTACCAAGACTTGTATAAGGCTGACTTGGCTTTGGAGCCTTGGCCCCTCCGAAATACTTTTCCTGTTATAGATTCTTCTAACCTGGACCAGATTCAAAAGCCTTTCATGGAGGAGGAAATTCGTGTAGCAATTTTTAGCATGGGACCGTTCAAAGCTCCTGGTCCAGATGGCTTGCACCCAATCTTTTTCCAAGCTAATTGGGATATTGTGAGTAAATCTGTTGTTGAGAAGGTCCAACAATGTTCCTCAGAAGATTAAGCATATTAATGGAACTTTAATCTCTCTTATCCCCAAAGTGGATGATCTGTTGCATGTCTCTGAGTATCGCCTTATTAGTCTTTGTAATGTTATTTACAAGACAATTACCAAGGTTATAGCAACCAGGCTGAAAACAATTATGCCCACTTTGGTTTCCCCTAACCAATGTAGTTTTGTCCCAGGAAGGCATAGTACTGACAATATAATTATAGTCCAGGAAATCTTTCATTCAACGAGGAACAAGAAGGGAAGCACAGGGTGGTTAGCCATAAAAGTTTATCTCCAAAAGGCGTATGATCGTTTGAGTTGGAGTTTTATCCTGGATACCCTTAAAGATATAGGTTTTGACTGTCACTTTATCAGTTTAATAAATTGGTGCATCTCCTCTTCCTCCACGAATCTTATCCTCAATGGCCAACTCTCTCAAGATATTTTTCCTTCACGGGGGATTAGACAAGGGGATCCCATCTCCCCTTACTTATTTGTGTTGTGCTTGGAAAGGCTGGCCCATCTCATCAATATGGCAGTTTCCCATGATCGATGGAAGCCTATCAAACTTAGTCGAAATGGCCCTCTAATATCTCATCTCTTTTTTGCAGATGATTTGATTCTTCTGAGAGAAGCTTCTGTCCAACAAATGGATGTTATTATGAAGTGTCTGGACATGTTCTGTGCCTCCTCTGGACAATCTGTTTCTATTCCCAAAACTAGGCTCTTTGTATCAAAGAATGTGCATTATTCCAAAGCTATGGAGCTTAGCAGGCTTTCGGGGTTTAGGCTCACAAATAACCTGGGTAAGTACCTAGGTGTGCCCGCCGTCCAGGCAATTCCTTCGGCGCATGTTCTGAATAGCTTGTTTCAATGCCCCTTTTGACAATAACCAATAATATGTGGACACCTGGCATAATTTGCCACATCAGATAATGACACCAATTTTTTAATATTGCACTTAAGTCCCAAGGACTTATTAGCAAATTATTTTATATTTTCACTTTTCTTTATTAAGTTTTATTTTAAAAAAAGTGAAATTTAGTTGTTTATCTCCCCGTCTCACAATTTTGTTTCAGCGGAACCCTATCTTCCTCTAAACCCTGTCTTCCTCTAAACGGTAGAATGATTTACAGAACTACTGGTTCGTGAGGCGTGGTGGGGGCATTCGGAAGAGGCCGCGGGCACTGCTACCGGCTCTGACACAAGGCAAACACGTTGTGAAAGGGACATAGAAATTGAAGGAGACGGTGATTGTAGTAGTGCTGAGGTAGCGGCAGCAATGGAGGAGGACGTTGACGGGGTTGGGAGGAAGAGACGACGGTTGTGGCAGAGAAAGGGAAAGTGTCTCGCCTGTGTGATTTGGTGCCAACATTTTGTTCGTATTAATGGCAAAGATTTACAACCTTATCAATAGCAACACTGCAAGCAGCAACATCCTTCTCCATTTCCTTCGTAAGTCTCTCTCTCTCCATTGATTTTCATTTGGGTCCTCACAAACTTCATCAAGATTGAAACTTTTTGCCTGGTTCGTCAGTTTTCCTTCTTTTTGACATGATTGGGCTTTGGGGTTAAATTAGTTTGTCTAAATTGTGCCGTTTTCTTTCCTTACTTATTTTCACAAGGTTTATTTATTTGAAATTATGTAAATGAATCATTTTTTTATGTGAGTAATTGAGAGCTCGGTGAGGACCTTCATTCAAAGGGTTGTTTTTTAAATCAGAATACAGGAATGCCTTACTTCAAAAATTGACCTTCTTGTTTAAAAATATACTTACTTTTGTAATATAGCTATGAATTTGAATATAATAAGAGGCAAGATTGAAAACCAAGTTATGAATTTGAACACAAATCAGTGTCAAAATTTGATCTTCTTGTATAAAAATATGCTTACTTTTATAATATAGCTATCAATTATCATCCCTTAATCCCTTCTACGTTACATTTACTATATGGACAAAGTATCCATGCTTTTGTGTATTGATTAAAGAAGGGAGGAGGTGTGGGATGTGAGAGGATAACTGAATAAGTCCCTGCTTATAGGTTAAATACCAAATGTTGTCAACTCAGAAATTGGTTTGTCCTCAGTCATTCAGAGCAAACCTCAGTACATTGCTTGACGGACCGATTTGTGTTTATTCATTTATATTATTTGATTAATGATGCTACTGGGATGATGAGTCAAATTCAAACTTAATGTCTTAGCCGATATAGGTTGTAGATTATTGGTTTGACATTAGTGGTAGATATTGAACCTTATATATCCAAAAGTGAATAGTTTTTTGATAAACCATTCCTTCATGCATCCAAACAGTATGTTGCAATATTTATTTAGTGCTTAATTTGCTTGTGCATCTTTGACAGAATAATTGTTTGCTTTCTTTTATGCAATGACAAATTTAGTTCATTTGAAGTTCTTGATTTTTCATCTCATATGTTGCACTTGCAGTTTACGACTGATTTAATACTAGAACACATGAATAAATTGCTTGAGACACCTGGATCAAAGCTGCTCTTTAGTGGTAGGCTTTTAGAGGACCATTTAATTCCACCTATTTACGGTGCTATTAATCCAACAGCTGTCTTGGTTCCTCTAGAGGAAATTATGAAGGATAAGAATTTTGAGCTTGTGACAGAAGAAATATTCGGACCCTTTCAGGTATGGAAAGGGACACTAAGAACATGAAAATAGAGTTTTCGGTTGCATTTAAAAAAAAAACATTAATCTACTCCTTTTGTGAGATAAATAAATTCTATTTATATTTCTAGATTATTACCGATTACAAAAGCAGTCAATTATCAGTTGTACTGGATGCTGTGGAAAGAATGCATAACCATTTCACAGCTGTTGTCATTTCAATTTTCAAATGATCCTATGTTTTTACATGCAAGATTTTTATAACTCAAACTTATTGGGTATGAGTGGTTGTGGTTTGGCACTATATATGTATTTTTAACCAGATTTCAATTTAGTATGACTCTTGTCAACTTTTCTCATTGCCCATTTTTGTCATAAAATCATTAATTCTTTACTTTTTTGTCTCCACACTTGATTCATGAAACAAAATTAGAGATGTTTAGGGGATTGAACTCTATTTATACTGCACATCAACAAATTTATCATGCATGTAAGATCAATTGCCTACAAGATATTTTTGTGGTAATTAAATGGAGTTCAACTTCTCCAAAATTGAGATGGCTGACTTTCTCTCTTATATTCAACATGCTACTTGTCTTCTGAGCACGTAAATGGGTGTGTTATCTTCTGAAAGATTTATCATGAGTGTGTATTATTGTGTTGAGTTCTCTAGCTGATGTTTTTGTTTGTGATTAAACATGCATTGTTTGAAATTTTTAGTACACTACCAGCAATGCAATTTCTCTAATCATAAACCAGAATTTTAAGGCCCTAATTCAAGTTCAAGTACTGCCAAGTTCCACCATCTCATTATTTTCGTCTATTACATCCTTAGTCTTAACTCTCACACTCTCTAAATGACATAACTTTGTCAAGTTCACCCTTTTCTGCTAATAAACCTGAGACAACATAACTTTTAAGTTTGAAGGAACACTGACCCACCATAGAATATAGATGTAGTCCCAATAAGGCTTTTCTTTCTGTCATATTTGAATGAAATTATCTAGGATTCCTTTCTCTCTTAGGTACACGAGGCATATTTTTTCTTATATTGTAGGGCTTTTGGTTCTCTTTTCTGTATCCTTTTTCTTTTCAGGATGGGAGAATTGATTATACAGAGTTTGTAGCAATGATGAGAAAGGGTGATCCAGATGTTAGTAGGAGCAGAACCATGAAAGGCAATTTGCACTTCAATATTGAAGATGCATTTGGAATGAAAAACTCTTCTTGATATGCTACCTGAATTCTTTTTTATAGTTCAAAAACATGATGGTAAAAGAAAAATCATAGTCAAATTTTCATAGCCACATGGTTATAATCTGTTTTGTATTGAAGTCACAATTTACTTTTTCTTTTTATTTTTTAAATGAAGTTGTAAGTATGCATACAATTTTACTTTTTATTTATTTATAAAAGTCGTGCATAACCATATGACTTTGCTCTTTATATTTTATATTACACTTTATGCTTTTTATAAAAGAATATGATGATAAAAATCAATTCAGATATGCATAATCACTCGGTATATTACTCTGCAACATCTCAGATCAATGAAGTATCACCCCTCCATACGCTCAAAATTGCATCAAGATTATGGGTGATACATTAACCTCTGAATCCAATTCAAACACCTAAAATTGAAAAAAAAAAATGTGTTTGCTCAAAGCTTATGAAATAGAGCATGACATCTAATGAATAATTTGGTAACAAATTATATATTCTGTTAACAGAATTTTTGAAAAATTTTACTATATGTAAAATTTGATTGACAGAATTTATAGTAATTAATTTTTTTATTCAATATTCTCTTGCCTTTGGATGATAGTGTGGATGTACAAGAACTATGCATTTAGAACTACTGATATGCGCAATTCCAGTATGTTAGTTATTGACTTACCAACTTAATTAAAAATCAATATATATATATATATATATTCTTTTTTTGAACTGCGACTTCCGAGAAAAGGGAGAGGTTGGTTGCCTATTATCGTTACATATAAGGAAAATATAGCAAAAGCATAAAGCCTTTATCCTCTTTTTCATGCCTAAGGTAAGCTACGGGTGTACACCAAAAGAAACAAGGTAAGCGACAGGTAGATGCATCCAATGCAAAGCTAGAAAAATACTTCATATTTAATAAATTCATTATGGAAATGAATTTCTTAGTTGTTATCAATGCGATAAGAAAAGGCTACATGTTTGTGGCACTCGTTTCTTGATTACAACCATGGTGGAATATCTTTTCATCCCACTTCTCTTTCATAGTTGTTTAATTATGCATTTCAGCTGACCTTTAATTTTATTCAGTCAAATGTCTATCAGCATCAATAAATTTGTGTAAAAAATTAATAAGCATCACAGAATTTTTTTTTAAAGAAAAAAACACTAATAGTTGTCCAAGCATCATAAGGATGAGACCAAGAAAATGGGATGTCTCAATAACTACTACACACTGCAATGTCATACACCCTACACTCTTCAACAGTGATAATAGTGTCTGTTCAAGCTTGACTTCTCAGGGACCAAATTGCTAACCATTTGATCATAGAGACCAGCTAATCATATAAAGGAAGTTATCACCAATTTTTGACAGGATCCCACTGCCTATAACCCATTTCCCATCCCAAATTTGTACTCATTATTCAGCCACCACTTCCAACAGCTATCAAATTGAAGAAATAAGAAAAATCAGAAATACAAGTCCAGTCCATTTTTGACTTTAATTCACTAACCTTGTATTTAATATATTAGAAATGACAGAAAAAAGTATAATCAGAACCAATTCAACATGATTTGAATGACTTGGAAGCATAGTTAATATCATCAAACAGCAACCTGTAACTTAGTATCCAACACAACAATAATAAACTAGAAACAAAAAAGTAGCAACCAACAAGATCTTTAAACAGCAAAGTAGCAACCAACATGATCCTTAAAAGGCAAATAATTTGTAATCATTAACCAACGAAAGAAAATTTAAAATTCATAATTATCTACACATATTCTACATATATACATCTATGTTGTGCCCTAGAAGACAGCTTGAGCAGAAGCATGCCTCGTTGACTTTGAAATGAACAAAGGTCATTGACATTGTAATTATACAATTATACTGTTGGTGGTGGTTGATTACTATAAATCATTCGCCAACTTTTAGAAGAAAATTAGCACTAAAATGCATTTTGGCTTATTCATTCTCTTTAGAAAAAGAAAGACATCTGACAACTTGACCCCAGGGCCAATAATCGTTTGATCCCTGCAAGAATTATATAATCTTGGTTCAGAAAAATAAATTATATTAATCATCATGAGGAACATCAAGCAAATCCTCGTTATAATTACTATCCTTGCCCTAAAAATGATTCAGCATCTCATTTATTGACAATACAGAAAGTACGGATTAATACTTAAACATGTATCTACAATATGAATCAATGGTTCAAAGAACTAATTCATGCTACAGATGCAGAGCATATAGTAACAAACTCAGTAAGCAACATATAATACCATGTAAAGGCGGTCATTCTTCTCAACTTCAACATTAAAATGTTTTGGCTGAGAAGTATTTATTTCTTCAAAATTACAACCTTTAAGGCATAATCGAGCCTGCATCAACTCATTGGCAAGTATAGCACCAGTGAGTAACCTGCATCCAGTGAAAAAAATCAGAAAATCTGTTAAGTTTGAATCAACATCATCGCAAGCATAAAGTAGCATTGTCATCAATCATTGGTTTTGCAGATTCCATGCACTCAAAGCACAAATTCCATCCATCTTCAAATCTAAAGTATTTGTGATAAGAAGACTAACAGTACTATTTGGTTCCATCATTATAAGCTAACTAGTGTAACTGTTATTCATTGAGGAAAAGTAAAAGTATTATAAGTAGAACATCGTGAACAAGATAGTGGCATGTACAACATACTGAGTCAAGCGTTGTCTACATTTGATTTTAGAATCTGCTACATGTTGAGCACATATTAGCATGTTCAACATGTTTGAAATGTCCTTAAATTCTGCCTCTGGGTTTCCTTTCTTAATCTACACGAAGCCATCAATAGATAGAAACAATGAGTTTAACCAAAAAAGGAGAAAAAAAAATCAATTACCCAAAAGTATTTCTACTTTTACCTTATTTCACTAGTCATTGCACGATAGTCTATCTGAAGTCAGATTTACAATCAGTATGAACTTTTTCTATAAAGCCAAATGGCTAAATTTGATGGTCTAACTCATTTTAGAAGAATTCTCAAGTTTTGACCTCTCACGCTCCTAGCACTGAACACAACAAATCACCGATTAAGGCCAAAGTCATTTCTGACAACATAATTAAATAAATTATCAATTATTATTTAAAACGGTTTATTATGTGAATTTATAAAAAGTTCAATTAAACCATAATCAATTTTAACATAACTAATGAGAGAAGCCATAATATAACTAAAAAATACAACAAACAAGTGGTGAAATGACCTTACGGGGGCAAAACGTGAAGGAGAAGTAGAGCATAGTGATGGAGTCAAGATGGTCGAAAAGGGATTGTATTTGGATCTGTGGTGACGGCTGGGTGTGTACCTTAAACCCTAACTTTCGCAACTGTTGACAAGAAGTAGAGGAGCAAAAAGGCTTTTGCTCTTAGAAGGGCCGAAGTGTTACTTTTGAAAAGAGAGGAATGAAAAATGTTCCGGGCAATCATGGAGGGAACATAAATATTTTCAATTTCACATTTGAGAGGCTGGAGGTAAACGATTTGGACACGTGAGTGATTTGAAGAGTTTCACGTTTGCGCGGGAAATGTTTTTTTGTCTTGGGTCTAGTTTTTTTAACGATAATTATTATATTGCTTGATAAAAATCTAAAATTATTTAAAGTAGTATTTTAATTTGCTTATTATATATTCATATTAATATTATTTTTTAATTAATAAAATAAAATAAAGATATAATATTAAAATTAGCCGATAAGTATTAAATTGGAGAGGAGGGGTAGATGTTGTTATTAGTTACTATTTTTTCATTATTCTCAAAAAAGTAATATAATATTAATGCAAATAAAAATTACGAAATAATAAATGAAATAAAATTTAATCTATTCAAAATGAATTTTTGTATTAGAATATTTGTCCTTTGAAAAAAATAATGTCATTAATGTGTGTACTCTATATAGATAACATTATTACAAAATAATTTAAGTTATTCAAAACAAAAACATTAGCTACATTGTGTGCATTATTACTGTCTTTTTTATGTAAAACATTCGACTTTTGTATTAATTTTACAGTAACTAGAAAAATAAATATTTTATATATTATAAAAATGGTAAATAATATCATTAAATAAAATCAATAATGTTTTAGAAAATATTAACGTATATATAAATTATCATTAATTTCATTCATTTAAAAAATTACAAGAAAGATAATATACGTTGATTATATTAGTATGTAATTATATACGTTTAATACATTAGATAATAAATTAAGTAATATGTAAATAAAAAATAATTTACATTTAATAAATTAAAATTTACATGATCCAAAAAAAATTAAGTAAATAATTTGTAAAAATTATATTACAATAAATAAAATATTTTAATAAGTTTAAACTATATTTAAATTACAAAAATAATTCGCATTCTATGTATTAAGTGATACGGTTTAGGATCAACTTTACATGAATAATAGTCTTGCAATAAGTGATACTTGGGTTTAGGGTTAACTTTGACTCAATAGTCTTAGACTTTGTAATACTTTAGTTTAAAGTCAACCCTAGGTCATCAGTCTTATACTTGTGATATGTAGGTCTAGATGAATATGTCACAATTAATGATACTTACGTTAAGCTCAACTCTTGATTAGTAGTCTTAGACTTGATGAAACCTTAATTTAGGGTCAACTCTGGGTTGGTATTCTTAGACTTGGTGATACTTGGGTGTAGGGTCAATTCTAGGTCAATAGTCTTATACTTGTTGATACCAAGAAGTGTAGGGCTAGGTCCAAATGAATAGTCTTACAATATTATCATACTTGGGTTAAGTTAAGCTTTGGGTAAGTGTCAGGACAAAGAACAAATAATAGGCCCTAAATGATTTTGATGTGCACCAAACATTGGATGGGACTAAAGCTTACCATGCTCTTATCTTACCATGTTATTATCTTGCTCTTATATCCTATCTATCCTATCACATCCTAATCACCATAGCTAGGTCAAACATAACTACATCACTTGGGCTTCATTGATCATAGGCCAAGCATTATTAGATCATCTAGGCTTCATTAGGTATGAGTCAAACACCACTGGTTAACTTAAGCTTTAGTAAGCCTAAGTTAAACATCACTATATCAATTAGGCTTCATTATCACTGGGCTTAGGGTCAAACATCACTGCATCACATTGGATTTTGTGGGCGTAGTTCAAACACAATTGTATCAAGTAGGCTTCATTGGGGTTAAGTCGAATATCACTGGACTACATTGTATTCTTTAGCTATAAATAAACTTTCTTAATAGTGTTAAGTACTTCCAAACCTTGTTTTATGACCACCATTTAGGATTGAGGATTGCCCTTTGTTTTCTTAGATTCATTCTATGTTCATTTGTTTTCTTTTTTTGAGTTTTGCTATGACTATGTGCAAATGGAAACCTCTTTCCTAAGATTGAATTATGTTTGTGTTCATTTCAGCTATCCTCTATATTGATTTCTTGTCTTGCCTTATTATGTGAATTAATTATCTATCCATTTGCATAATCTTAGGTGTTTAGGGAAGAATGAAAGCTGAACCTAAACATTAGAAGCACAAGAAAGGAAACTATGTTTTAAACCACAAAAGTAGGTACAATCCTTCGAGAAACTAATAAATTAACAAAAAACTTAATGGGTTTAATTAAACATAGGTACTACAAAAGTAGGAGTCAATTCAATTAGACACGTTTTCATATCTTGAAAGGGAATAGAGGTTACACTAGGTTAATTCACCTTTAATGATAACTAAATTGAACCCTTAGGTAAGGAAATTAACCAATTGAAATCCTTGGGCAAACCCATAATCCTGGAAGCTTCATTATCATTAACCTTATCCTTTTAAAATATTTTGCTAAGACAAAGGAAGAAACCCTCGTTTATTTTGATAATAAAAAATAGTCCAAAACAATCTTCAAGCTTAATCATTTGGTTACTTGTTATACTATTTATTTGCTATCGTCTGATCACCTGATCATGCATCGTCTTTATCCTTCTTTAAAAGATTCAATAACTAACTTCTTTCAGACGAACCTTTAATAATCTGTACACTGCATGTATGCAAAAGCGTAAACAACCACGAAAGAGATGAAGTCTACATATCTACTCTCGAGGAAAGTCCTCTTTACGCGTAAAAGAAGGAATAAGTGTGCAGATGTCAGTACGGGAAAACAGATATGTCCACTACTACAAGATTGAGTATGAGAAAGGATAAGATGAGCAAACTGCTTTATCTTATCAAGGTGACAAGTTGGTGAAAGGCATTAAATTTTGCATTTAATATTTTAACGACTCTTTTCCACCAAACGAAGGATGTCTCTTGCAAGCACTCACAACGAACACTTTTTTCGAGAAGCCTATAAATAGAAAAAGAGACCCTAGTCTCAATGGCTGATGACTGAAAATATCTTTAACTATTGAAAAGCTCTCGTCTTATAATATTCATATACGTTGCTTATAAAAGCTTACTTTGAACTTCATTATGTATTCGTCTGATAGAACATTAAACTAAGTGAGATAACTCACGTTCAACCTTTTTCTCTAAGAAATCGGTAGAAGTATGAAGAGGCTTTGATTTAAAGAATACTTTGGTTTTTCTGCTTGAAGAGGCAAGTCAAAGACTGCTTGGGTTGAGCCTGAAGAGGCTTGGTTGAAAGAACACTTGTAACTTGGTTAAGTTAATGGGACTTGGTTGTTACCAAGCACTAGACATAGTCTCTAGGGTGAGACGAACCAGTATAATTCCTTTATGCTTCTCTGATTATCTTTCTACATTCGTCTTTCTCTAAATAACATTTAAAAAAAAAATCCTTTGGTTAATCCTTCAGATGATACATCTTTAAAAAGGTTTTGTGAAAATTTGCTATAACACAAGTCAACCCCCTTTCTTGTGTTATCTTTGTGTTTTACATATTTGCTTTATCTTCAATTAAATCTTTTTCTCTAAAATCAATTTCAATCCTTATTATGCCTAATGAGGCCATTGTGATCCAGTGATGTTTAACTTAAGCCCAATGAGGCTCAGATGATGTAGCGGTGTTTGACATAGGCCCAATGAAGTCAAGTGATATAGTGATGTTTGACTTATACCCAATGAAGACTTATTTAAAATGCAATGTTTGTCCCAAACTCACTGAAGCCCAAGTGAACTAATGGTATTTGACCTTGACCCAATGAAGCCTAAGTGATATAATGATGTTTGACCCTGACCCAATGAAGCCTGAGTGATTCAGTGATATTTGACCCATGCCCAATGAAACTCAGTTGGTCCAGTAATGTTTAACCTAAACCTATTGAAGCCATTATGATCTAGTGGTGTTTGACCCAAGCCCAATAAAGCTTAAGTGATCCAATGATGTTTGACTCAGGTCCAATGAAACACAAGTGTTCCAATGGTGTTTGACCTATGGCTAATAAGGCCTAAACGATGCGATGATATTTGACCTAAGCCCAATGAACCCTAATTGATCTAGTGATATTTGACTCAAGCCCAATGAAGCCCAAGTGATCCAGTGATAGGTAAGGACTTTTAAATTAAGGGTTACCACTAAATTATAATTAAATTACTAAATTATCAAAGGTTACCAAGTTAGGGAATCGATTCCTAAGCCAAGTTTGGCTTAGAACGTGGTTTGGGTCAAATAGCAATGAACCTAGGTCAAACATCACTAATTCACTTGAGCTTTAATGGGTTTGGGTCAAACACCACTAGATCACTAAGGCTTTAATGGGTTTGGGTCAAAAAAACACTGGTTCACTTAGGGTTGAGTAAGTTTGGGTAAAAAATCATTGGATCACATAGGCTTTAGTAGTTTACACCTATAGTTGAGCTTAACACATGTATGATAATATTTCCTAACTATTCATCTCGACCTATTAAATTAGGGTTCATTGGGTATAGGTCAAACATCTCCTTCAATTTACTCACTATTATCCTTATCTCAAAATTGGATTTCAAAAGTTTTTTATAAAAAATTACCAATAATTAAAAATAATCTTATAGTACAATTCAATATATTCAAAATAAATATTATAGATCCAAAATATAATTTATTTATTCAAATATATTTATTATAAATTTCAAATATAATATAAATCATATCTTAAAAAATAATTTATTTTAAATTTTAATTATATAAAAATATTTATCCTATGTAATAAATAAATTAAAACATTGATTTAAATATAATTTTAGATTACTAGTGTTTTAGTCCGTGCGATGCACAGGATAAATTTTTATTTTATATAACTAAAATTTATAATAAATAAATACTTTTGAATATAGAAACAATATTATAATTAAAATTTGTGATTAATTAATATTTTTGATCATATAAATTATATTTTATATTTATGATAAATACTTTATATCGTAATACAATGCTATTTTTAACTATTGATAATTTTTTTAAAAATTCAATTTAGAAAAAAATGAAAATAATAAATTAAAAGAGATAAGAAGTTAAAAAAATCGCTAAAAATGTTCTCATTAGAGAAAAATAGCTAAAAATATTCTCATTGAAGAATGATCCTTAAAAATACTTTCATTTAAGATAGTTATTATAATTTATAGAAGTGGAAGATTTTAAATTTATAATAAAAAACTATTGTAATGCAATGTTAATTTTTAATTATTAATATATTTTTTAAAAAAATATTAAAATTTAATTTAGAGCTAAAAATATTAAAAATGATATATTGAAAGAGATAAGAGGTTGAAAAATTTTTAAAAACGCTCTTGTTAAATGATAGTTAAAAATGCTCTCGTTAAAAAATAATAGTTAAAAACATTTTTATTAAAGAATAACAGTTAAAAATGTTTTCGTTCAAAATAGTTATTTTAATTTTTATATATAAGATTATTAGACAATATAATAATTATCATTAAAAAAACTAGACCTAAGACGAAAAAACATTTCCCGTGCAAACATGAAACTTTTCAAATCACTCACGTGTCCAAATCGTTTCCCTCCAAACTCACAAATGTGAAATTGAAAATATTTATATTCCCTCCATGATTGCCAGAAACATTTTTCATTCCTCCCTTTTCGAAAGTAACAGTTCGACACTTCCAAAAGCAAAAGCCCTTTTGCTCCTCTACTTCTTGTCAACAGTTGCGAAAGTTAGGGTTTAAGGCACACACCCAGCCGTCATCACAGATCCAAATACGATCCCTTTTCGACCATCTTGACTCCACCACTATGCTCCACTTCTCCTTCACGTTTTGCCCTCGTAAGGTCATTTCACCACTTGTTTGTTGTATTTTTTAGTTATATTATGTCTTTTGTCATTAGTTATGTTAAAATTGATTATGGCTTAATTGAACTTTTTATAAATTCACGGATTCACTTGAAAACTAGTGCAGAGGAACAGTTAAATGTTCCTCTCGTGTTCAGTGGTGAAGACATATCGCTTGGACTGAAAAAAGGTTAGCATGCATGGAATGATTATTGCCCTTATGTATGCAGATCTTGTGATGATCTGTGCTTTTTTAAATTGTTTTCATTCTTCATTTATTTCAATTGTTGACTTGTTTTGTTCAGTGCTAAAAGTGTGAGGGGTCAAAACTTGAGGATTCTTCTAAAATGAGTTAAACCATCAAATTTAGCCATTTGGCTTTATAGAATAGTTTCTGCTGATTGTAAACCTCTGACTTCAAATAGACTACTCTACTAATTTAGCTTCATCTTTTGTAATCCCCTTCTAATCCCTTTGGTTCCGAACATCAGAATATTAATATTGCTTCAGCTTGTCTTTGCTTTTGTTATCCATTACTAACCCCTTCAGTTCCCATGATGATTTCACAATTCTTTTGGTTTTTTTGGATTTCCTTATAGTGTGTAACATCTGCAGTTTGATGTTCTGTTTTTAATATGCTTCTGTTTTGCTAATTCTCATGATGCTTTGAGTGCTTGATATTGTACTGAGGCAGCACGCAGCTAACTGGTACATCTTTGGTTTAACCTAGTCAAACCATTTCTTTTGAATGCGAAGTGTGAATAAGGCAATCTTTTTTTCATGATCACTTGAGAAATTTCATTGATGCTGGGGCTGGTGTAACAACAGTTTTGTATAAAGTCATGACAACTGAAAGATGAATATTTTATGTAAAGTTAATTAAATCAACCTGACTTTGGATTACGGGTTACAAACTTCTAACACCATAATCACTTGTTGAAATAAAAAACGGAAGAATGAAACCTTAATAAAACTAACTATATCCGTTTGTGAAAAGACTTTCACTTGTGACATGAATCTTTTATCTGCATCTGCAAAAGTAAGTTTCTTTCTGATTTCATGTCAGTTTCCCCCCTACACAAAAGTTTGACCTGCCTAAGATCTGAGGATTTGCATATACAAGACCAAATGAATTGGCTCAAAGTAGTAAGTGCCTTTTGCCTCTAGGTTGTGTCCTTGGTTTATGAAGCTTAAACAGGCCTCTTGGCTAAAAGTTGTACTGGTAGTCACGAACCAGATTTAGTTTATGGTTAATTATTTTGTATACCAGCCCGCACAAATTAAAGGAAGTCTCATTTTATAATTGTTGAGGAGTTAATGCAAATGTTTAATGTAGTTTTTTTTGGGAACCACTCATAGCTCATTGTGTTTGGCCGTCGAAGATCCTATTTTCCTTGCTATTAGTTGTACTTAGCATTGTTTTTTCTTATCTTGCTAGTTGGTGTATTCAACATTATGGTAGGTTGAGTTTTTCTAGCGTGGTTCTTATAATCTCCTCTTCTCACTCTTTCTTGTTTTTATTTTTTGTTTATTTGGGTGTTTCTCTTTTTGTACAGAACTTGCCTTTTTTGAAAGACAATAAAAAAGAAGAAGGATAAGAAGTATAACACGTGTTTTGAGAAGAAAATGCCTTCTCCATCTTACATTTTATTGTGCAATGACCAGTGAAATAGGTAAAAGTGGTAATAGTTTTGGGTAATTGATTTTTTTTTTTCTCCTTTTTTGGTTAAACTCATTGATTTTTATCTGTTGATTGCTTCATGCAGATTAAGAAAGGAAACCCAAAGGCAGAATTTAAGGACATTTCAAATATGATGAGGGTTAAATAGAGACAATTACTGCAGAAGAGACAAGTCCTTATGAGTTATGAGGAGAAGTACCTCTAAAAAGAAGCTTGTTTACAATTGCAAAAGAAAAATGTGAGGCTGTAGCAATGAAGTTGTTGGAAGAGGAGAAAAAGCAGTGGACTGCCATGGAATTGCTTGAACAGTACATACGATTCAAACAATGGTTTTTAGACCATAATGGTTTGACCGTATGGACTAATATGTTGAACCTGAACCTGAAACTTTACTGGTTTTCCTTACCAGGGAAGCATATCCATATTATAAGTCTTGTTTTAAAGAATTGATCCACCCTATATATGAAGTTTGCTATCAATATGTAAGATTAGTCTGCCACTATCTTGCTCACGATGTTCTGCTTTTATTACTTTACTTTTCTTCAATGAATATGGTTATTAAATTTCATATACCTGATAAGGGACAGTTACACTGTATAGTTTATAATGATGGAACCAAATAGTACTGTTAGTCTTCTTATGACAGATACTTCAGATTGTAAGATGGATGAATTTTGTGCTAAGTGCATGGAGTCTGCAAAACCAATGATTGATGACAATGCTACTTTATGCTTGTGATGATGTTAATTCAAAATTAATTGATTTACTTTTTTTTTTAAACTAGATGCAGGTTACTAACTGGTGCTATACTTGCCAATGAGTTGATGCATACTTGGTTACGCCTTAAAGGTTATAATTTTTGAAGAAATAAATGCTTCTTAGCCAAACCATTTTAGTGCTGAAGTTGAGAAGAATGAACCCCTTTACGTGGTATTTATATGTTGCTTACCGAGTTTGTTACTATATGCTCTTCATAAGCAGCATGAATTAGTTCTTTGAACCATTGATTCATATTGTAGATACATGTTTAAGTATTAATTTGTAGTTACAGTATTGTGAATAAATGAGATGCTGAATCATTTTTAGGGTAAGGAGTAATGATAACGAGGATATGCTTGATGCTCCTCACGATGATTAGTATAATTTCTTCTTCTGACCTAAGATTATATAATTCTTGCAGGGATTAAACAAATATAAGCCCTAGGGTCAAGTTGTTAGATGTCTTTCTTTTTTGAAGAGAACGAATAAGCCAAATAGGACAAAATTTAGATGTAGTTCTATATGTGTTATTGGTGTTGTACTCTAATCAAAATTGAAGTTTTATCTCAATAATTTGCATAATAAAGGAATTCATTAAATGTCAATGTAAATTACCAAGGTAAAATTCCAAAACTGATTGGAGAATAGTACTAATAGTACATATGCAATTGTATCTAAGTTTTCTCCTTTATGGTAATCAACCTCCACCAACAGTATAAATGTATAATTACAATGTCAATGATCTTCATTCATTTCAAAGTCAATGAGCCCTGCTTCTGTTCAAGTTGTCTTTTGGGGCACACCATAGATGTATATATGTAGAATGTGTAAATAATTATGAATTTAAAATTTTCTTTCATTGGTTAATGATTGCAAATTATTTGCCTTTTAAGGATCATGTTGGTTGCTACTTTGCTGTTTAAAGATCTTGCTGTTTGCTACTTTTTTGTTTCTAGTTTATTATTGTTGTGTTGGATACTAAGTTGCAGGTTACTGTTTGATGATATTAACTATGCTTCCAAGTCATTCAAATCATGTTGAATTGGTTCTGATCATACTTTTTTCTTTGTCATTTCTAACATATTGAATACAAGGTTAGTGAATTAAAGTCAAAAAAATGGTTAAATTTCTTTAAATTATCTTTTTCAATGGACTAGACTTGTATTCCTGACTTTTTTTTATTTCTTCAATTAGATAGCCATCGGAAGTGATGGCTAAGTAGTGAGTACGAATTTGAGATGGGAAATGGGTTATATAGACAGTGGGGAGCCTGTCAAAAATTGGTGATATTTTCTTTTGTATGATTACCTTGTCTTTATGATCAAGTGGTTAGCAAATAGCAATTTGGTCCTAGTGGTCAAGCTCGAACAGACAATATTACCATTGTTGAAGAGTGTGGGGGGTGTGACATTGTAGTGTGTAGTTATTGAGACATCCCATTTTCTTAGTCTCATCCCTGTGATGCTTGAACAACAATTAGTGCTTTTTTAAAAAAAAATAATCTTGCGATGCTTATTATTTTTTTACGAAAATTGATTGCTTGACATATACAACCGTTTGGGGTAAAAGTGGTTCAAAACCACTAATAATTCTCCATGGTAGACAACTATTTTCTCCCTATAGTAGAGAACCAATTAGCAAGCCATCATGGCCAAGCAGTACCAAAACTCCATCTCCATGAAACTGACATAAGCTCCAACTCCAAAATCATCGAACCTCCCTTAAATTTGCATCACCATCCAACCAATCTCCTCCATGTCCTCAAAACTCCACTACACCACACAACTGTTTTTAAGGGTGAAAATAAGTCAAGTTAGACCTTACCTAAATCTAGTGACTTATTTTATAATTTCACAGTTCAAGCCTAACTTCTGAAGGTTTATTTTATATTAAGGTCTTTAAATAGCTCAATGAGTTTATCCTTAAATAGGCCAATAAACTTATGAACTGAAAGATTTATCACACTAAAATATTATATATGTTACATATTAATTTTTTTTATTATATATTATATTAATATTTCATTAAAATAATAATATAATATTATATATTACATAATATCTTTGCCATAAAGACCTTGTTCTAAAGTCAATGCTAAATTCCTTAATGCACTGTCTTTTCTTAATCACGTTTTCTTAACATCTTTAATGAAACGAGTCACATTGGCTGGCTCACACAGGCATGCAACAATAGGCAGCAACTTCAAATTGAGATTGTGCAGGAGAACCTATCCAATTCTTTAAATTATTTAGATATGCATTATTTATGACGATCAGTTTAGCATCTGACTTCCTTTTATCATGTCAGCACCCCAACCAAATATGAGCGAACCAAATATATACTTATAAAAAAGATCAATCAAAACTCAATTTCCATAAATTTATTCTAAGATCTACAAATTTCGTAGAGGGTTTGTGGCATGACCTACATGAACATGGTAATATAATTCCTCTCCATCTACATTCCTAATCTCATTGTTCCTATCATAAATAGGACAGCATCTCCATTCCTAATCTCATTGCTCCTATCATACATAGGACATTTTTTTCAAGTGGACAGAGATATTTCTCAATTCTTTGGCAAAGGCCCAAAATCATTTATAATTTCTGTGGCAAGACCATACAAGTTTTATAGCCTCTGGTGTTCCAAATCCTGCGCCTCTAGCATCACCAGCGGGTCCAAACCTGCAATGGAATTATTTTCAACATATTTAAGCATCATTTCTTAGTTATGTACAAGTAAACGAACAAAAAGAAAATATCAATTTACTAGTGATTCTGTGGAGCTTCGGTTGTCCTTCTTACTCTTAGCCTAGCATAAGTAGCACCATTTACTGATTTGCCAATAACATCCTGCAAATGTGTGTTTAATCACAAACAAACACATCAGCTAGAGAACTCAACACAATAATGCACACTCATGATAAATCTTTCAGAAGATAACACACCCATTTATGTGCTCAGAAGACAAGTAGCATGTTGAATATAAGAGAGAAATGTCAGCCATCTCAATTTTGGAGAAGTTGAACTCCATTTAATTACCACAAAAATATCTTGCAGGCAATTGATCTTATACGCATGATAAATTTGTTGATGTGCAGTATAAATATAGAGTTCAATCCCCTAAACATCTCTACTTAAGAATTAATGATTTTATGACAAAATGGGCACTGAGAAAAGTTGACAAGAGTCATACTAAATTGAAATCTGGTTAAAAATACATATATAGTGCCAAACCACAACCACTCATACCCAATAAGTTTGAGTTATAAAAATCTTGCATGTAAAAACATAGGATCATTTGAAAATTGAAATGACAACAGCTGTGAAATGGTTATGCATTCTTTCCACAACATCCAGTACAACTGATAATTGACTGCTTTTGTAATCGGTAATAATCTAGAAATATAAATAGAATTTATTTATCTCACAAAAGGAGTAGATTAATGTTTTTTTTTTAAAATGCAACCGAAAACTCTATTTTCATGTTCTTAGTGTCCCTTTCCATACCTGAAAGGGTCCGAATATTTCTTCTGTCACAAGCTCAAAATTCTTATCCTTCATAATTTCCTCTAGAGGAACCAAGACAGCTGTTGGATTAATAGCATCGTAAATAGGTGGAATTAAATGGTCCTCTAAAAGCCTACCACTAAAGAGCAGCTTTGATCCAGGTGTCTTAAGCAATTTATTCATGTGTTCTAGTATTAAATAAGTCGTAAACTGCAAGTGCAACATATGAGATGAAAAATCAAGAACTTCAAATGAACTAAATTTGTCATTGCATAAAAGAAAGCAAACAATTATTCTGTCAAAGATGCACAGGCAAATTAAGCACTAAATAAATATTGCAACATACTGTTTGGATGCATGAAGGAATGGTTTATCAAAAAACTATTCACTTTTGGATATATAAGGTTCAATATCTACCACTAATGTCAAACCAATAATCTACAACCTATATCGGCTAAGACATTAAGTTTGAATTTGACTCATCATCCCAGTAGCATCATTAATCAAATAATATAAATGAATAAACACAAATCGGTCCGTCAAGCAATGTACTGAGGTTTGCTCTGAATGACTGAGGACAAACCAATTTCTGAGCTGACAACATTTGGTATTTAACCTGTAAGCAGGGACTTATTCAGTTATCCTCTCACATCCCACACCTCCTCCCTTCTTTAATTAATACACAAAAGCATGGATACTTTGTCCATATAGTAAATGTAACGTAGAAGGGATTAAGGGATGATAATTGATAGCTATATTATAAAAGTAAGCATATTTTTATACAAGAAGATCAAATTTTGACACTGATTTGTGTTCAAATTCATAACTTGGTTTTCAATCTTGCCTCTTATTATATTCAAATTCATAGCTATATTACAAAAGTAAGTATATTTTTAAACAAGAAGGTCAATTTTTGAAGTAAGGCATTCCTATATTCTGATTTAAAAAACAACCCTTTGAATGAAGGTCCTCACCGAGCTCTCAATTATTCACATAAAAAAATGATTCATTTACATAATTTCAAATAAATAAACCTTGTGAAAATAAGTAAGGAAAGAAAACGGCACAATTTAGACAAACTAATTTAACCCCAAAGCCCAATCATGTCAAAAAGAAGGAAAACTGACGAACCAGGCAAAAAGTTTCAATCTTGATGAAGTTTGTGAGGACCCAAATGAAAATCAATGGAGAGAGAGAGACTTACGAAGGAAATGGAGAAGGATGTTGCTGCTTGCAGTGCTGCTATTGATAAGGTTGTAAATCTTTGCCATTAATACGAACAAAATGTTGGCACCAAATCACACAGGCGAGACACTTTCCCTTTCTCTACCACAACCGTCGTCTCTTCCTCCCAACCCCGTCAACGTCCTCCTCCATTGCTGCCGCTACCTCAGCACTACTACAATCACCGTCTCCTTCAATTTCTATGTCCCTTTCACAACGTGTTTGTCTTGTGTCAGAGCCGGTAGCAGTGCCCGCGGCCTCTTCCGAATGCCCCCACCACGCCTCACGAACCAGTAGTTCTGTAAATCATTCTACCGTTTAGAGGAAGACAGGGTTTAGAGGAAGATAGGGTTCCGCTGAAACAAAATTGTGAGACGGGGAGATAAACAACTAAATTTCACTTTTTTTAAAATAAAACTTAATAAAGAAAAGTGAAAATATAAAATAATTTGCTAATAAGTCCTTGGGACTTAAGTGCAATATTAAAAAATTGATGTCATTATCTGATGTGGCAAATTATGCCAGGTGTCCACATATTATTGGTTATTGTTAAAAGGGGCATTGAAACAAGCTATTCAGAACATGCACCGAAGGAATTGCCCATTGTCCATGATAGAAAAAGAAAGGAGTATTATGATTACATTCTTGAAAAAGCCAAAACGAGGCTGAGCTCTTGGAGGTGCAATGCTCTCTCTTTTGCAGGGCACGTTACCTTAGCCCAATCTGTTGTGGCAGCTTTACCAACTTATTCCATGCAAACAACCCTCCTTCCAAAGTCCATCTGTGACAAGCTTGACTAGCTGACTAGAGACTTCATTTGGGGTGATAAAGATGGGGATAGGAAATGCCATATGATAGCTTCGAAGAAATTCTGCGGAGCAAAAATTCAAGATGGGTTAGGATCTAAAAATCTCCACTGTTTCAATAAGGCGCTGATTCTGAAGCTTGCTTGGGGTTTAATCCAAAATCCTCAAGAGTTGTGGGTTCAGGTTTTGAGGAAAAAATATGGTTGTGGTGATGATCTTCTCCCTTTGGTGAAAAAGAAAAGTAACTGCTCTAATACTTGGACAGCTATTCAGTCTTGCTGGGATTGGATAGCTAAAGGAACTAGATGGGTTATTAGAAATGGAAGAAGAGTCAAGTTTTGGAAGGATATCTGGCTCCCTTCGCGAGTTAGGCTGTTGAATATTTATATTATCCAGGTACCACCCCACTTACTTGAGTGTGCTGTTGCTGATTGTGTGGGACCAGAGGGTCATTGGAGTTTGGATGAATTTTTGGCTTATTTACCCAATTAGGCTGTAGCGGAAATTATGGGATTACATCCCCCACTTGATGAGATGGGTCAGGATGTGTTGGTGTGGGGTCTCACTCCTGATGAATGTTTTTCAACTAAGTCAGCGTATGACCTTTTGACTACGCAATCCTTGAATGACAACCAGATAATTCCCTCTCCTCCCCCTTCTTATCCATGGAGATCCGTTTGGAAATGTAACCTGCATTGGAGGAATAAGGTGTTTATTTGGAAGATCCTCCATGAGGGCATCCCCACGAAAAGTATGCTTACCCATAGGGGAATTTTGGACAACCCATATTCCCCCCTCTGCGGTCAATATGATGAGACTATACTTCATGCTCTTAGGGACTGTTTTCATGCAACTCTGGTGTGGAAAACTTTAAATCCTCAATTGTCATCCTCTTTCTTCAACCAGGATCTCCATCAATGGATAATTGATAATATTAATAAGAGTTTTTCTCTCTGTGATGATATTCCTTGGGGAACTTTGTTTGGCACCACCATTTCCCATATATGGTCTCATAGAAATGATTTTCTTTTCCAAGGGAGGCCTTTCTCAACCTACACAATTATTTCTGGCTCTCTTATGTACTCTAGAGACTTTCTTAAGAATAAGGAGAAGACTGCTTTTTCGACAGCCTGTAATCCTCAACGTACTGTAGTGAATATTACTTGGAGTCCGCCTAATGAAGGATGGGTCAAATGTAATGTTGATGGTTCTGTCCATGGGGGTCATATGGCTACTTGTGCTGGAGTGTTCAGGGATCATGATGGGAAGTGGCTGATAGGGTTCCAACGCAATCTTGGAGCTAGCTCCACTCTTATGGCTGAGTTGTGGGGGATCCTCACTGTGATTGAGATTGCTTGGCAGCACACTTTCAGCAAAATATGCATAGAATGTGATTCTCTTACTGCTGTTAATCTCCTCATATCTGGGTGCCATTTGAATCATCCTTATAGTAGTATGGTTGGTAGAATCTCTGCTTGGAGGAGTAGATCGTGGCAGTTACGTTTCAAACATATTTATAGGGAGGCCAATTTTGTTGCGGATAGTTTGGCTAATCTGGCTCATTCTTGTTCTCTAGGGACTACTGTTTTGTCTGATGTCCCTCCCTCTGTCTCCTCTTTGCTGTTACGAGATACTTTGGGGATCTATGAATCCCGGATGGTCAATATGACCAACTTCCTCCTGAATATCAAAAAAAGAGTACCGCCTATGTTTTAAATCCCCAGCCGGTTCCAAAAACGTTATAGCGAGGTGGTCGTTATTTTGAATTTTTTTAAATAATTTATATGATGTATATTATATACATATAAATTCTCAAAAATGTTAAAAATTATTTAAAATTAATAACATTCATAATTAACAATAAAAAGTTATAAGTATCTTAAACAAATTTACAAGTAAATACCAACAAAAGTCAAATAATAATTTAGGAATCATCGATCATTAATCATCATCATCTTCTAAATCCAAATCTTTTTCATTATTTTCACTAGTATTATATCTATAGATTTCATTTTTGAAAATTAAAATTTCAAAATTAGCCCTCCAAACTAGCTCGAATGTCTCTGTTCAGAGAAATTTTTTGGAATTAACACATAACACTATTATAGTGCCAGCTACGGCGCTACACTAAACCGTTCCGCTACAGCAGTCCCTGTAGCAGGCAGGGGCTGCTATGGCTACACCGCTATAGCCCGCTATTTAAAACCCTGAGTACCACGATACAAAGGAAAAAAGGGAGTTAGCAGAAACAAGATAGAGAGCAAGAAAAAAGAGAGAGAGGGGGAAGAACAGAGCAGCTGAGTACTAGAAAAAAATAGTGAGTGGGTGATATCTTTGGCTCTGAATAATATTTTAATTTTTGTTAAATTTTCTGCTGTCATTTGGGTGAGGAAGAATTAATACTTGATCTATGTATTCTGCCAGTGGTTATGCGTATGACTTTCCTTGAATAAGCTGTTTTACGTTGAAATCCAGTTTGGGAAGAGATTAGGGGATTTGTTTATTGTTGTGATAATTGTTCCACAGATTGTGTATGAACTGTTCGATAAAATGCTTGAATTGCCAAACTTTCTATTCTCTCATAGCCGATTTTTAATGCTCAAGAGTGCCTACACTTTGTGCATCTTTCGCCCATGTTCTTGAGATTTTGTCCTTATGCAGTAAGAAATTGTCCTAGCAGCATAATGATTTGACTCAATTTCAGCCTGTGTGCTTTCATTCTATCAATTTTGGGATACTTTATTCTTCAAAGATCAACATGAATATCCAGATGTTTAGTGGTTAGATTGCTTCATATCGTGTTCTGATGCAGGGGCCGCGGTACCTATGTTCTACCTTTTAAGAAAATGCACCAGATTGAATTTTTTTTTCCGTGGTTGTATGTGCTTTCTCATGTGTTTATATTACATAGGTATTTTAAGCTAGATTTTTGAGAGTTTTTTTTTTTAACCGTGCATGACTGGCCGATGTAATACTAACTCCCAAGTCTGGTTTCAAACCACAAAAATAGAATAATTGGTAGTGAAGTCTTGAATTAGAAAATAACCAAATAAAAAGAAAGAAAGCATGTCCATGCTAGGAGTACAGCAACGTCCCTGTTTCCTGTTAGCTCTTTTTTTTTTTTTAATTGTTTGTATATCTGTATAATTTTTATTTATTTCCTTATCTTTAAAAAAAAAAAAAAACTGTATGTGTATTTGGCATTTTGTTCCATTACTGTACGCCCCAAGAGTGGTAGAATTTTTTTTTTCCTAGTCTTCTCCAATATTCTCCAAGCTTACGAGGCATTGCTTTGGATGTATGTATCCATCCCTTAATTTTTGGACAGCTAGCATAACTTTTGATTACTAAGTGGACCTTTTGTGATATTTGTCATGCTGCTTTACGTGTATCCTTTGTCCTTATTACTTGATTGACGAATGCATGTTGTTTCTTATTGTGCATGGTTGTCTAAACGTGAAATAAAATAAAATAACAAAAAAGTAAACAATAATAATAAAACAAAATAGAGAAATTGTTACATCATTGATTTTATGACTTACCATCTTCAAATATCGTACATATCGTAAGGGCCTACAAGTAAATACTCTATCTCAGGTCATTTGTAACATGAATAATTTTTTATTTATTTAAATCGTTTTTTTTTTAGTTTCTTTTTTCTTTCTTTCTCTTGTTCTTCCTTTTTATTATTATTTTTTTCTAAATAAATTCTTTCCCTTAAATAAATAAATATGAAAATAAATTTTAAATCTCACACAACGTGACATTGAAATTTCTTCGCAAATTTATCGCAATTCTCTTGCAAACTTAGTAAGATTTGTAAGGGAATATTCTCTCTAATATGCGATTTTCTGTTATATTTGATTTTTTTAGGATCATTCAAATAACTCTAACGGGCAAAGATTTAACATTGTAAAATTAAAAAAAGGGCCTCGTCGTTTGACCTACGCCAGCATAAATGACAAATTGAAGTCTACTACACAATTCAAAATTAACAAGCAGATATAATTATCAACAGAGGAACTTGCTATGAAATAATACAAATAACATTAAATAAATGAAAGGAGAATTTATACAAAACATTAAGAGAAGAGACAAGAGAGAGGTCTAATATTTCATATACGTAACGAGTATTTTTACATATGAATGGAAGAGTAATACAAAAAAATAATAATAATTTTATAATTAATTATCTAAAATATCCTTTCAAAATGATCATATCCTTATTAAAATTAATAGATGATGGACATCTATAAAATAAGGATATTTATAATAAAACTAACTTATTATCGTGGATAAAAATTACTAATAGACATTTCATTGACAGAGAATGGTGTAGAACTGTTCACAGATGTGCTGGAACTTGATCCCTGTTGCATAACTACTTTTTTATCTACTCCGTGCAAGAAAAATGCTGGTTCTGGGGAGATGGCAATTCAAGTGAGTAATTATTAAGATATGAAACAACTTCTGCCATTGTAGGTCTAACATTTGGATTTTCTTGAACACATAATAATCCAATTTCAATGCACCGAATAACTTCAATTTGAAAATAATTTTCTTTCATATTTGGATCCAATATACTCAATGGTGTTTGGTTCTTCCAATGTCTCCAAACCTGAACAAAATCAAATTAATTAAATATTGAAGTTGTTACAACTCTTTGCACTTAAATAAATTTTTCTTACATCATATATGGTAAGTTACCACACTCACATAAGTCATGAGGCCCTCGTCAACATGGTGTGATTCATAAGAATTTGCATTCTTTTTACCAGTAATAATCTCAAGAACAATGATTCCAAAACTAAAAACATCTGACTTCTCAGAAAATTGTCCAAGCATTGCATATTCCGGAGACATATAACCACTATGAAAAAAAATTACAAATTAGTTAAATCATATCATGTGAAAAAGTGATAGAAATAACGGATATGAATGAACTACAATTTGAAACTTACTATGTTCCAACAATTCGGTCAGTTTCTGCACGATTTTGATCTATATCAACAATTCTAGCCAAGCCAAAATCTGATATTTTAGGATTCATACTTTCATCTAATAGCACATTACTAGGTTTAAGATCTCGGTGTATAACTTTAAGTCGAGAATATTCATGCAAATAAAGAATTCCTAGAGCAGTCCCTCTTATAATTTTATGTCGCTCATACCAGCTTAACTTCTGTTGTTGAGTATCTACAATATCAAATGAATGAGAAAAGGTAAGTGATATTTTATAGCAATCACTTAAACTAAATTAATATATCTTGAATTGAAATGCATGCATGATGCATGAATCATCATTTTAACTAATTAAAAAGTTTAAGGTAGAAAGTAACTAACCAAACAAAAAGTAATCGAGGCTACGATTTGGCACATATTCATAAATAAGAATCTTCTCTTGCTCTTCTAGGCAAAATCCTATGAATGCCACAAGATTTCTATGTTGTAGCTTAGCTATCAATAAAATCTCGTTCTTAAACTCGATTGAACCTTGTCTAGAACTTGCTGAGAGTCTCTTAGCAGCTATATGTCTTCCATCAGGAAGTGTCCCCTACAAATATAAACCATTATTTACAAAAATATGATCATTAAAGATATAAATTTTATCACATTTTCTTACCTTATAAACTTCTCCAAATCCACCTTTTCCAATCTTGTTCTCATGTGAAAAATTATTCGTTGCTAATTTGATCGTAGCCAAATCAAATTGCAACCCTTCTAGAGTGGAACTTTCTTCACCAACTGAACCAATATGTTTAAATTATTAAACAAGCTCATGAACTTCTTGAAGCTTACAAATCAATAATTAAAATTTACGTTTCTTTTTATTACAATCATAGTACATACAATTTTCTCTAAGAAGGCTCTTACGACTCTTTCTTGCTCTTCTCCTTAGCAAATAGTAGCAGAAAATAAAGAGAGTCGCCAAAATAACAATGGGGACAACAACTAAGATAATTGTTCGTGATCTACCCTTTTTATTTTCTGCACAAGAAATTTATGTGTCATTCATATACAAAATAATAATTGTTATTGAGTGAGGATAATAATAAATAATTCCACTTTGGGGGGGGGGGGGGGGGGGTTGGTTATTTTTATTAATAATAAATATTTGCATTAATTAATTAAAACACATAACTTACATTAAAAAGAAAATAACCATGGATCTTTGGTTAGCAAGAATTAGATTGCAACAAGACCCTTAATAAATAAATAAATAAATTTATATATATATATATATATATATATATATATATATATAGATTGCAATATGACCGTACATTCATGATACGTGTACATGTAAAGAATTAGACCTTTTTCTTAATCAAATTATATATATATATACTTAAGTTCAGTGAGTAGGTCTGTACTCATGAAAATGAACTCGCAATGGCACATTTGAACTATACATGTGTGTATGTATTATTTAGATTGGGACGAGGCGTTGGTAGAAGCAAGTTATATCTTTTTTATGAGGTGGGAATAAAAATAAATTCATTTGATCTGTTTCATCAACACTTTTAGCATTAATTGTTTAGGGTGTATTTGAATAAATAATTTAATGATGTATTCATTTAATATGTTTTTACTACATAAAAAATTATGTTTTAAATTTCATCATGAAATTATTAGAATAAGTTAAAAAAATTCTGGTTGAAATATTTTTTTCATCCTGTAATATATTATTTTTAATTTTATTCCCTGTATTTTTTTTTTTTACGAGTTTTGTAGTATTCAATATAACAAAGATTAAAGGCAAAATTTGATATATTTGTAGGGACAAAATACATATATACACCAAAATTATTTTAATAAATTTCACAAAAAATATTAAAAAAAATTATAGAATCCTAAATTATCTTCTTCAACTCAAATAAGCTTCCCTGAACTCTTTCAACTCCAGCTTAATTTTGTTCTAGATATTGCAAACAATTTCATCACATTCTTCTTTTGATTTTTGTTTGTAGAGTTGTTTAACTTACTTTAAATAAAAATAAAATTAACCAACTCCATCAAAAATAATTGATATAATTTTTTATGTATTTAAAAAAAATTAATACAATATAAAAAATTACATCAATAATTTTTGTATGAAATTAGTTAACCCCATTTTTAACTAAGAAAAGCCCGCTGCTTCCCGAAATATTATGAAAAGGTATAAGTGTGTAACAGAGCACTTATTTCATATAATATTGAACTTAATTTACCTCCCGATTTTGCCGGTGCCGGCGTTGGTGCCGAGGGAAGGGATCGATAGAAAGGGTAAATTTCAAACCTGATGACGCAGTTGGGATACAAAACTCGTCCTCCCTGTGTTCCCGCACAACACCCAGGCAGATCCGAGTTTATCAAACTATCCAGACAGCTTCTGCAATCTCGGGGTGACAGGTCTGGCGTGCACTGAGCAAGACAATAAAGGTTCTGAAATATGGATATGTTCGTCTCCCTTGTAGCGAACTTTTTAGCACCTGTCGGTGAATTGGCTGCGTCATCTGCAGTTTTGTTCAGGGTGTCATACAATAAACGGTTGAAGCTTTCTTGGTTGGTCATATTGATGGGGCTCGACAGGACATAGCCGGCTCTCATGGTTACGGTGGAGAAGAAAGAGCGGTTGGAGTACCGAACTATGCACTCGTCGTAATACACCACTGCTGCTATGGCCAAGGAGCAGTTTGGGTGTGTGGATAGGCGCTGCGTTGCGTTTCCGACGCATTGATTACATAGATCGGAGGGGATGTCGCCTCTGCACATGAATAGTCCGTACACTGTGTCGGAGGGATTTGTCCCGGTGACGGTGTTGTTGAAGAATTGGACGTTGCTGGAGGCTTTAGAAGATAAGGAAGAGAAGAGGGTTCTGAGATCCCTTTGGTAAGTGCTATTGGGAGTGAATTTGTATGTTGAGCAAACTTGGTACTGATAAGAAAGACCCTGTGCTTTAGTTGCAGCAAAATTGAGGGATATAAAAAAGATAAAGGGGATGACATATTTGAGATATGAAGCCATGGTTGAGTTGATGAGTCTGGTCCTTTGAGAGTACTCCCTTTGGGGCTGCAGAGTTGCGGTTAATATGATAAGGTGGAGTTTTTTTTTTTTTTTTTTCATACAATCACGACAAGACTTTTATGTAACATGTAATTGTATAGGTGTTGTTTGTATTATTTTTAATTAAAATTAAAGTTTTATTTGACAAATTTACAAAATAAAAGTTTATAAAATTGAAAGATTATATATATTATCAAGATGAAATTCTAATTTTAATTAAAAAATAACATAACAGTACTTATAGAATTATATATAAGTTTTATTTTTTATGTAAATTGCCAAACCTCTTACCTATAACTTGCCTTTAACATGAACAAATTATGAGGTAGTCTTAAATTATTATGATTCTTATTAATTTTTATATGATATATAATTAAGTATTATTAAATTTTTAAATATAAAATTTTAATATATATTATATTAACATTAGTTTGAGACCATAATATTTAATAGTCCTAGACTACTTAACCATTTCTCCTTAATGGGTTAGTAGAGAAATTATTTAATAAAAGTTAATGAATTTTGTTAAAATAATTTCTTAAGGATGCTCACAACGGAACGAATCCCTTAACTCCTTATGGAGATCATCAAATAAATATTATTTTTGGATAAAGTCTTTTTCATAATATATTTTAAGAATTTGATTATCTGTTTATTACGTCACGTTTTGTTATTTCTGTTAAATAATTTAAGTTTTACTTTTTTATTAAATAAGTTTCATTTTCTATTTCTTACATTATAAATGGACAAGGAATATCTATTTCTATATACAAATTTTATTGCCCTTATTATACCAAAATAAATAAATAAATAATTTACACATTGTTGTAAATATAAATTAAAGAAATATAAATTATAATTACTGTCACTGTAAATTAAGGAAATATAAACTATGAGATAATATTATGCGCTCATAAAAAAAAAAAAAAAAGACTTACAAGGATTATCTACTCTAAATTTTAGATGTGGACCCCACGTATCATTGAGGGTGTGTTTGGTTATAGAAAATGATTATAGAAAAATTGAAAAAAGGAAAAGATAAGAAAGTGAAATATAGCGAATTCTCTTTGTTTGATTCAGTAGAAGAAAAAGGTTTTTTGCCAAAAAAGAAAGTGGGTTTCACTTAAAAAATTATCAATGCAAAACTGTGTAGTTGTCCAAATGTTTGTGTGAAACCGATTTTGGAACCTTAGAAAATTGATTTCCTACCCACTGCAACCCCACTACGGTCCCCCGCACCGACCTCTTTTATATTATAATAATAATATTATTATTATTAATAAAATAAATATTATTAATGATAATAAAAATAAATAATGATAGTTAAAATAAAAATAATGTCAAAAAATTATTATTTTTTATTTCTTTTCAATCAAATAATTTTAATTTTTATTTTATTTTTCACTTTTTTTTTTCTTTTTTCTTCTCTTTTTTTTCTTTCTTTCTAACTTTTTTTCTCTTTACTAAACACCCTGAAAGGACAAGGAAACCCATGCACTAAAAAAAAGTACACAAAGAAACCTCATTAAACACTGGTACAGTACAGCTAGAAAATTGTCCACACATTGCACCCGAGTCATTCTGAGGAGCCTTTTAGTCTGTCTTTCATCATTTATTTTCTTGCCCCGTCCCAAACGTTTTCCATCGCAATTGGACGTTCGAGCAATATCAGAATAGTCGATGTTGACTAAATTTTTTAATGGTTTAATTACCATTTTTTTAGTTCTCAATTATAATTTTGATTCTTTATTTTTTTTTCAATTTTTTACTTATTATAATTTAATTTTTATGTCATTTTTATATCAAACTTTCAATTTTTTATTTAAATAATTAAAATTTTAAGTTGAATTAAAAGGTCAAAATTTTGTTTAAATTTAAAAGAAATACCCTGTGCTTTAGTCGCAGTAAAATTGAGGGAGATATGAAAAAGATAAAGGGTATGATATGCTTGAGATACGAGTCATGGAAGGGGTGATGAGTCTCTGGTTCTCTGAGAGCACTACCGTGGGGAGGCAGACATGATAAAATGGAGAAATTATTTAGTTAATAATAGTGAATTTTGTTAAAATAAGATTTAACATATAAGTAAGTTCTTGAACTTTTGAGAATTTTTAATTAGGTTCTTTTGAAATATAAATATACTAGTGTAATAACCCGTGCCTTGCACGGGACATATGTTATGTTATAAATTTATCTATCATTCAATTTGTCAGGTATTCTTACTTCCTAAATTTACTATAAATTACAGAAACTATTGGTTCTATAAGAGAGGATAGGTATGAAACCAAATCCTTAAAAAAAACTTAATTCTTACTTAAAACATTGCAAATCAATGAGCTGAAATTCAATTAGATTTATTTATTAGTTAGTCTATCCTCATCAGTTTAAATTTAGTACAAAATATGTAAAATTAAATTTCAGCATAAAATCTGTAAAATTAAATTCAATATAAAATTTGTTTTCAACATGAATTATTGTCATAAATAAATTAGGTAAGAAAATTAATTAGCATAAAATTTATTTTTAGAAATAAATTAATTTAAATGCTAATGAGTCATAATAAGATTAAATCTGGGATTTATATATAAAAATAAATGAATAGCATTTTGACAGACAAATAAAAATCCTGAGAATACAATCATAATATGATGCAAATTGGGATATATTTATGATAATAATTTAGATGCAGTTTAATGGACCACAACTATTTACAAAAATTAGCCTATGTTATCTTAATTACATTGGTGCATGAAACTGCAATTAAATTATTGCTCTAAATAAAATATATTTTTAAAATGAATTAATGTCCTCATTTAAAAAAATTAATTAAGCTGAATTTGGACATTAAATATAGTTACAAAATTATTATAACTTAATTTAAAATAGTACAGATAATCATAGTAGAATTCAAATTGGATTTTATTTAGGACAATATTTTAATTGCAATTTAATGAACCAAAATTTATTTATAGAAATAACTTCTGATCACACTTATTTTGGTCCTCTAAATTGTAATTGAAATATTGCCCTAAATAAAATCCAATTTGAATTCTATTATGATTTGATTGTTTGGAATTTTATTTTGTCCATCAAAATGCTATTAATTTATTTATACAAATAAATTTCACATTTTATATCATTATAACTACTAAGCATTCAAATTAAATTATTTCTAAAAATAAGTTTCATGTTAATTAATTTTTGTAAACAATTTATTTAATATAATAATTCATGTAATTATTTTGGAATTTTGTTTTGTATGTAATCTTATTGATAAGCCTAGTATAATTATTGAATTATTGCACTAAATAAATTATGAGAAAATAGGTTATGCACTGACAGTGTAAAGAAGTTTTACATTATCATCCAATTACAAATCACCGTGTATGGTAGGTTTATTGACTTTTACAATAATTATTTAAAAAGTCATACCAACAGTGATTTCTAACTGGTTGACAGTGTAAAACTTTTTATACTGACGGTGCATTACCATTAATCTCATAAATTATTTACGAAAAATAATTCATTGAAATTTATTTGTAGAAATAATTCAAATTAAATGCTAATTAGTTGTAATAAGATAAAATATGGAATTTTTATATAAATAAATTAATATCACTTTGATGGACAAAATAAAATTCTAAAAAATCAAATCATAATAGAATTTAAATTGGATTTTGTTTAGGATAATAAATTAATTGTAGTTTAATGGACCAAAATTTATTTACAAAAATAACTTCAAATCACACTTATTTTGTTCCATGAAAATACAATTAAAATATTTCCCTAAATAAAATCCATTTTTAACATGAATTATTGCTCTAAATTAATTATTCACCAAAATTAATTAAAAGTATGCTGAATTTTGGCATTAAATAAATTAAAAAAATTAATATAATTTATTTTAAAAATAATAACTTATTATTCATAATGTAATAATAAAAATTTGTACTAATTATAAAATCAAGATTGATAACAAAAATTATTGAAATTATAAAATCAAGATCTATAAAATTTTCCTAATTATAATATCTCATTTACTTATAAAATAACTATCACAAAGCTTTTTATTTACAAAATAAATTATTTATAGTACTTATAAATATTTTTCAAAAAGAAAATTTTGAATGTTCAAATTGCGTGAAAATAATACAAAAAAATATCCATTAATAATTAATAACATCAGTGTTCATATTTGATGTAATATAATATTGTAATATAATAATTTATTATCATAATTATCATTCTAATCAATTAATTATTATAATACATAATTAAGGTAATTAAGATAATAGTATAGAATAAAAGAATGATTGCAATTGAGTTAATAATTAACATGTAATCAATTAGTATTTAAGGTAGTAACGATTGTTATTTGTTATAATAGTATTATGGTAAGTTATTATAAAATTGTGATAATAAAAAAATTATCCTAATTATAAATTATTGCCCTAAATAAAATCCATTTTTAACATGAATTATTGCCCTAACTAATATGAAATTTATTTTGGAAATAAATTAATGTAAATGGTAATGAGTCATTATGAGATTAAATTTGTGATTAATTTATAAAAATAAATGAATAGCATCTTGATAGTTAAATTAAAATTCAAAGACAAAAATCAAAATATAATTCAAATTGGATTATATTTATGACGATAATTTAATTGCAGTTTAATAATGGACCAAAATTTATTTACAAAAATTAGCATATGTTATCTTAATTATTTTGGTACATGAAATGCAATTAAATTATTGCTCTAAATAAAATATGTTTTTAACATGATAATAACTTACTATTCGTATTTAATGCAATATAATAATGTAATAATAAATAATTATAATAATTATAAAATCAAGATCCATAAAAATATTATCAAAATTATAAATCAAGATCCATGAAATTATCTTAATTATAATATCTTATTTACTTATAAACAAAAAAACTGTCGCAAAGCTTTTTATTCACTAAATAAATTATTTATATTACCTATAAATCTTTTTTAAAAAAGAAAGTTTGAATTTTCAAAACATGTAAAAATAATAGGGAAAAAATCCATTAATAATCAATGACATTAGTATTTGTATTTAATATAATATAATAATGTAATATAATAATTTATTATCATAATTATCATTATGATCATTATAATATATAAATACATAATTAAGGTAATTAAGGTAATATTATAGAATAATAGAATGATTGTTATTCAAATTTTCCTACAATAAGTTATTATAAAATCATGATAATAAAAAAATTATCCTTTATCAATTGTTTGATAAATTTGAAAAATATAGTTGATTTTATATCATGAAAATTGAAAATACTTAGTTGAACAATAGCATTAGGTAAAACCATGAACAAATTGATCTGAAATTTAAACATAAAATGCAGAAACATAGAATAAAAAATGGAAATTTTGTAAGACAAAAAATAACAACTAATCTAAAATAGTTTCTCTTTAGAAATTTCGCAACCCTTTAGCTTGAACTATTCTAGTTTTTCTCAATTTTGTTATCTTTTTAGGAATCTTTAGCGGTGCTAAATCCCCTCGTGTAGGACAGGTCCTTTTCAACAATAGAGCATTGGGAGAATCTGAACATAAGTCTGCGACATCCGCTTCATCCTTTTTAATAATATAATTATTTGTGCAACCTCCTCAGCTACTCTTGTATTGATCCACTAGCTTGTGGATTCAAATCTGGGACACCTTGGTGTGAAGCCTTAATACAAAACAAAATTTTGATATATTAAAATTTGAAGTTAAATTAGTCAAATTTATATAATCTAATCAATTCTAATGTAATCTAAACAAATAATTACTATAAATTATTTTTGATTTATCCAGTCATTACAGTTTAAAAAAAAAAAAAAAACCTCAACAATCTCAAACTCTTTAAACTTTTGGATTAAACCAGAATCAACTGTAACCCTTTTAATCATATAGGAAGGATCAAATCTTGACCCAAACCCCCTATCACAGCCAACCTTGAACAAAAAGGTTTGATCCTGCAAGTCAGACAACTCCTTCTGGATACCATGTGAATCAGTTCTATGTAAATTTGTTTGTTAGAATAAAAATGGAGCATGAGAATAGTTAATAGATTGCTAAAATTAATTTAGTAGATTTATAGCACACAAAATAAGTATTGTCCACCATGTTGATAGATTCAAGCAATTCCACGCAAATTTGGTTTAGCAAAACAAATGCATCACAATCAAACATAACAAATATGGCAAAAGTAGTCTCATCATTGACGCATAATTTGAGGAAAAACCTACAATACAATTAAGTATACCTCAATATTTGTTTAGTGCTTAATAAGCTGTCATTATTGTATGAATAAATAAAAATAGAGAACTATTGGAGTTGGTGAATAAATAAAAACAGAGAACATTGAAAATATGTATTAATTACCTCAGGGGTGACATTTATGACATGCTTGCTACATCTACTACAATAGTATATTCCAGAGTCTAGGGATACCTTCTTGTGGCAACGATACGTAGTGTGATACCAATTATCCTCATCAACAAAAGAATTGATAGTAGCTGGTATGACAAAACTCAAATCCTGCAAAAATACATTTAATAACAATTAGTAAAGAAACATGTTGTGAAAAAAGAATATTTTCTTATTCCAAATTCAAAAGCTTTCAAATACCTCTTTAGAATCCTTCATATCATTTCTTTGGTAGGCTTCCTTCATTGATTGAATAGTAGCACTTGGTGTAAACTTGAGGAACTCGTTGTCCAAGGTCATCTTAGATTCATCTTGCAATTGGCTTAATCCCTTCATAGGAGTTTCTCTTGCGTCAGTAATCTTTGATTTAAACTTAACAGCCTCAGGAATGTCTGGGTTCAACATCAGTTGTGAAGTAAAGGTGTTGCTAATGTTTTAATTCCTTAAAGACAATTAAAATAGAACATCACAAACAACGTTAATTGGTATTAAAGATTGAGATAGCAACATTTATTCTAATTGAGATAGCAATCGAATTTTACTATTCTAAAATGTCATTACTGTTCCATGTCTTCACTTTGCAGAAGAGCACAAGAACCATAACATTAGTTTCCTTTCCACTTGCAAGAAAAGAGTTTAACTCATCGACGAAAGCTCCAAACAAATTGACTTTGAAACAATAACCGTGGAACAGAAAATAGATAAATAAAAAATTGTCATGTATTATAAAATGTTAGGAACGATGCATGAAATATTATAAAAAAAATGTTTATCACAATGCTGGAATGCCTTACCCTTCATTATCAAGCTCCATGACTATAAGCCTGGACTTGACCCCATTTTTTACATATTCCCGTTCATTGTTGCCTACACTAGCAAGGACTCCCATTATATCTAAAAAATATGGAATTAAATGCATAAATTTTGTTGTAAGTCAAGAGATCAGCCACAATTTGAATTTTTTTTTTAAATGATATTGCTTAACCTAAAAATACTAACCAACCAAGTAATTGCAATCAAAATTGTCACGAAACAAATAGTAAGGGGTGAACTTAATTATGTTATGTGGTACAACCACTTGAGCTTGATTTGCAACAGTTGTTTTCATATCAAAACTCAATTTATATGCATGTTTTGTTGTACGATACTCTCCTCCGTTTGAATGCACACTGAACTTTGATAGCACATACACCTCCCCCTCTTCCAGCTTAGACTAGAAGATATAGATCAGTTACTTGCGAATTGTTGCGCTAATTCTATCTTCCTACATAACCAAACAATTCCTGACTAATATTTGGTAACAAAACATGAATAAAACATGAAATAAAAGTAAAATAAAATTAGTTCTGGAATACAGACCTTGTTGTCCATAAGGACTAATTCTTAAGAGAACGTATTTTTTTTCATTGACAGGATCCAACACAAACTACATACAGACAACCCTTACCAGTATACGCAAATTGTCATGTTTAGGAGCTATCTGTGACACAAAGTCATATTTTGGGGCCATTTGTTCAAAGAAGATAAAGGAATGATACACCTTTTCTAATTAATTTTTGAAAAAGTTAATGGGTGTTCCATTTCACTTTGGAATCATTATAAATAAAATTTACACTACTTGCAAATAATGGTCTTACAAAAAGGAAACTAATTAATATAAAAAATACCAGTTATAAATTTCTGAAAACTAAAAAAAGTTTGATATCTTAAATTAATTTATAATAATTATACTCACAAATTAATTTAAAAATTAAACTTAAAAAATTATACACAAATGTCTTCCCAAATTATACTTAAAATATATAATATAATTATTTTGGCCCTTGAAACTTATATTAAATTATTTTCATAAAAAAAATATGCTTTTAACATTAATTTTTGCCCTATATAAATTATTTACAAAAATTAATTAACATTATTATAATTTTATTAGGAAAGGTATAGAATTAGTGACATAGGATTTAGAAAGGAAAACAATTTTGTCCTAAGTATATTCATCCCCAATTTCATGACATATAGGATTCAAATTAATGTTATACAATATTGGAGTCTGGTACGCTCTACCATAATTTGTGAAAATTAATTGGCATGAAATTCATTTTTAGAAATAATTTATTTTGAATGCTAATTATAAATGCAGAGTAATATTTTATATATTGTTCATGGCAGTTTAAATTAAAACAATGTTAATTAATATAATTTTATTGAAAAATGTATTGATAATCATAATAGAATTGAATTTGAATAGTATTTATGATAATAATTTAATTGCAGTTTTAAGGACCTTTATATATTTACGAAAATTTGGAATCATTATAAATAATATAAGATTTCTTTCTTAAATTATAACATTTACACTATCTACAAATAATGGTCTTGCAAAAAGAAAACTAAATAATAAGAGATTTCTTTCTTAAATTATCACATTTACACTACCTACCAGTTATATGATTATGATTAATTTTAAAAATTAATATCTTAAATTAATTTGTAATAATTATGCTTACAAATTAATCTACAAATTATACAAAAAAAATCTTCTCACATTATACTTAAAATATATAATAATAATTAATTTGGTCCTTGAAACTTATATGAAATTATTGTTATAAATAAAATTCATTTTTAACATTAATTATTGTCCTAAATAAATTTTTTACAAAAGTTAATTAATATCATTACAATTTAATTAGAATAAAATATAGATAATCATAATAGAATTCAAATTAGATTTTATTTAGGACAATAATTTAATAGCAGTTTAGTGGACCTTTATTTAGGTCAGTAATTTTAAAAATATTAATATCTTAAATTAATTTATAATAATTATACTTACAAATTAATGTAAAAGTTACACTTAAAAATTTTACGCAAATATCAGATATTTGGAAATGTTAATCAATGTACTTAAAAATTATGTGATTTCTATTTAGGACAAAATTAGGGCAAATGTAAGTAAAAAATTATTGATTATGTATATAATTTTTAAAAAAATAAAAAATACTCATAGTTATTAATAAATAATTAAGTCAAATGAACAATAGAATTTTTAATTATAATTAAGGTAGTTATTTAAAAGATAAGTATTTAATAGAATTTTCAAATTCAAAATTCAAATATAGCTATTTAAAACTCATTAATGCAATAATTATAATGATTATAATTATGGTTTGTAACCGAACCAAATATTTACGAAACATCATATAACGACACGTGTTATCCGAACCTCTCTGTAAATGACATGTGTCATCCAAACCTTGAAAGTTACTCTTGATTTGCCATGTGTAATTCGAACATGTGAACGGATTCTCAAATTTATTTATAATGATTTGCTTCCTTTGTGGCAAACTTTTTTCTTTTATTTGAAAGGGGTGAAAAGTAATAGAAAAGAAAAGAGTAGAAAGAAAGTACGTTTATTGAAAATCTTTCCTTCATTAGTATGTATGAAAGTAAGAGAGAAAAGAAAAAATAATGTGGATCTCACATTAAAATTCTTTCTTTCTAATCTGGAAAGAAAATAGCAATGAAGAAAGTAAAGATGATAAAAATATTATTGTGTCCTTTATGATTACAATAAATAGAAATAAAATTATTATTTTACAAAAACTATTATTTTTTAAAGAATAAAATAAATAATTTTAATTTTTTAATATTTTTAAATTTATCTTGAGTTTTATTGAATTTCTTATTTTTTTGTTAACAACTTACTTTTATCTTTTTATTATATAGTATAAACATTCACTATAAATAAATAAAAATAATTTTTTTTTCACATATTTTATTTTATTTTATTTAATAGATAAAATAAGTATTTTAAATTTATCTTATATTTTGATGTATTATATATTTTTATATTTATTCTTTTATTATATCTCTTTTTTACTTAAAAATATTTATGTCATTTTGTGTATGTACATCTTTTTTTCCTCTCACTCTTTCCTTCTCCTTTTCTTTTGTACCAATTACCAAACAATTAAACAATGATCTTACTTTGTATTCTTTTTCTCTTCTGCTCACTTTCTTTCCTCTATGTTTCTTTCTTCAACCAAAATGTTTAGCACCATTAAGTGAATTGGCTGCGTCATCTGCAGTTTTGTTCAAGGTGTCATACACTAAATGCTTGAAGCTTTCTTGATTGGTCATATTGATGGGGTTCGCCAGGGCATAGCCAATTACCATGGCTACAGTGGAGAAGAAAGTGCAGTTGGAATATCGAACTATGCTCTGCTCGTAATAGACAGGAGCGGATTCACAACCACTCTAGTGGGGGCAATTGCCCCACTAGAATTTTACTCATTCTCATTATTATATATACTATTATTTTAATTGCCATCACTATATCTAGTATATTATATATTATTGTTTCCATTTATAATTTACCTTTTATTCAACTAAACAATTACTCTCATATTTTGATAAAACTACCTTTAAAATTTTTATTATAATATACTGCATTTTTTTGATTGAAAAATCCATTACTTGTACTCATTAAAGATAACACAATTTAGTTTATTATTTTTAAAAAAAAATATTAAAAGAGGTTGCTTTTTATTTTAGATTTTGGATCCTTTTGATCTTGTATGTTATAATCGTTGATGCATTTGTTTTAGTTATTATTTTATATTTTAGTTACATAATTGTCAAATTAATTGTTATTTAACATGTATAATATTGAAGTTATAATCTTTATTAGACATATCTTGAAATGTTATAAATAATGAATATAATATAATAATTAGACTACAAAAAATAATAATAATTAGAAAACAACAAGAAAACATAATTGTGAAATTGTATGGTTCATACTTCACTTTTGTTGTTCAGTAACTTTATGAAAGAGCTTTTTTTGTTTATTATTATAAGAGATAAATAGTTAAATAATTGTTTGATTACATATATACAAAGAGAAAATTTTGATAGAATTAAAAATGAAAAAAAAAATTCAATGTTTTCAAAATATAAAAACTCGTATATAAAACAACTGTGATATATGTTTATATTTTTAATTATGTTATATTATATTATTAACATTTTAATTTATACATTTGTATTGTTCTCACAACTCAAAATTTTTAAATCTGTAATAGATCACTGTTGCTTTGGACAAGGAGCAGTCTGCGTGTGCGGATAGTCGCTCGGTTGCGTTTCCGACTCATTGAACACACATGTCCGAGGGGATGTCACCCCTGAACATGAATAGTCCATACACTGTGTCGGAGGGATTTGTCCCCATGACAATGTTGTTAAAGAATTGGACGTTGCTGGAGGCAGTGAAATTGACGGAGATAAAAAGATAACGGGGATGACATGCTTGAGAGAGGAAGCCATGGATGGGTTCATTAATGAGTCTGGTTCTTTGAGAGCACTACCTACCATGAGGGGATGCAGAGTTGTTGTTCATATGATAAGGTAGAGAAGTTATTTAATAAAAATTAGTGAATTTTGTTTGTTAAAATAATTTCTTTAGGATGCCCCATAACGGAACGATTCCCTTGACTCCTCATGGAGATCACCCAAATAAATATTATTTTTTGAGATGGATTCTCCTGTGGACGAGGCCTTCGTATGGTCCACAGTGAATCACTATTTTTAACTGGATATGAAAGGCCTTCGTACGGACTTCCCGACCAAGCGCGGCGATAAGGGGTGGGAATGCTACACCACCAAGAGCGTGTGTCAACTGCTACCCATTCCTGTTATGCGAATGTTTTGATTTTTGAACGTTGGGACTTCATCTTCAACAACCAAATGATAGAAATTCAAACTCATTCACAATTCGTTGTCCATTATTTTTTCATTATCTTCCATTTTTTTCACACAAGAAGGGCACCGAGTTATTTCACTGAAATTATTATTCAATGGAAGGGACAAACAGGTAAAATGAATATATGTTGTAAAAAATCATTTTAATTATTAATAACTAGTACAACAGCTTGCAAGTAACGCATAAGCATTTTTCAATATTTTAATAATAAATTTAATGGTTATTATATAGTAGACCACCATAAATCACATCATATAGTAGTCCACCGTGTGGGTCATTTTTTGATAAAGTCTTTTTCATAATATATTTCAAGAATTTAATTATCCATCAATTGCAAATAAGTTTCATTTTTATATATACTAGATCATGGACCCGTGTGATACACAGGTGAATTATGAAGACTGTAAATTTATTGTATATATATAAAAATATATTAACAACTTACTTAATTTCTTTTATTGTTAAAAATAATGTAAAATCGCTTAAAAACTATGCAATAAGTAAAATCAATTGACACTTATTCCCTTAGTAAAATAAATATTTCACTTCTGAACTAAACCTTACTAAATTATTTTTAAATAGGTCATGCAAGCTATTAAATAAATTTTATGAGCTATGTAAAAAAAAAAACTACAGTTAAAGAATATCCACAAAGCTTAAATATAATGGATAAGACATATCACAACAATAAAATTGTCCCAAATGCCAATAAAGTAAACAATAGAGTAAAATATTTATAATTATTTTAGATAATAGATTAATATAATTACAATTATAATTTTTATTTATGTAACAGAGTAAACATCTCTTTTTATGTTATGGAAACAAAATATCTCTTTTATTTCCATATATTATTATATGATATTATATTATATGAATAATTTATAATTATTTATATTTATATAATACATAATAGATTAAAATATTAATTTATTACTTGTTTAAGAATATTCTTATTTATTTAAGAATATTTGATATAAAATAAAATATCACCGAATTTTTACTAAGATAAATTAATATAAAATTTGTACACCACTTTATTTTCGTAAACTTGAATATGAAATCAATATGAAATTATTGATTGATTAAAATTAGTCAATAATAGGAGAATTTGAAATGTCACCAATTAATGCCCCAAAAATCCTAATGTTGCCAATTAATATCCTAGAAATCCCTCAAAACATTTCTTTTATATGTGTAGTTATTTATATAAGAATAATTTATAATTATTTATATTTATATAATATATAATAGATTAAAATGCAAATAACTAAAAATACTAATTTATTATTTGTTTAAGAATATTCTTATTTATTTAAGAATATTCGATATTAAATAAAATATCACTAAATTTTTACTATGTTAAATTAATATAAAATTTGTACACCACTTTATTTTCGTAAACAACTGAATATGAAATCAATATGAAATTTTTGATTGATTAAAATCAGTCAACAATAGGAGAATTTGAATATAAAATATGAAACCCTAATGTCGTCAATTAATGCCCTCAAAACCCTAATGTCGCCAATTAATGCCCTAGAAATCCCATTGTCACTAATTAATGTCTCAGAAACCCTAATGTTGCCAATTAAGGGTTAAATATGTTTTTGGTCCTCCAAAAATATGACAGCATTGATTTTAGTCCCTAGGAAATTTTTTCTTTGAATGAAGTCCCTCAAATATTAAAAATACCCTAATTAAATCCTCGTGTTAAACTCTGTTTAACTTTTCTATTAAATGATGGTGACATCAGCTTCCAAGTAAAGTATTTTATTACCTGAAGTGTCCAGTGATAATTTTTAATAAAAAATCATGTAATTACTTTTGCTTTAGGGTTAAAAATATGTGGTTTAGGGTTGAACATGTAATAATTTTATTTAAAAAATATATTACTAATCTGACCTAGACATAACAGTTGATATGGACAGCCATATTAGTAAATTAATGGTGACTCTAATGTTGATGTGACCATTATTTAACAAAAAAGTTAAACAGAGTTTAGCACAAGGATCTAATTAGGGTATTTTTAATATTTGAGGGACTTTATTCAAGAAATTTTTTTTTGGAGACTAAAACTAATTCTGTCATATTTTTGGAGGACCTAAAACATATTTAATCCTACCATTTAATACCCTAGAAACCTTACAAAACCTTTCTTTTATATATATAAAGATAATTTATTATTTGTTTAAGAATATTCTTATTCATTTAATAATATTTGATATAAAATAAAATATCATCAAATTTTTATTAAGATAAATTAATATGAAATTTGTACACCACTTTATTTTTGTAAACAATTGAAAATGAAATCAATATGAAATTATTGATTGATTAAAATCAGTCAATAATAGGAGATTTTGAATGTAAAATACAAAACCCTAATGTCATCAATTAATGTTTCAAAAACCCTAATGTCGCTAATTAATGCCCTAAAAATCCTAATGTCACCAATTAATACCCCAAAAATCCTACAAATTTTTTTTTTAAATGTATAAAGATAGTTTATTATTTGTTTAAGAATATTCTTATTTATTTAAGAATATTTGATATAAAATAAAATATCAATGAATTTTTATTAAGATAAATTAATATAAAATTTGTATACCTCTATATTTTCGTTAACAATTGAATATGAAATTATTGATTGATTAAAATCAATTAATAATAGAGAAAATTGAATATAAAATATGAAACCTTAATGTGGCCAATTAATGCTTTAGAAATCCTAATGAGACAATTAGTGTCCTAAAAACCTTAATGTCATCAATTAATACCCCATAAATCCTACGGAACCTTTCTTTTATATATTTAAAGACAATTTATTATTTGTTTAAGAATATTCTTATTTATTTAAGAATATTTGATATAAAAGAAAATATCATTGATTTTTTAATAAGATAAATTAATATGAAATTTATACACCACTTTATTTTCATAAACAATTGAAATTATTGATTGATTAATAGAGAAATTTAAATAGAGAAATTTAAATATAAAATATGAAATTCTAATGTTGTTAATTAATGTCTCAAAAATCATAATGTCACCGGTCAATGTCGAGAAACCCTAATATCATTAATTAATATCCAAGAACCTACAAAACCTTTCTTTTATATAAATTTTAGAAGTGTACTCCAGGGGCATGGAACCTTTCCGTACTAAAAATGTTCAATAAAAAAGAAATACACACAAAGAAATAAAGTAAAGTATACATCAAAAAAATAAAAAGTAAAGTAGTTAAAAACTTAAAATATTTCACACTTGTATTTTTCTTCTACTGAAAATCTCCAGGGAAGATACACACGTAACGCAGGTGTCATTAAGTGGACAAAGAAATCACTAAACCTGGTACAGCTAGAAAGTTGTCCACACATTGCGTGTCCCAAACGTTGCTATCGCGATTTGACGTTCGAGAAATATCAGCAACGGTCGTTGTTGACTAAATATTATGGTTTAATTATAATTTTTTCGTTCTCAATTATAATTTTGAATCTTTATTTTTTTTTAATTTTGTTCATCAATTATTTTACTTATTATAATTAAGTTTTTATGTCATTTTATATAACAAAGTTCCAAATTTTAATTTTTATTTAAATAATTAAAATTTTAAGAAGAACTATAACCCAAAAAAAATTTAAGATGAATTAAAAGGTAAAAAAAACGATTAAATTTAAAAGAATTTGTAAGGAATAATATTAAAGTTTTAAAATGAAAAATTTTTAAATTTTGATTAAAATATGAAATTTTAATTTGTGAGTTTTAAAAAGAAGAGAATTTAACATGATTTAATAAGTTTAGTTCATGGAACTTTTAGAAAAAAAAGAAGGAGAATTTAAAATTTAAAATAGAAGAAGATTAAAGAAAATAAGTACAGCATTTAAAAAATTAAAAACATTAATTATAAGCATTACAAAATTAAGGGATTAAATTCAAGTAAATAATTCTTGAGTATCAATCACATTAGTGATAATAGAGTAATTAAAACAACCTTTTTTCACTATACTCTTTATTATTTTATTATTTGATTTACATATCAATGTTGATATAAACTATAATTAAAGAGGAAATATATATGGACAACATGATATTATATTTATATTGATATATTTTTTATCTTGAAATATATATTACTAATTTATAATATAAATGAATAACATGATATTATATTTATATTGATATTATTTATATTAAAAAATATATATTATAAAATATACTTTAATTATAGTTTATGAGTAACACAACAAAGGTGTTGACTTGGATCATCCGTATCTAGTAAAGGTGTTCATGACTCATCTCATCCTATTAATCTGGTTCGACTCGAAGGAACTTTTGAAGGATTTGGGTTTAAGAAGTTAGACCTAGTGTATTTTTGGAATGGGTTTAGGTAATACTTCAAGTCATCTCAACCTGGTCCAATGTATATATTCTTTTACAAAAGTTTAATTTTTTAAACAATTATGTATTAATAATACAATTTTTAGACTAAATAAATAATGTTTTGTCTAACAAGATATTATATTTATATTGATATTATTTGTCTTAAAATATATCTTGTAAAATATACCTTAATTGTAATTGAATATTACTTTAATTTTACAATTTAACTATATCTAATGTTAAGATTCATATATTATGAACACAAACCAGGTTGACCTCATCTTATCCCATGACATGTTGGGTCTTAATCAGGCCATGTTTGGGTTTAAAAAAATTGACCCAATAAAAATTTTGGACCGAGTCGTCCCACGAACACCCCTAGTATTTAGAATTAACAAAACGAGCTACCCGACTCATTGTGAGCCATGAGCTATACTAGGTTGGACCAAAAAGGCCTAGATTTTATTCGATCTTCTAATTTGATACCCAAACCTAACCATATACAGGTTGTGGTCTTTTTGCGCCAACCTACAATTTTTTTAGTTGAACTTTTTACTTTTTTTTTTCAAAATTCAAGATTAAAATACACTATGATAATTATTTTTGTTGACATATTTATTTTAGTATAATAAATAAAACATATATAATTATTTTATTATATTATTATATTTAAAAAAAAGATTGAAATGTGATATTATGACAATCACTATAAATGTTTTTAATACAAAAAACACTTATATATTATATGGTAATCTCATTTACCATTTTATAAAAGTTTCCAATAAGAGTAATTATATATTTAATTGTTTATACATATGAGTTTATAAACGTTGCAAAGGTCTTATACCATTGTAAATATACATAGCTCAAAAAGTACAAAATGTAATACATGTATTGTAATTTTATAAGTAACCTATGTCAAACAAATTAAAATTTTAAAAGTCTCTTAGCATCTTAAATAGAGTTTAATTGCTATGTACTGTCAGTATAAAAACTTTTACTTCAATCGAAAATCAGCTTTAGTTTAATGACCCTCTGCCGCTATAGTACTACCTACAACTTCATACTCATCTAAGATATTCAGTCGATCACATTAAATATCATTACATCACCATACATACTATGGAATATACATACGTTATATAAAACAATATATTATATAGGTCAATTTATATACATCACTAAGGGAGAAATATAAACACAAAACCCTCTACAGCTGGTCACTTATACAACAACTACCAAAAAGTAAACAAAAAGATCTCTTCCAAAGATCCACCTACAAAGGCCTTCCGCCTCTAACTGGACCCTCCATCATCAACCGCAGGAAGTTCGATTTGCTGAAGCCTCTCCCTCTGCTCCCAAGTCAAAATGATGTGATCATCACAGTCACAGCAACACACATCACCACACCAACAATAATAGCAACCATGACAACACAAAACAGAACAGGAAGGCAAAGGTAAGCTTACATAATAAAACCAATGTATAATGTGTAATCCAACATAATCAAAATCATCAATCACACTAATATGAAAACCAAATTTGTCCAGAAATGGGTTTACATATGTTATAGTATAGTGCACACAACATAACACACCATGCTGTCCACCCCATATGTTAATGTATGAATGACACGACTCTCGAGAGATTTCTACATTCCGAGCGATCAGCCAAGTCTTATCCCCTACCATGGCCTTCTAAGCACATTCAAGGATTGTCAAAACTCTGATCAAATGGATAAGCTTATAGTTGTCAGGATGAGTGTATGTGGGTGGTAGTATACTGTGACACAAGGTCTGTACTACCTTAGTCCCACTATAGGATTACCCATCCACTCATCCCCTAGGCCCAGCTTTCAGACCCCACTTTTTATCCAGACACTATATTGGAGGCTCAACTGAGTACCAACTCTGGTCACCATCCACCTTACATGCCTACCCGTATACTGCTTGAGGCCCACACAACCTCAGCACAGCTTGAGGCTTACACAACCTCAACCAACAACATATGCATGCAAATGCATGTATCACCACAACAATCAACTCAACCACAATCATTCATCAATATATATATATATATATATCACACCATCACACCACAATAGCTTAAGGCTCACACAACCTCGGCCAACAACATATGCATTCAATTGCATATATCACCACTAAAATCAACTCAACCATAATCATTCATCATATATATATAAATATATATATAAATATATATAAATATATATATAAATATATATATATATATATATATATATATATATATATATATATGTATATGTATATGTATATCAACATATCACCACATGGCCTATTCAGCACCACCTGTGGTCCAACAATCACCATCAACCCCAAATTAACCCCATGCATGCCCAATTCAGCCTTTTGCATGGTCAACAGGTAAGACATTGTCCAAGCAACACATACCTTTTAAAAATTCTCACACAACAAGAAAGAATCACATGCTTGCTCAGCGATCCATATGCTCGCTCAGCGAGTACCTTTCATACAGGGATCACACTCTCCCTTTTGAAGGTTCTCGCTTAGCGAGTATAAGTCTCGCTCAGCGGACTTAATTCCAAAGAGCAGCCAAGTCTCAAGTAGAATTCTCGCTTAGCGAACATATGTTTCACTTAGCGAGACACTTACAACTTATCAAACAAATCCTCAACAATAATAATAAAGAAAAACCCACAAACTAGTTTAGAAACCCTTTGAACAACCAATTATCTTAAAATATACATTTTACATTCATAGGAGTCAATAAAGTCATCAATAACCAACAAAAATAATACGAAAATAGAGAAAATTCTGTTTTTCTCTCACTTAGCGAGCATTTCCGTCGCTGAGTGAGCAATAACTTCCAATGACCTCAAAATCCGTCACTAAGTGAACATTTCTGTCGCTAAGCAAGAACTCAATTGCTAGGTGCAAATTTCGATTGTTTTCTTTGCAAATCAAACACCAACACCCATTTTTGACCAAATCAATCAACAACAAGCATCACAAAACAATTGTAATCACTTCTAATACCTTTCTGACCGACTACATAATAATTTTATCCACAAATCATTCACAAATCTCAAAACCCCTTTCCAAAACCCATTTTGTGTCAAAACTCACATACACAAGATTTTAACCGAAATCAATCGATTCCAAAGCATTAAATTGACATATCAACATCCACAAACACAGAATTAACCAAGAGTAAGCTTCCCTTACCTCTAAAAGTCTCTGAATTTGAATTTTTAGCTTCCTTAAGAATTTACTGTCTTGAGCCAAATCTTCCAAAAACTGTTCTTTTTCTCGCCACAACCACTCAACTGAATTTAAAACTCTTTTACAACCTCACAAGCTTGAGAAATCTAGAGAGAGATAAAGAGATGAGAGAGAAAGAGAATGGGAGACTCTTCCCTCCTCTCCTTCTTTTATACTCGACCTCCTGGAGCTCTCCTACAGACTTTTGGCTAACTGAGGCCCAAATCTCACCAAACCACTCCCCTTATCTCAAAACTGATTTAACTCAATTGTTTTTCTCTCAAAACCCAAAATCAAACTCTCAACACAACCACATTGGCTCAAGTACATATCTCACGTTTCCTAAATTCAAACCGGTATTTCAAACAAACAACATACCACTATCACCACATATTATATACCATACTTAACAACAATTCATTTATTTCTTTTAATCACCTAGATTACATATCAAATTTCCACTTTTTAGTTATTAAAACACTTAATCATGCATTAGGAAAAACAAGATGTTACATTTAGTATGACTTTTAAGGTGATTATTATCAAAATCAACAAACTTACCATAAATGGTGGGTTGTAATTGGATAATAGTGTAAAACTGCTTTACACTATTAGTACATAGCTTATTTTCTCTCTTAAATATATGTAACTAAAAAAAATAAAATATAATTCGAAACCATGTATTATAACTTTATAAGTTGCCTTTGTCAAAACTTATGTCAAACAAATGAAAGTTTGAGACAATTCATTATTAACTATTTTTAGTCTCCTAAATTCCTCTTAGTCTCATTTTTTCTCAATAAAATTTAAAAAGAAACTGTTAGCTTGAATCCGATTAGGCTAGCCCGACCCAAGCCTGATTATGACATGGGCTTTATCGTTTCAAGTTAAAAAGGCCCACATTTAATTCAGGCTCAAAATTTAAAACACAAACCCTATATTTTAGCAGATAAGTTTGGATTAATCCGACTAGCTAATCTATTTTGTCACCTCTATCTGGATCAGTCTTTGTGAAATAGTATAGTTGTGAACTTCAATAGGAATGCCACAATACTCCTTAAGTGCCCATCAATTCTAGACATAGAGTAATCCCATAGCCTCATTTCCAGGGTGTTGATGGCAATACCATATTATCTCTTATATTGACAAAGCCTCCATTGACTCCATGGTTAATAGTACACCACCGTTACCTTTATTGTCACTCATCTATTCTTCTAGTGGTTGAGGAATTGGATCACTGGTTGAAGATCTAATTATCTTTCCTGCTTACTTCCTTTGATTATTCTACTTAATTTTTATTTCTCCTTATTGTCTTTTATTTTTTCCGTTTTATCTTTTGGGTTGAAGAAGAAATTTGTAGAGTATATTGTTCAACGCATAAACTACTAATAAGAAATTAGTTAAGATTGAAGTAGTAGAGCTATTAATCAAATAAAATAAAAAATTACAAGAAAATCCTAAAAAATGCAAATACTTAAAATTAAAAAGTCCTAATTTCCTAAACAAAAATAAATCCTAATATAAACAAAAATATTTCTAATTAGAGATTGTCTTCGATATTACTGTGATTAGTAAAACATTTACTGGCTATATTAGGTCATTGTAAGTGATAATTAAACAATAAGAACTGTGTATCATTCTTAAGAATCAAAGGCCAATTCACAAAAGTAATCCTGATAAGAACATAAAATGTTGAAATTTTCTTTTAAAATATCTATCTAAAATGTAAATGAAATCTATTATGTATTTGAAGGAATAACTTTAATATATTAGGTCTATTTTGATTAAATTCTTCCATATAATATAAAATTTATATTTTTATGTTATTATAATTATTTACATGAACGCATATCTATATTGATATCAATATCGATACGGATATATACTATATACCTTTTGATTGTATACTACTCGTTGCAATTGATCCATGTCGGTATCTTTTAATGTTGGGTTATATTTGGTACAGTAGTTGAGAAATCAGTTGAAAGCCACAAAGTTAGTTGAAAGTTGAAAAATTAGCTAGTAGCTTAAAACTGTTAAGTATTTGATAAAGTTATCTATTGAAGTAGCTAATAAATATAAAATAACAAAAATAAACATATTTATATGGTATTTTATATAAATTATAATTTTAGTTTGTTGATAGAAATATATTTTAGAGTATTTATAATTTTAGGTTTTTAATTAATTTTAAACTCTTATAATTTTTTATTTATAGATGAATTACTTTAATTACATTTTTTTAGTTTCAATTATTATATTTTTTATATTGTGGATTCTACTATTAATCTTATATTATATCTTAAAATATTTTCAGTCAAGTTTAAAGTAACGGAAAAATAATATATATTTAAGTAGACACCATATTTTCATTATGTTAATTAGTGTAATGGTTAAAATAAAAAGTATAATATAAAAAACATTTAAAAAATAATATAAAATAAAATAAAACTATCATTTATCAATATCAATACCTTAAAATATAATGCTGAAATATTTAAATAATATAATGGTTAAAATAAATAGTGTAATATAAAAATATCTAAATAATAATAATAATAATAATAATAATAATAATAATAATAAACTTTTTATCTACCATTATCAATATTTTATGTGATAAAAGGATAAAAATAAGAAAACCCTACCTTATGTGAAAAAAAGGATAGAAATAATAAAAACCCTACTTTATGAGTGGAAAAAGAGAAATAAAAAATATATAATAAAATCTTACCTTATACACAAAAGGGTAAAAAATAAATTTAATAAATATTTTAAGAATAAAAGGATAACAAAATATAAGAAATTAAAAGTTAGAAACTAACATTTTAAAAAACGCTACTTAAAATAACACTATAAGTTACTAAAAAAATTTATTTATCAAAAACTACTAATAAGGTCAAACAATATTTTTAACTAATAAAAAAACTAAAAATTAGCTCAAATGACGTGTCACATGTAGCCTTAATTGAACACACAACAACATTTTGTACTTTTTTGAATTTGATAAAACTTAACAAATTGACCGTGAAAGTTAATATATTTGAAAGTATAGTAAAAACAAAAATAATTAAAATGAAATATACAAAATTAATTTAAACATTTTAAATAATATAATAGTTAACAACTATAATTTTATTTAAAAAGTTATTAAATAAAATGAGCTTTCTCTCATTAAATTTATTAATTAAACAAAATGGTTTTTATTTTAGAAACATTTATCCAAAAAATAGATGAAAATATATTCATTTTTTTTTTTTGTGGAATAAAATATATTCATGTGATAGAAAATATATTCATTTCTATCACAGAGAATTATTACTTGACAATTTATTCTATAAATTCTAAAATATATTTTAGTGCATTTATTGCATAGGATGCTAGCTATTGTCAATACGTTCAAAGCTGTCCTAATTATCACGGCCGTCTATTTATTCCAAGGTTGAAAAAGACGTCCATTGAAAAAGACGTCCAATGAGCAATAATTGTCTGTTCGCTTCACGTTTTGAAAGAAGATGTTTTTACACTCTTTAGAAGTGCATACATTTTAAAAAAGAATGAGAGAAATAATAAAAATAAAAATAAAAATGATAAATGTGATAAAATAGAGGAAAAAAAATTAAAAAATATAAACAAATATAAACAATTGATTTGTTAAGTTTTCACACACACAAAAAATGTCTTGGATTCTATAACATTTGTTACAAAGACAAAAATATTTTATTTGTTAGAATCAAAGACGTATGAAGTATTTAACCCCTCAAAGTTTTGATAATAACAAGTGTTATTAAAAATTTGATACTTTATAACAAGTGTGTTTCGTGTGCAAAAAAAGCGTCTATAAGAATTAAGGTATAATTCCTAACTAAGACGAATCCAAAATGTTTTTGAAAACTTGTCATCTAACGCATCAATTTAAAATGAGCGTCCATAATTTTTAGAAAATAAAGTGTCCAACGCTCCTTTTTGCAAAATACGTCCAATACATGTTTTCTAAAAAACATCTGCTTAAGATATTGTCTAAAGCATTTCTTTTAAGATATTCGCATTTTGTTAAAGTTTCACGTATGCTAAATAGCTTATATCCTTGTACTTCTTGAAACCTGTTCCTTATACGTCTTGAAATGCTTTAATGTCTTAAAAATCTTTAGCATTTAATGAAAAGCAAGATTTTCTAATGTATAAGTACAATCCTGTGAAAAGTAGTCAACTTATTAAGGCTAAAGTACAGAAAGAAAGAACAAAAGAAGGAATGATCAGAAAAGTAACAATGTGCATTAGAACAGCACCTATCTTTTTTGCTACAAACCACCTAGCTACCAAAAAAGACAACTACACTCTCTCTCCAAGCTTCTCAAGACATGTATTAAACATAACATGAAGGAAATTTCACGCATTTAATGCTCTCTTATAATGGGAAAATGAAGCCAAAGCTCTCTCTCTCAATCAACATATCTTAAGAGGTTATAAAAGCAAGACTTGAAGACTGAAGAGAACATAGAATGAAGAAACGAAAATATTTGAACAAGCTCTGAACCTCTTCTTGCTGGACGACTCTACTTGTTTTTACACTTTCATACACTTTGCTTCACAAAGCTTTTTGTAGCTTATGCTTAACTTTTATATCTCACATTGTGAGTTAATTTCTTGTAAACAAACTTGTTGTTTGTGAAAACCTAGAGAGACTTTGTGATTGAAGAATACTTAAGTTTTTTTTGGGAGGGTCTTGGGATAAATCACTGTTATAAGGCCTGAAGAGGCTGTTGAAGAATACTTGTTGTAACTGATGTTGGTTAATAGAAACCCTTCTAGAAAAAAAGGTACTAGACATAGCTCAGTTAAGAGTGAACCAGCATAAAAACTCTTGTGTGCTTTTCTCTCTTTCTTATCCTCACATTTTTGTTGGACAACTTTTTTACATATCTGATCTTAAATGTTTTGCGAAAAAGTTTTCGAAGTTAACAAATACACAATTCAACCCCCCTTCTTGTGTGTTGTTTGTTCTTTCATTATCCATAAGTCAAACCATCATTATAAGAAATATATATTAATTATAGCTAAAATCAAGAGATTAATTTATATATTATTAGTGTAAAATATTTTTAAATAATTATTTAATAAAATTTGACTATGGCATCACATTATCCTATTTGATCCTCATATGGAATAACATTGTTGAGAGAAGTCACCTCTTAAATAGATATTCGTACCTCGAGAAATTAGTCTTAATTAAATTTAACAAAAATAAAAACAAATAATTTAGTCCACTCTAACATTCTAAAATTCATTTTCTTAAGGATAAATTGAGTTAAAATTCAAAATAAGTGGCTTACATCTTTTTAAAAATATAGCAAAAATTAGATAATCCAATAGATTATCAATTGACTTGTGTAGGATATTATATTATGGTTCATTCCACAAACAAACGGGAAATTTTACTTAACAAATGGGAAGTTTTATTTTGTTTATTCGGTGAAGAGTCCTAGACATGGTTTTGATGACTCTTTTTTTTTTTTTTAATCATAAATCTATTCATTTTTATGACAAGTATATTTATTTTTTAAAATTTTATAAAACAAGTTTTTCCAAGAAAAATATATATGCACCAATCCAATAACCTAAACCAAACCAACTTGTTTATGATCAGGTTGGTTTAGTTTGAGTTTGAGGGGAAAATTTTGTACAACTAAATCAAACCGAACCAATCAATTGATTGGTTCGGATTTTATTTTCCTTAAGCTCAAACTAAACCAACCTATGTTCATTTCTATATAACCTTCTAACTAGGTGAAGCATTGCATAATCTACCATTATCACCCAATCATGTAAGGGTGTCTAGTGATATTCTAAAGGAGGCTAATGTGATTTTATCGATTGGTACCTATTTATTTTTATCAGCCAAACAATATTTATTTGATATAAGGTATAAGGGGTACCCAATCCTTTTACAAGTATAGTCTAATCCCTACATAATTATCCAACCTACAACAATTATATCAAACAACAATTCCTCTTACATCAATGAACACTTCCTAATCCTTTCTAGTTTACCAATAGCATATTATATTAGTTGATACAATCCAACATACAAGCTCATTTATTAAACTGAGAGCTTACAAACATCAAATATACATAATTAAACAATCCCTTGTATGAATAAGAAAACCATCCCCTGCTTAAGTATCAGACCCTCAACCAACTTACTTAATCCTTCATAACAAATCACCCCCTTCTTACAGAAATGAGCAGACCACAATAGTACCTATATATTTCCTTCAAATTTAGCAATTGATTTACAAGCTCCTTAGACAAACCATAGGATTTAATGACCATTCATAGAAAGAAAAAGAAAATCCCTTCATTCTATTGGCTAACCAAAACCACCTTCTAAATTTAATTAACTCGAATAATGTTCAACACTAGAGTCCTCATTTTTGAAAATAATACTATTTTTGTGTAAACACACGGACCATACTGATGTAAACTAGATAAATCACTATGTTGTCATAAATTTCTTTCCAAGGAACCCTTTATTGTGCTGTAAAAAATGGCTTTTAGATTCCATTGGCAATGCCTCTATGGTTTTAGATGACAATAATTGAGCATGCATTAGGATCACCCATTGCATGGCCTATTAACATGGTTGTTTCACACATTATAATATATAAAATGACATGTATTTACTATAATCAAGTTTATATATGCATTTTGTGTATGTTTACTCATTGCTAACTACAGTTATTATACACTTGTACAATCCAAATAGAAAGGAATAATAATCAAATAGACGAAGCACACGAAAGGATCTATCATGACATCAATATGGAGACCTTCATCTTCATGTGAAGGATACCATTTTTCACAAGTCAAGGGTTATTGAGTAAGTTGGTGAAGAACTAATCAATAAAGTTCTTCATCATGAAAGAATAGGTGTTGTTGTACTTTTTTCTGCATCAGTTACTTTTTCATACCCTACAATTGTTTGACGTTATTGGTAATAAATGTGTATTTTGATTTTAGGTACTCATATCATTCTCTCCTTGTCCTAAGACAAATGACAGGGAGATTCTTATTCATAAATCTTCATAAATCTACAATATATGTAGATTTATTGAGCCTTTTTGACATGTTTTAATGCTTTAACTTGATGAATATTATGAGAAAATAATCCATATGTATATATTTTCTCGTGATTCATGTTTTGAGTTATTTAAATGGAAAAAGTGTATGAATACACTATTTTCTTAAATTTTTACTGTAGAAAAAATGAGTAATAATGGAAAGCTTCAATTTTCAGACTCAAACTTTGATCTTTCTTCCTTGTTTAGGTCACAACTCATACTCTAGAAATGTGATTGAAGGTATATGGGTCTCTATATATGAAAATCTTAAATATAGATCTACAACTTTCGTGAAAATAATGGAAGCCAATTATGCTTATAAAGTGCTCGATGGGCGAAAAATTGCACCTAACTTGAATAGGTGCTACACACTAATGCCTAGCATGCATTATTCATTGACCAACGTCAAGGCTGACTAGATTTTTGAAAAATATGGTGCTGGGCTAGATTTTGACCTCCACTTAGTGCCAATGCAGCCATGACACTCTAATTTTTATATACAAGTAGGCCTAGTGTCTTGTTGTGATCTGAAAAGCCTAAACTTGCTATTAGTTTGAAGAAATTACGTCATTAAGATCATTCTTTGACTCTTCTAAGGGCTAAAAGTGAGAAAGGAGGCTCTTGAAAATCATTATCCGTCATTGAAGATTAAAGGAAGTAAGAGCAATTATTGAAGATTCATGGCTCTATCCTCATCTCTCTCATAGATTTTCTTTCTTTTCCCTTTTTATAAGTAATTAATTTTCTTAGGATTAGGTTTGGATGAACCTTAATTTGAACCTTTTCTAATCAATTTCTCTTTTGAATCCTTTTTTTTTTGGTTATGTGGATTAAGTTATTGAATTCATGCCTAATGTTTTTCTGTGATTGACCTTCATTAGGAAATTGATTAGTAATCTTAATCTAGCAATTGAAAATTTAGGGGTTTAGACTGTTTTAATTCAAAAACCATATAATTCTTGAGCCTAGGGATAGGGATAGATTATATGCATTTATGTGAATTTCCAATACCTACTGCTTGCTATTAATTTTGCTCACTTAAGGAATTAGAGTTCATAATTAGGAATAAAGGGTTTATCGCCTAAGTGATTGGGGATAAAATAAATTAGAGAAATAGGATGTTAATCACATAATAAGAAGGGATTTAGAAGATAGATTACTTTAAGAAAGAATCAAAGGGGTTTTGACACCTAACTGTTTCCATTAATTGAATTTTCTAATATTTTTAATTGCATTCTTTCTCCTTTCAATTAAATCAAAAACCTAAAAATTCTCAATTATTTCTTAATTTCTAAATCAAAAGAGCAATGTTGATTGCAACATTATTCAACCACAATCCTTATGGATATGATAACTTTTTCTCATTTCTTTGTTACTTGTACGACTAGTATATTTGTTGCAATCTTAACAAATCTCACTCATATATCCATATTGACCAAACACATTCTAGATTTAAAAGCAAAAATGATAGTTGGTTTGTTGGCAAAGAATTAACAAGAAAGGGAAAAATTACTTTTGGCACCTACTAATGTCGAGTAAGTGATCAACACGTTATAGTAAACCCAATATACAACAATATAAGTTTTATTTATATCATTTTGAGTTAACATAATTCTCTTCTTTAGAAAGTATTGGTTGTTAATCACTTTGTATGTCGATGACAAAACATTGATTGTATATTATTTGTATCCTCTATTTGGTAATCCAAATAATTATTCAAATTTGAAGAAAGTGATAAAAAATTAGTATGTATATATCTTTATTTTCTACAATTATGTGTCTAATGATTGAAAATATTTACTCATAATCATTTTTTTTAATTTTTTAAAGGTTTGACGTTAGATTACACCAATATTGGACTTGCCAGGCCGTAGTATATAATTGGCAATCTCAAATGGATTCAAATAAAAATAGGGTTAAGTATGTCTCTAGTCCCCCCAAATTTAGGTAAAGTTCTCTTTTAGTGCCCCAAGTTTAAATTTGATCATTTTAATCCCCCATAAATGGAAATAGGTCACATTAAGTCCCTGAGACTAACACTATTTACATTTTCATTGATGTGGCAATTGTTGGATAGCTCATATGCCATGTGTCTTAATGACATGAGATAGACATGCCCACATGTCTTACTAGTTTAGATAATCCTTTCTATCCTTAAAATCCTTAAATAACCAAAATAAGGCTAGATTCATTGGGGTCTTTGATGGAGAGGGAGGAGGCAATGCAACTAGGTTAAAAGTGCTTTTGAAGAATGAACTTGAACTACAACCATGGCATCGTCATCGTGTAGTGTTTGTATATTGGAAACCTTGAAGTCATTTGCAACTATGGTTTCATCTTTATCGAGGAAAAGGTATAGGAACTGTAAGTGTGGAGATAAGGATCTAATTTATATGACAAATAGCAAAGTGAATCATAAAATAGGCTTTTAGAGATGTCCAAATTAGAACGTGAGTGGTGATGTTTATAGAGATGTTCAAATAGTGAAGCGAACCATATAAAAGGCTTCTAGAGATGTGGAACATGAGTAGTGATATTTATTAGGAGTGCTCACAACTAAACCAAACTGTTGTAAACTGCTAAACCGATCCAAAAGAAAAAATTGAAAATTGATCAAACCAAAACCAAAAAAACCACATACTTTTTTTGCAGTTCTTCTTGTGAAAATTGAAACAAACCTAATCGAACTGCAAATTATACTAATATCAATTTACTTAATGGATATTTAGCATTACGTAGTATTATTTTAAACTTTTAATAGTTACAATATGTGATCTATAATGTAATTCTTTTTATAAGAGGTTTGTAATAAGTGATTTTTGTTGTTCTATTAGTAATAAATACTAAATTAATATATAACATTCTTTGTTTTGTAATTGAGATGCATAATTTACTTTTTATGTTACAAAAATGTATACAAATACTATTAAAGAATAGTGCTAAATATCAAGTAGTGCATAATTTATTTTTATGTTACAAATAGAGCCTGTCAATATTGTTAAAGAATAATGCTAAATAAGGGTAAAAAAGTATAATTTTTCAAACTAAAATATTTTAAATAGAGATAAAAAAAAAGGAATTTTTTTTAGAACAATATAGCATAATAATCATGTAAATTTAGATGTTAGATTTTACATTGTGTTAATAAAATAAAATAAAAATCACCAAATTGAACCAAACCAAACTGCAAAAATTAGTTTAGTTTGGTTTGAATTTAATGTTACATTTAAACCAAACTGAATTGAACTGCATATTAATTTTATATTTAGTTCGGACAACTTTTCTTCTAAAAATCGAACCAAACCTCACCATGTACACCTTTTTTTTTTTTTATGGGTACCATGAACATCCCTAATGTTTATGAAGATGCCCAAAATAGTGAAACAAACCATAGAAGAGGTTCTATAAGGATATCAAGGCCTCCATACAATCTAAATTGTAGTGAACCTTACGAGAAAAAAAAAAAAACACCGCCCCAAAGGCAACATTACATATACATATATCAAACACAATGCTTAGTCCTATTTTTTGAGCTTTTATCTAGCTAATTAATTATATTTGTATGTGCATGTACACACATGTGTGTATATTACAAGTTTAATGAAAGCAATAAAATAAAATAAAATCAACACATGATGCAACAAAGAAACAAGACTACATTTACAACTATATGTATATAATGTAGAGCTGTCAAAATGGGTCCGGCTCGATGGGTCGGCCCGTTTAGCCAGCAAAAAGGACTGGGCTGGGTTCAAAAAAATACAACCAAGAAAAAACTGGGCCGTTTTTGCTCGGCGGTCCAATTGGGTCCAGACTGGGCTGGCTCGACAAGCCACGAGCTAGGCCGGTATATATATATATATATATATATATATATGTATATATATTAAATAAAAAATGTTAATACACTTAAAAATTAAAAAAAGGGTCACACACGTTTGTTAAAAAGAAAGACTAACATGGATACTTCATTTTATAAATAAAATTCGCTTAAAGATATATTTTTAATGAAATTATTGAATAATTAAGTCAATTATATATGAATAAAAATGTTTGTTTATGTTAGAAAGTATGTAGAATTTAATTTTAAATATTTAATATGATTTAAATAATTTAATTTTATATAATTTTTTGCCAAAAAATAATAATTAAAATAGATAGCAATATTAATTGGTGTGTAAAAAAATTGAAGCCAAAATAGCCCGGTGACTCGCATAGGGCTTGGCTGGGCCCAAAAAACAGAGGCTCGAACACAAACTGGGTTGGGTCGGCCTAGCCCGTTAGCAAACAATGGCCGGGCCGGGCCACCATTTTTTGACAGCTATAATATAATGCTTTCAACAAAGATTAGTAAATATTATTAAGTAATTTTCAAGAAAAGACTCATTAATTGTGACCCCTTATAAAATAATAAAAATTCTTTCACAGCTTTTCCTCTCTCTCTCTCTCTCTCTATATATATATATATATATATACCACTAGGGCTCTAATCGTACACTAGTTATATTTATCATCGAGATTGGTATTCAGTTTGAAAAAAATAGGTCGAACTAATTTCATATTAGAAAGAAAAAAAAGCTAGCAAGTTTGGATTGAAATGAAAAATACCCGAAACAATGTTTGGAGTCGTTTTCTTTTTCCTTTTTGCTTTAATAGAGGCACTATAAGTGGAATGACAATCATTTAGTTGATTGCTCTTATCCTTCCAAAGCTGCGGATGGCAGAGCTATTGCAATACGTTTCGTTGGTTGATGGGAGTATTGAACAGCCAACACAAGAGAGAGTAAAGATACTCAGCTGCCAGAGTGAATCCTATCCTGTATTTACCAGCCAAAAAATGGGGGAATCATCCATATAAGGACAAAAAAAACTGTCGATTTTTAGAGAATCTTTCGTCTTCAATTATGCACGATTTACTGGAGGTGTCTTCCTTTCTTAAGAGTTAAAAAATGAGTTGGGTAAGCTTCCTAAGGGTATGGCTACTCTATAGCAACTACGGACACACCTAATCAAACGATTGGTAAAATAGGTCTCCTTTGGTACAATCTCCTCGACTGAGTATATCTTGTACGGTTGTTTTCAAAAAGTAGTGCAATTACATTCTATGAACAAATTCCTTCATAGCCCTCATACACACCCACACACCAAATAGCCTTTTCATGAGTATTGCCACTCTCTTTAATGCATTCCATAGTTTTTTTTTACAAATTATATGAGTGTTTTCATTGAAACAATCACAAGTTTTTGATGATTCGAAAGCATGAAAAATCTTATGCTTAACCAAAATTTGCCAACAAGGTGATAATACTCATTAAAAATGAATATAATTATTAGCAAACAATGCATTCAAAATCCTACACATGCATTTTTTTAAGTCTAAATTTCTTTTTGAGATGAGCATAAGTTCTAAATGAAAGCTTAAACATTAATTAGAAACATAAGTAAATAATTCTATAAAAATAGAATTAACTTCTTATCGAGGATAAAATATACTTATAGACATCTTATTTACAGAAAAGTGTTGTGTAGCTATTTTTTTATCCACCGTATCTAGCAACAAAAATGCTGGCTCTTGTGGAGGTGGCAATTCAAGTGTGTGACCATCTAGATATGAAACCACTTTTGCCATAGTGGGTCTAATATTTTTATTTTCTTGAACGCATAGTAAACCAATCTGAATGCACTTAATGAATTCCAATTGAGAATAATTTTCTTCCAAATTTGGGTCCAATATGCTCAATGGTGCTTGGTCCTTCCATTGTCGCCAAACCTGCAGTAGTATAAGGATCATAATTAAAGATTTTAATTTTTATGTTTCACAACATTTAAATCAATTTAATTTGGTTCATATTATATGTATGAGCAGTAATTTTAAAAAAGTTAATTATTATACTCACATAACTCATGAGACCATCTGAAATATGGTGCGATTCGTGAGAATTTATACTCCTTTTTCCCGTAATAATCTCTAAAACCATAACTCCAAAACTAAAAACATCTGACTTTTTAGAGAATTGTCCAAACATTGCATATTCTGGAGACATATAACCACTATAGGAAAAAATTATAAATTAGATAAAAATATATTATGTGAAGAAGTGACAAGAAAGGAAACAAATGAAATTTTGAAACTTACAATGTTCCGACAATTCTCTTGGTTTTTCCACGATCTTGATCTATTTCAACAATTCTAGCCATACCAAAATCTGATATCTTAGGATTCATATTTTCATCTAATAAAATATTACTTGGTTTGAGATCACGATGTATAACTTTAAGGCGAGAATGTTCATGTAAATAAAAAATTCCTTGAGCAATCCCTTCTATGATTTTGTAACGCTCAAACCAACTTAACTTCTTTTGTTGAGGATCTACAATATTTGTTAAATGAATTGAGAGAAGTAAGTGAAATATGCTTGTAAAGATATAATGTAGTGAAAAGATTGCAAAATGCATTAGTCATCACTTTAATATTATTCAAGAGTTTAAAGTCAAGAATCAAACCAAATAAAAAGCTATCAAGGCTCCCATTGGACATATATTCGTAAATAAGAATCTTCTCTTGCACTTCTAGGCAAAAACCTATTAACTCCACAAGGTTTCTATGTTGTAGTTTGGCTATCAATAAAATCTCATTTTTGAATTCAACCGAACCTTGCGATGAACTTGTTGATAATCTTTTGGCAGCTATATGTCGTCCATTAGGGAGAATGCCCTAAAAATATAAGTCATTATTAAAATGAAAAACATAATTGTAAAATAAATAAATTATCACATTTTCTAACCTTGTAAACTTCTCCAAATCCACCTTTGCCAATCTTGTTTTCATGTGAAAAGTTATTTGTTGCTGCTTCAATTATAGCCAAATCAAATTGCAACCCCTCTAAAGTGACACTTTCCTGACCAACTAAACAAATACGTTTGAATTGTTAAATTAAGTTTGCAAACTTATATAAAGCTTAAAAATGCATAATTAAATATTAAAGTATTTTTTTTTATTACAATGGCAATACGTACAGTTTTCTCGTAGAAGAATCTTGTAATTGCTCTTTCTTACTTTTCTCCGTATCAATCGATAGCTAAAAGAGCTTAGCATTGCCGGAACAACAAGAAGAAGGATGACAATTATAATAATTATTCGTAACGAGCCCTTTCCATTTTCTAGATAAGAAATAAAAATATTATTCAGATGCCAATAACAATTATTAATAAGTCACGATAACAATATAGGAAAAATGTCTTTGTAAAGAGTGCGGCTAAGCTGAATTATATTTGTATAGATAGGTCATGAAATAAAAATATTCAATAGGGGTTACCTTGCCCCGTCAAGGTAAGGTATTACTACAAAAAAAATGTTATTTGCTAATGTACAAAAATTATCAAGTATTGCTTTTGTTAGTATAGTTTTCGTTTAATAAAACTAAATTAAATTATTAGCATAACTTTTGAAGGTCTGTACTAACGGTATTAGCATTTGATATATTGATGATATTCTTTTATATTTTATACTAACAAAATTATTCGTTAATATAAACTCACAATATTTATACTAAATTTAATTTTCGTTAGAAAAAGTTATACTAACGAAGGTAAATTCATACTAAATCGTTAATAAATGGAAATTTTTTTTGCTGTGTATGAAGTGAATTTTCTTTAACATGTTAATTAGAATAAGAGAGATGAATTAAATGTATCTACCTTAGTCTCACACACAACTGGTTATATTACAAGGTCAAACTCAAGGGGAAAATGCTCGTTTTCTTCCCAAGCCAAATGAGTTTTCAGTAGCACAAAAATTTGCCAAAATTTATTTCTTGTTACATTAAAAAAATGGTCATCGGTTTGCATAACATGAGAAGAAGTAAAATAAAAAAAAGATCAAAATTGTTATGCAAAAAGAAGTAAAATAAAAGATTATCAAATTAACTGTATATTAGATTGATGACGTGTCTAACCAAAAAATTGACCATAGCATGTTAATTAATTACCATGTGATCAAGAATCACATTCATAAGACTAGTGAATAGTCAAAGGTGGTTGCAAAAAAAATAAAAGAAAAAATGAAATTTATTTTTCTCTTTAATTTATTATTTAAATAAAAAATAAGAGAAAGAAAATAATAAATATTTCTTTAACGTAGGAATTGATACGAATAAATTAATAGATTTATAATTTCATTCAAAATTATCTTCTTTCTCCCATTTTCTATCCATTGAGGAAGAAGAATTCTTTATATGTAAGCCTAACCTCTCTTTTTTACCAAAGAAATGAAAATATCCACTTCTCTCATTTTCTCAGCTAATGAAAAATCAGTCCCCCATAATTAAGTGTATATTATTACATCAGTTTTTAAAATTTTTAACCACTAAATTAGTTCTTGAATTTTTTTAGTCATCCGTTTGTTTCTCTACAAATGTTATTACTAAACCAATCATTCAAAGATTTATTTTGTTATCAAATCATTCAATTAAATATTTCTTATCACTATTTTAGTTCTTTGCAATGACGTACACAATAATATTTTAAATTTTTAAGGTGATAATTTAACTATAGTTTTTTTTTTAAAAAATTAATACAATAACGAATTTAAATATTTAAGAAGTCAATTTGATAAATAAAATATTTAAAAGACTAACGTGTTAAGCAAGTAAATTCACTGGACGGAATTGAGTATTTGTTCTAAAGGATTGTCTATTTTATCCCAAACAAAAATGAGATTAAACAACTTCATTAAAGATGATTGATGAAATTTTCTATCTATTTAAAGATGGTTGGTACAACATAAAAAATTACACAAATTAACTTTTATGAGATTGTTTAACTCTATTTTTACTTGAGATAAGTTAAATAATCTCATTTACAGATAGTTGATACAACATAAAAAATTTTACCAACTATCTTTGATAAGATTGTTTAACTCTATTTTTATTTGAGATATATTAGACAACTAATCCAAAATTCCGAATTATTGCTCAGACTACGGAAGCATGATAAAGGATTAAGAGTAACTTACACTCTCACACCTTCCGAAAGAAATTGCACATAACAACTATTGTTTTTTTTTTTTTTTATAGGAATAGATGTAATGTTTATCAATTTGAGAATGTTAAACAATTAAAAAAAATTAGTGTAGAGATAAAAAATATATATATTCAAAGAAATTTAATAAAATTTTAAGAAATATAAATGTAATTTAGTCAAGAATTAATTAGTAAGGAGTTTGACCGGAGAACTTTACCTGAAGGTTTTGATTCCTGTGTACCATTAGAAGTAGGCGGGGATTGCCTGCGTCCATGAATAGCAACGTCTCTGTAGAACTGTCCTATCCCAAACATCAAGTGCAGCTGGGATATAGAACCATTCCACCTCTCCTTCCGAGACAACACAAAGGAATATCTTTCATAATATCACCCAAACACCTACTGCAATCTTCGCTTGACAGATCCGGTGTGCACTGAACAAGAGTATGCACTCTCTGATGAGACCCAAACAGGCTAGCGTTTTTTGTTGCAAATTTCATGGTGCCCCCAGCATTCGCAGCCTCACCCACTGCATCACTCAACGTTTTGGACAACAACCAGAAGCCATACCTTCCTTCTGTTGAATTCGTAGTTACGTTATAATCCACGAAGTCGAACCTAGGCCACTCCTCCACGGTGGAGAAGAAACAACGGTTGGAATATCGAACCAAACATTCGTGGTACCAAATTAAGGCCTCTTTGGAGTGGGGACACGCTGTGACTATTTGTTGGGTTGCAGTTGTAACGCAATTTTGGCACGTGTGGTTGGTGACATCGCCACGGCACATGAAGGAGCCATAGATGGTTTCGCCGGCGTCTCCACCACCCGTTGTGGTGTTGAAGAATTGTGTAGTGGTGGCATGGGAAGATAGGGATGCGAGGAGGGTTTGGAGGTTGGATTGGTAGGCGCTGTTTGGAGGGAAGGTTTTGTTGCTTGAACAGCTGTGATTCAGATACTGAAGCTCGCTGGCTTGGGTTATGGAAAAATAAAAATTGAAGAAGCCGAAAAGGAAAAGGTAAATGAGTAACGACATGTCCCCACCGTTATTTGGTGTTTGTTGAATAAAATAGTGTAGGGAGATGAATAATTCATGTACACAAGAAGATAATACTTCAGGCCTTCAGTTGTCAATGAATGACAAAGACTTGCTTACGTTTTCTGGTTTACTTGTCCCATCGGAAATTTAAAATAGGGAAAGTACTTTAGTTTGAACAGAGAACCTATAATTTGACTGGTCAATGGCACGAGCATATCCTATATGGTTTTTTTTTTTTTATCAAAATAAATTAAAATAAATAATATTTCTCGAACTACTATACATACAATATTATTAACCAAAATAAATTGTTTTACTGTTCTTCTAAGATTCCATCTTCCAAAGAGTCGACTGCTCTCCTGCTTTCTATGTTTATTTTTTTTTTAATTATCTCCCATGAAGTTTGGGTCCCCAAGTCCCGACTCTTACGAGGCCGTTATATTCGTTGATACCAAGTGTTAAAGTTAGTCAAATTATATCTTTAATAATTTTTGTAAAATATAAATTTAATCAATTCAACCGTTGAATTATGTGATATTATTTTTATGATTATATATATATATATATATATATATATCAAATTTTACATAATTTAGACTTTTCTATATATGCGTTAAAATAAAGTGATGTAATAAACTACTAAATAATTTTGAAATTATGTGAAATTTTGTATACTTAATCTAATTAATAAGAACATCAAATTCAATGGTTAAATTGATTAATCAATCCAATTGTTGAATTATGTGATGTTATCTTCATGATCATATATATCAAATTTTCCATAATTTGGACTTTTTTATATATGTCACCTAACATTGAATATTTGCATATATTTTAAATTTTTATTGTACGTTAAAATAAAAAGTGATGCGATTAACTACTAAATAATTTTGGAATTGTGTAAAATTTTGGATACTTAAACTAATTAAGAAGAAAATCAAATTCAACGGTTGGATCGATTAAATTTGCATTCTACAAAAATTTATTGAAGGTGTAATTTGACCAACTTTAACATCTAATGTCAACGAATCTTGACCCTATATATATATATATATATATATATATATATATATATATATAATATTTTGAGAATTTTTTATTTATATTTATTTTAATTATGGGTTAATTTTAATGTCCTAAAAAATTTTAAAATAGTGTGACAACTAATGAAAAATATTAAATAAGAAGATTTATATTAATTAAAACTATTTACTCAATTAAATTAATTACTATATTTATTATGTTTGTTAGTTTAGGTAAATTAAGACAAAATAATATTGACAAATGTAATTAAAATAATTGCCTAAAAATAAATTAAATAAATATTACAATAGATGAGGTACTTAATCTCCGCAATGATGTCCAGTTCCACACAATGAAGGTCATCTACTACGTGGAGGATTTTGACAGATTTGAAATAGAAAAAGCGCACAAGAAGGGATGGTTGACTTGTGCATTTAAAACTTTTTAAAACAATATAAATAAGTTTGAAAGCGTTTTCAAGCTAAGGGATAGAGAGAAATATAACACAGAGAATTTTTATACTGGTTCACTCAACCTGAGCTACGTCTAGTCCCTTCACCCAAAAGGTATCCACTAACCAACCTTAGGTTACAAGTATTGTTCGCGGCCTCTTCAGGCTTTACAAGGAAATCATCCTAGATTGCTTAACTCAAGTATTCTTTTTCACTAAGCCTCTCCAGGCTTTCACAACACAAACAAGTGTTTATATAAAGGTATCAACTCATGTAGTGAGGATTTGAAAGATTAAGCTCAAACACTCAAATGTTTTTACAAGACTTTTTCACTATCGTCCAATGGACGCTTCTAGATAAAGTATAGAAGGCTTTTGATGTCTCACTGAGGTTGTCACAAGATAGCACGTATCGCAAAAATCTCTTGTTTCGCTTCTTCCTTGGTGCATATATATAGTCTTCAAGGAAAAAGATCTGTTGTGGAAGACTTGACTTCGTTATATAAGGAGGGGTGTGCAAACCATGCTTTTAGAAAGATCAGGCGTGGCAACTTTTAGACTTGCATTAAAACGGAAAGCGCAGGATTGTGCTGGCGGTTTGTTTTTCTGAAGAATCTTCATTCAGCATGACAGCTTGATAAGTTGACTTGCTTTATCTGCTTTGCTGCGCCTTTGCACTAGAGTGAATCTGATTACATTTAATGTTTCAAACAATTTGAACGTTAGATCATAAGAATGGTAATATGTTAGTTTCGAGAAAAACGAACATAAGTAAATTGGAAAACAAAACTTATTCATTTGAAGATTTGTCATTGAAAGCTTTTGTCTGATATTTGAACTTGTTCAAAGAGACAAGATTTAGCTTCGGACGGTCATCTTTAGTTTGTTTACTGGACGGTCTTCTTTAGCAAGTCTTCTAGACGGTTTTCTTTAGCACGTCTATTGGACGGTCCACATAAGAGTAGCTTGTTTGTTGTGACAAGATTAGTCCTCACAAACTTGAACATTAATAAGTTTGTTATTTTCAAAACTTTGAGGGTTTAGACGCTTCTATGTCTTTGGTTCCAACAATCTCCCCCCTTTTGATGATGACAAACCTTATTAATTTTTAAGTTTTTGCTAGAGTATAAAGGGACGCATAAAAGAGTTTTTGAAAGACTTACTACGCTCCCCTTGAGTTTGATATTCCAAGTAATGTATGCTTTAAGACATAAGATATATTAGTTTAAATCTATACGAAATAACATACCAAGTATCCAAGCATATTTTATCTAACAGTTATAATATCAAACAGAAATAGAGCAACACTTTGAGATATATCAGAACAAAGCATGTATTTTATTGTACTGGAAGATTATACAAAGCTTAAATTTTAAAAAGCAAAAACAGCAGAATGCTTTAATTCTCCTCCTTTTGTCATTAGCAAAAAGCAGACAAAAAAAGAAAAAGGGAGCGTCATCATGGTCACTGTGGCGACGGTGGAAGAGGAGGTGGGGAGGGTTGAGAAGGTTGTAAAAGTGCTTATTGGTTCTGTAGGATTTGGTGAAGAAGAGTAAAGATGGGTTGAAGCTAATTTGCAACTGTATTGATGAATAGTGGGGTCAACAGGGAGGATGGAGGAAGGGGCACAAGTAGAGATATGAAGGCTTGCGGAGGCTTAGGGGGCCAGGAGTAGGCAGTGGTGGAGGTGTAGGTGACGGTGGGTGGGAAGGGGTTGGTGGAAGAAATTCAGTGGGTGGAGGAGGTGCTTCCAGAAGTTTCAAGTCTTGTATATCAAGTTGCTAAGGACAAGGAGTGGTCCAATGGTAAGGCGGTTTGAAATTGTTGGGGTGGGTGAGAGCAGCAATCATAGTGTACATAATAGAAGTTTCTGTACCAAGGAGTGGACATTTATTTGGTGGACGGGCGAAGGCAACTGAAATGTCTAAAAAGTGAAAGACATGAGCTAGACGCTGTGTGAATTCACAGTTTGTTACAGTTTAGATGTCGACCTTGTCGTCTGGTGAGATTCCACTACTGGACGCTTCTTGTTCGCATAGGAACATATATTAGTGTCAGAAGCATTCAACATCGTCCTCGTCCATGTCTGTATGAAGACGTTAAGCTATGAACCATTCAAGGGAATGGGTTGAATGTTTTTGAATTTCAGCTCTGGTCGGCAGAGGCAAGGACGGTGCCTTGGTCAGAATCTTTTTTTTTTTTTACGGTTGACATCTATGATTGGCAGCCTTGGGCAGACTCGATCTGGTTGGATGCGGATGGATGTGGAAGATCGGATGTGTTATGATGGGGGGATGAAAAGTTGATACTTCAAAGTCGCTGAACCTTTGAGAATGTTGCAAAACATATGCTCAAAGGCAGATGGAAAGAATCCATCTTCTTCTCGATACATAGGCCTAAACTTCAAATCTGTAGGCCTTAGATGGATGGTCTGTTCGTCCCCTGGTCCTCTTTGTGGCAGAGCTTGATCGGTATCTTCTACTGGAGGTACTTTGTGTTGAAGTACTCTAGGAGGATGAGCAGTAAGGCGCCAACCTCGTACAATTTTGGGGTACCTCTATTTAATAAACTGCTTGAGTGGCAAGTGTTCTATAGCTCTAGGAGGCAATGGCAGATAAGCCTCAGACGATTGATGGACATAGTCTTCCATGTATTTGTCCATATTAATCGGAGAGTAATCAAAGCCGAAGTCTGGCTCAGGAAGCTTTGGACGCAAAATAATTGCGTTGTCGTCCATGAGGTTTTGTTGGTTTCCTTCAACAATAAGTAGGGGCCATTTCTGTTTTATTTTCGCCAAGGTTTCTGAGGGGGTGGAAGATGTAGGGATGGGAATGATGGTTGAGGAGGAAGGTGATTTAGGAGGTTGGATGGAGATATGTGACTTAGAGATGCCGGGGGTGGGGATGGTGCAGGTGTAACCTTCGTCACTAGGCAGCAACATGTCTGGTTCAAGTGTGGCTTGTGTTTCGGGTTGTGTTTGGGTAAGTGTTTTAGATGGTTCAGCAACCATTAATTCAACAAATTTACTAGCAGGTTCATCAGCATTAGGAGTGGAAAGCTTACTTTTCTTGGACTGTGCTTCCCTTGGTAGTGCTTCTGCTGGTCATTTGGATGGGACAGATGGTTGGAGGGCTAGAGGTTGTGATTGAGTAGGAACAGCAATCATGACAGTTTTCTATTTCTTAACAAGCTCACGGGCTCGTTGTCCTCATCGTTAGAAGCAACGATCAAACGTCTCTTGGCAGGAACTGGTGTTGGAGTAAGTGGAGGAGTAAAGGCAGCGACAGGAGTAGCTGCAAGAGGAGTAGGCGGAGCTGAAGGTCGTTGAGTATTGGACCTTGTAACTTTGGTCGCTTGCGTCTTGGACGACCTTCTCTTGGTGGACGGTCTGGTAGCAATAGGATTAACAAACAGTGCCTCATCGTCCATCAGCTTAGCATGCTAGACGATTGGCTCTACTATCTGCGGAGGTGCCATCTCAGCAACTTCTTCTTTAACGTCCACTAGTTTGGACATGGTCTCCAAAGGCTTCAGCACGAACCCAGCCTTCATCTGTGCAACATTGTTGCGTCCAAACGGTAGCTGACTGGATTTGTGGCCATCACCCAAAATTTGAATCTGGTTTTGCTCTCCAAGAGACAGAGCAAAGAATGCATGATACACCTGTTATTGCCTAGAAAATTTTTTTTAGAAGAGCGGCGTATGAGATTTGATCGCACTCTCCGCGTCTTCTCATGGTTCTGAAGATGTTGTTCAAGATAAGGTGCAGAAGGTTGAACTGTTGGCCTGTGATAATGTGGAACAGTGAGAACCTGTGTAGGAAGGTAACGTTGTCCTTTGATCTAGCCTTGTGAAGAATTCCCTTGTTTAAAAACTACTGGAAAATCTTCCCCTCTTTTATAAGCTTGCTGTACTCGACTGAACCTTCGCCTTCTGGACCCATCAGTGCAGCGTCAACAGTGTCGTGCCCTCCAAAACTGTCTTCCCACCCATTCTTGATGCAGGACCCACCCCGCTCACAGCCAATGGCTTGGGCAACAATGCCAAGGTCCAATGTGACCTTGACTCCCAGAACAGTTTCGACGATGTTCGTCTTAAAGAAAACAGCAGAGTTCCAAAACTGTCTAATGAGCTATGGGTATATAATCTCGTTCATGTGGAAGTAGTTAAGAATTCCACATCTGATCAAGTTGTCCTTCACATTCACACCCATGTCATCCAGGGCTTGAATGTTGAAACAGCTTTCAATAAGAACAACAGCCTTGTCTAGGCTCTCCATACGAGCCACAACCTTTACATCAACACCAGTCTTTTTGGTTGCCATATTTGAGAGCTTGAAGGATTTTAGGGTTTGAGAAGTTTCGAGAAAGAAAAGAGAGTGTGTTTAGATAGATTTGAGAGGAGGTGAGTGTTTGGTTTGGTGTTTGAGTGTATATGAAGAAACTGAAGGGTTTTGCTTTTGGCGGTTCTTTGAATTTCGAAGAGAGAGATGATGTGCAATAAATGTTGGTCAGACGCTTACATTTTTCGAGGGTGGTTATACGGCGCGTGAGTGACTCAGACAGGAATAAAACATTTATTTCAAATCATTATCAATGAAAACATAATTAAGTATGGATGAAGATTTTTATGCACACATAAATGTAAGTTATTATGGAATGCAAAAAGCTATGCAAGTGGATGGATAAAATGTTGGACGTTATGAAATCATAGGACGCTACAAAACATTGGACGCTCATGTTCTTGGACGATCAAGACATATTGAATAAAACTATTCATTTATAAATTCCATACCAAGCCAATCTCGAATATGGATGAGTTTATCTTCAGGGAGGGGTTTTGTAAATATATCGACTAATTGATTTTCAGTGTTAATAAACTGAATATCAACAACTCCTTTCTAAACATAATCTCTTATAAAATGATGTTTTATTTCAATGTGCTTAGCCCGAGAATGCAAAATATGATTTTTAGACAGATTTATAGCAGCAGTATTATCACAAAAGATAGGAATGTTACTCTCCTAGATACTGTAGTCTTCTAATTGATGCTTGATCCATAAAATTTGTGAGCAACAAGACGCAGCTGAGATATACTCTGCTTCTGCTATAGATAGGGCAATCGTCCCTTATCTTTTGCTTGTCCAAGAGACTAGATTCCTACCAATGAGGTGACATCCTCCACTGTTGCTTTTGCGTTCTATTCTATCTTTAGCATAGTCAGCGTCACAGTATCCAACTAACCTGTATTCTTTGTTTGACTTAAAACACAAACCAAGGTTAGTGGTTCTTTTTAAGTATCTAAAGATTCTTTTTACTGCTGTTAGATGAGTTTCTCTAGGATCAGACTGAAAACGGGCACATAAGCATATATTGAACATAATATCAGGTCTGGACGCTATGAGATATAATAGGGACCCAATCATACCTCGGTATGTAGTTTAGTCTACCTGTTTAGATGTGTCATCCAGGCTAAGTACTGATGATGGATGCATAGGTGTACTCATTTCCTTGGCATCGTCCATCTTGTACTTCTTGAGAAGTTCATTGACGTACTTTGTTTGATGTATGAATATGCCATTTATAGTCTGCTTTACTTGCAATCCCAGGAAGAATTTTAGTTCTCCCATCATACTCATCTTGAATTTTACTGTTATAATCTTAGAAAAATCCTTGCATAATGCATCATTAGTAGCACCAATATAATATCGTCCACATATATTTGCGCAATAATAAAATGTGATTTGATGTCTTTGCGAAAGAGAGTGGTGTCTACTTTTCCTTTAGTAAAACCATTTTCTAAAAGGAAAGAGCTTAACTTTTCATACTAAGCTCTTGGAGCTTGTTTCAGTCCGTACAAAGCCTTTTTGAGTTTGAAAACATGTTTAGTAAAAGTATCACATTCAAAACCAGGAGGTTGTTTCACATAGACTTCCTCATTTATTAGGCCATTTAAGAAAGTGCTTTTTACATCCATTTGATGGAGCTTCATATTACTATGAGCAGCAAATGAAAGTAAGATGCGAATGACTTCTAATCTAACTACTGGTGCAAAAGTTTTGGTGAAGTCTATACCTTCTTGTTGAGAGTAGCCTTGAGCTATAAGTTTCACTTTATTTCTTACCACTTTGCCAGCTTCGTCTAGCTTGTTGCAGAACACCCACTTTGTTCCAATGATAGACTTGTCCTTGGGTGCAGGAACTATTATCCAAACATCGTTTTGTTCGAATTGATTTAGTTCGTCCTTCATGGCGCTGACCCAGCCATCGTCCAGGAGAGCTTCGTCCACAGTCTTTGGTTCTAGTTAGGAGATCAAAGCAGTTTGAGCTTGCTCCTTTAAGGTCGATCTTGTCCTCACATGATCTTGTATGCTTCCAAGAATTTGATCATCTGGATGATATGTCTTCATTTGCCAATATTGTTCAGTTGGTTCCTTTTCTTCTATTTTTGAATCCTCCAAATGACTTCTGGACACTGGAGATCTGGCATCTTCTAGCTTCATATTTGCAAATGAATCATCTAGCTCTGATATTTCTTTATCAGGCTTATTTTCATTGAAGTTAATATGGGTGGCTTCTTCAACTGTTAAGGTTCTAGAGTTGTAAACTCTATAGGCCTTGGATGTTTTAAAATAGCCTAATAGTATTCCATCATCACACTTAGAATCAAACTTTCCAAGATTGTCCTTAGTGTTTAAGATGAAACATTGGCATCCAAAGGGATGAAGATATGATATGTTAGGCTTTCATCCTTTCCACAATTCATAAGGAGTCTTTTTCAAAATAGGTCTTATATAAATTCTATTTTGTAAATAATATGCAGTGTTTACGGCTTCAGCTCAGAAGTGCTCAGAAGTGAAGTTATCATTGAGTATGGTTCTAGCCATTTCTTGTAATGACCTGTTCTTTCTCTCTACACACCATTTTGTTGTGGTGTTCGTGGTACAAAGAAGTTGTGGAGAATTCCATTATCCTCACAAAACCCTTGAAAACTTTCGTTGGACCAAACAGATAAATATGTAACAGCTCCAGAGGTCTAGTTGTGGAAACAATATTTTTTGAATAAAAAGAGCTTTTTACTTGTTTCCCTTTTTGGCATACATCACAGAGAATATTAGACTTGTAAGCAAGATTTGGAAGTCCTCTTACGAGGTTATGCTTATTTAGCTTTGAGATTAGTCTTAAGCTTGCATGTCCAAGTTTCTTGTGTCAAGTCCATTGATTCTCTTTGACAGATACTAGACATGATACGTTTTGATTTGTGAGGTCATTTAGATCAATCTTATAAAGATTGCTTTGCCTTTTAGCCGAGAATAATATGGATCCATCTAGATTCCTGATAATACATTTGTCTTTGTTAAAGGAGACATTGTGTCCACTGTCACATAATTGACTTATGCTCAGTAGATTGTGTCTAAGTCCTTCAACATATAAGACATTGTTAATGGAAGGAAAGGAATGCTTATCGATCATCCCTATGCCTGTGATCTTTCCCTTCTGATTCCCTCCAAAGGTGACCTATTAACCATTCTTAGGTTGTAGGCTTTGGAATATACACCTTTCTTCAGTCATGTGTCGTGAGCAACCATTGTCTAGGTACTATGACTGGTGTCTTCTTTCTGTTGTGAAGCAAATCTGCAACAAGGATTATCATTAACTTAGGTACCCAAATAGACTTGGGTCCTTTTCTGTTAGTTCTAAAGGCATTGGACGCCTTCTTTATTGGAACATGTATACACCTAGTTGGTTCATGCCCACTCTTTCCACATATTTTGCAAAAAGTCATGTCTTTACTGGATTTGTAATTTTCTTTCTTAACAAAACCAAGTCCAGATTTGTCATTAGGATTTTGTCTATAAGATAGAATTTTATTTAAGTTTTTGGTTCCGCTAACAAATTTTGACAAGCTTTCTTTCAGATGAGTAACTTCTTTTTGAAGTTCTAAGGCTTCATGAGAAGATGCATCTTCTGAAATATTCTTAGTTTTTAAAGACTCATTTTCTTTTAAAACCTTTTTATGCTCTTCTTTGAGCAAATTAAATTCTTTTGTTATTTTTGAAAATTTCTTTTTCAGTCCTTTATATCTCATTGATAGAGTTGAGGAGTTAGCAAGCAAATCATTATAAACTTTTGAAGAGAGATTAAGTTATTGAATTTTACCTCTTCGTCTTGCTCATTGTCTGAGCTATCAGAACTGGTCTCCGCCATGAGACACAGGTTAGCTTCTTCTTCGCCTTCTTCTTCTGACAAAGATAGGTCTATGTCTTCCCTGGTAGCCATGAGACCTTTTTTCTTGAAGAACGTCTTCTTTTTGTCCTTCTCTAGACTGGGATATTCAACCCTAAAATATCCCAACTTTTTACATTTATAACAAACTTGAGGACTCTTTTCTTTTGATGCCTTGTTAAACTTCTTTGTGAAATTTTTGGCTCTAGATCCTCCTTTCTTCCTCCACATTGCCTGTATTTTTCTAAAGATGAAGGATATCTCATCTTCATTAGAGTCGTCTTCTTCGGACTCTTCCTCAGAGGATTCTTCCACGTTTAAGGCTTTGGATGATGATGCTCTGGGTGGACGTTGGACACTTAGTGCGATGGACTTTTTCTTTTGTCCTTCGTCTTGCTTCAGCTTCAGTTCATGGACTTTAAGAGTTCCAAGTAACTCCTCCATAAAAAGTACTGTTAGATCCTTGGATGCTCTTAAAGCTGTAACCTGCGGTCTCCATTTCCTAGGCAAACTTCTTAAGATTTTGTCAATGTGATCATAATTATCATAGGTTTTGCCTAAGGATCTCAGGTTATTTATTATGGTTTGAAATCTACCAAACATGAGTTTGATAGTTTCATTTTCTTCCATAGTAAAGAGTTCATATTGTCTTGCGAGTAAGCTCAACTTGGACCTCTTACTTGTGAAGTACCTCGCAAGCAAGCGTGAGAGTATCCCACATTTTCTTAACATTTTTAGACTATGCACTTTTTATATTCAGATTCAGATAAGGCACACATCATAGCATTTCTAGCTTTTGAATTTAGAAGATACCTCTGTTTGTGAGTTTCTGTCCATTAACCTCTTGGTAGCTCCATTCCATCTTGGTCAAGGGGCAGATAGTCGTCAGTTTCTACTATGTCCCACATGTCTATGTGACTTGCATCAAAGAATGCTATCATTCTTTGCTTCCAATAATCGTAGTTCTGACCTTTAAAGAGAGGTGGTTTGTTAATGGCTTGTCCTTCATTTTCCATGAGTGTTCAGGATTGTTTTACCCCTGCAGTGTTAGATGCTCAACCCCAAGAGGTCGAGCTCTGATACCAATTGAAATAGAAAAAGCACACAAGAAAGAGGGGTTGAATTGTGTGTTTAAAACTTTTTAAAACAATATACATAAGTTTGAAAGCGTTTTCAAGCTAAGGGATGGAGAGAAATATAACACAGAGAATTTTTATACTGGTTCACTCAACCTGAGCTATGTCCAGTCCCTTTACCTAGAAGGTATCCACTAACCAACCTTAGGTTACAAGTATTGTTCGCGGCCTCTTCAGGCTTTACAAAGCAATCACCCTAGATTGCTTAACCCAAGTATTCTTTTTCACTAAGCCTCTCCAGGCTTTCACAGCACAAACAAGTGTTTATACAAAGGTATCAACTCACGTAGTGAGGATTTGAAAGATTAAGCTCAAACACTCAGAATGTTTTTACAAGACTTTTTCACTATCGTCCAAGGGACACTTCTAGATAAAGTACAGAAGGCCTTTGATGTCTCACTGAGGTTGTCACAAGATAGCACGTATCGTAAAAATCTCTTGTTTCGCTTCTTCCTTGGTGCATATATATAGTCTTCAGGGAAAAAGATTTGTTGTGGAAGACTTGACTTCATTATATAAGGAGGGGCGTGCAAACCATGCTTTCAGAAAGATCAGGCGTGGCAGCTTTTAGACTTGTACTAAAACAGAAAGTGCAGGACTGTGCTGGCGATCTATTTTTCTGAAGAATCTTCATTCGGCATGGCAACTTGATAAGTTGACTTGCTTTATCTGTTTTGCTGCGCCTTTGCACTAGAGTGAATCTGATTACATTTAATGTTTCAAACAATTTGAACGTTAGATCATAAGAATGGTAATATGTTAGTTTCGAGAAAAACGAACATAAGTAAATTGGAAAACAAAACTTAGTCGTTTGAAGATTTGTCATTGGAAGCTTTTGTCTGATATTTGAACTTGTTCAAATAGACAAGATTTAGCTTCGGACGGTCATCTTTAGTTTGTTTACTGGACGGTCTTCTTTAACGAGTCTTCTAGACGGTTTTCTTTAGCACGTCTATTGGACGATTTTCTTTAGCACGTCTATTGGACGGTCCACATAAAAGTAGCTTGTTTGTTGTGACAAGATTAGTCCTTAGAAACTTGAACATTAATAAGTTTGTTATCTTCAAAACTTTGAGGGTTTAGACGCTTCTACGTCTTTGAATCCAACAAGATTTGTCTATGTTGTCGTGTTTAAATTTTCTCATAGTTAACAATTGATTGATCTTGATGCACAACCTCATTTAAGTTCAGATTTAAATTTGTCGAAAGTAATGACTGATAATTTGCATAATTGTTGACGTATGGTGTTGAAGAACTTTTAGCAAGCTAATTAGAGGTGGCAAAATGGGTCGGGCTAGTCGAGTCGGCTCGAACCCGCCTACTAGAATATAGGGCTTGAGCTCTAAATTTTGAGCCCGAATAAAATAGGGGTCATTTTAGCCCGATCCGATAAAGCCTACATCATAATCGAGCTTGGGTCGGGCTAGCTCGATTGGGTTCGGGCTACTTGCTTCTTTTTAAATTTTATTGATAAAAAATAAAACTAAGAGAAGTTTAGGAGACTAAAAATAGCTACTAATTCATTGTGTCAAACTTTTCTTTGTTTGACGTAGGTTTTGATATTTGATAATTTGATTTTGACAAAGGCCACTTATAAAATTATAGTACAAAATTCCAAATTATATTTTATCTTGCTGAGTTACATATATTTAAGACACTAGGAGACTTTTTGAAACTTAATTTATTTAACATAGGCTATGTATAGAGTTACAATACGTGTATTACATTTTTTTTTGAGTTGCGTATATTTACAATGGTATAAGTCCTTTATAACGTTTACAAACTCATATGCATAAACCATTAAATATGTAACAACTTTTACTGTAGCTTCTATAAAATAATAAAAAAGATTACCTTATACTATATAAATATTATTTTTTACCAAAAATAATTATAGTTATTGTCATAATATCACATTTCAATCTTTTTATAAATTTAATAATATAATAAAATAATTATTCATATTTTATTTATTATACTAAAATAAATATGTCAATAAAAATAATTATCACAATATATTTCAATCTTAAATTTAGAAGAAAAATAAAAAATTCAACAAAAAAATAAAAAATAATAAAAAATGGCTAGTTGGCTCGAAAAGCCCGCAACCCGCATAAGGCCAGCCCGCAATGGGCCGGGTAGCCCGTTTTTCTACCTCTAAAGCTAATGGTGAAATGATGGAACGACAATACTCTGCATATAAGCGTGAGTCGACTCCGAAGTTTGAATGTTTGCACTAAACAGGCTGTTTATAAAGTCTCTTGCACTAGATGTGAATAAGTGTCAACGATACTCAAGATTTTCATCAGCCTCTTGTTGTGATGGAATCAATGCAAATGAATGACGAGGTGGTTCCGGGTCTTCATTTTGCATGGTCTCAACAACTGGGGGGATAGGTTGGAGAGATATACTCTGCCACTGTGCATGTTGTGTTAGCATTTACTATGTTGCACATTTTGTGTCGCCAACATCCGTATTACGTGCAACCCGTAGGTCTTGTAATTGTTGTGGCACAAATAGGAAAGGTATCGAATTTGCACGATACCATTGCACATAGTCACGGGTTTGCAGTAGAGGACCTTAAATATATTGCCCTATAAGACGCTGTTCTGTCGTTTCTTCTGAATTTTGAGCCAGCCGGCGTGTTTTTCTACCTAGTTTGTGTAGTTGTTTCCTCGCATGTCCATTTGGTGAAGGTGATCCAAATTATTAGGTGAATCTGGTACATATTGCCATAGCCCAAATTGGAGCTTTAACTTGTCCGTTTGTTGCCATTCTATGATTGAAAAACAAATTAAAATGGTACAAGCACTCCACATTTTGGAATCCTTGAATGCATGTGGTCGCATAAATGTCTCACACCCTCTGTATGACATCCATACGAACTGAAAAACAAATTAAAACAATACAAACACTCCACATTTAACTTTTTACACTTTTTATGTATGTATGTGTGTGTGTGTGTGTGTCTTATATAGTAAATCCAGGGTATCCCTCGGTCAGAAATTAAGGACTAATTTCTTGAGGTATTGAGATCTATTTAAGAGTATAACCTTTTTCAATAAATATTTTTTCATACACATTGTTTTAGGGATCAAATCCTTAAGAAGAAAGATTATCTGACAATTATATCACATCATTTTAATTTTTATGTTATATATTATTCATGTGTCTAAAAGTTTCATAATTTCATACTAGCACATTATATTCCAAAACGTTTTTCTATTATATTTTATTCAACGAAAACCGCATGTGATCAGAGTTTTTGTGCAATAAGTATTTATAATTGTTTTTTCAAAAAGTTTTATATGCGGATTGGGGTTCTTTAGAATTAAAAAGGAAAAGAAAAAATTGGATAATAGTACACAGTTGTTCATCCAATATGGTATATGTTTGCTAAATTGTGTTTATAAATTTTCTTTTAACAGAAAACAAAACACTTTTTGTGGAGTAGTTTGTTCAAAACTGCATAAAACCTCAATCTCATAACATATATTGGAAAAAGTTTATATATTACATGTGAAATTAATTAAATTGTATTAATTATTTATATTATCATCTAATAAGATTATTGAATCTTATAATATTGATCTATGTATATTAATTTTTAATTTATTGAAAATATAAAATATTTTATATTAATATATTAAAATTAAACTCTTAAAACTATTGGTTAAATTAATAAGTTTGAAAGTTGATTAAATAGGTGATGTATGTATATAGATGTTGCTTGAATCAAAACATCACCTGTAGTTGGAGGTGGACTAGCTGGCCTGCGCGCCTCAACTTCAAGAGCATTTTTGTAAAATTGGGACAATCTCAACATAATATAGTAGCTTGGATATAGTACTTCTCCCTCTGTACTACCCAAACAACACCATGGAATTTCATTTTTGAAAATATTATCTAAATAGGTGCGGTAAGTGACATTAGCTAGATCTGGCGTATACTGAGCAAGGGTATAGGGGGTTTGGTGATCATTCAGTTTTATTGCTTTTGTTCCATTATTCTTAATGGTACCGTCCCCTATCTCAAAATGCACATCGTATAAAGTATTAGTCAAAGTCCAAGTGAAAAAGCTTTGCATCTGGTTGGAGTTAGAAGTATTGACGATATAAAAGTGGTGATAGGTAGGAATTGTGTCTACTATGGAGAAAGATGCGCTATCGGGATAGCGAAGTAAGCAGTGATTGTACCGAATGATAGCGTCTTTAGAAGAGGGCACTTTGAGGATATTCGTTGGATTGCATTTAGGACACATAGTTGACAAATGGTAGGGGAAAGGTCCTCGCCACACATGAAGAGGCCACTGACCGTGTTGACGGTGGGATTAAAGAAATCAATTTTGGTAGTGGAGTTGGAAGACAAGGAAGAGAGGAGGGTCTTGAGATTCGACAGAAAAGTGTTGTTGGTAGAGATCATAGTTTTGTTGCTGGAACAATTATGGAAAAGATAAGAAAGATCTTGCGAGTTTGTATTGAAAGAATTTGTGACCGGAATGAGTTCTATTGGTGCTAGAGTTAGGGCTGATCAACTTTCTTTGACTCGCGCTGAACCCGATGGAACTGAAGCGAAAAAATGAGAAGCGGGCGAATAAGATCAAGTAATCAGATTACTTAGTTTAAAAAACGAGTTAAGAATGGTTATTTACAGTCAGTTTTGGATGAGGAAAAAAGAAACCATCGATATCTGAAACCAACCAAATAGTAAAAATAATTGTTTAAAAACCTACCTATAAACGTAGAGCGTGACTTGGGATGTCAATGGAGTGGGGCCGGCACAGGTACTAGCTACTCGCTACCGGCCCTGCTAGATAAAAACCTACCACATGCCCACTCTGTTACCTGCATGGGTACCCGTTAAGCAGATACCTATAAATATTTTTGTGAGTATTCATGGATATCCATGGATACTTTCTAAAAATAAAAAAATTAACAAATTTATTTTTCGTGTTGTGGACAACCATAAAGTGTTGCAACTATCACTTTGAGTTTATAAATTTAAATTTATAAATTAAAGAGTTGTTGTTTAAAGTAATCACTTTGACCATAGATTTTAATTATTCTAACAAATTTTCTATAAAAAATATTAAAGGCTCACAAATTTATGTTCCTTTTTTCTCGAAATATAATTATATAAGATTTCTCTCTTAATGGACAATCGTTTTGAAAATATAGAACAAATTATATGTAATTTTATCTATGTTAATATATAAGGATATTTGAGTAAATATACAATGACAGGTAGAGAGTACTTGCAGGTAAAAGTACCATGATACCCGTACCTGCCCCGTTAATAAACAGACAGCGAATATACCCATTTAAACTATTCACAGGTACCCATTAAAACTACCTTTTTTTTTACCCGTGGTGAATTTTATTCGCAGATATCCACAGGCGTGGATTTTTTTGCCATCCCTAAGCATGACTTGCACATTACCTTTTTTCTATTATTTTTTACTTTATAAAAAGCAGAGCATCACCTGCTACACTACATGCACAAGTACCTTTGCCAGTCTGCATTACAATTCATAGGCATTAGGAGTAGGAAAGGCTATTGTGTTGATGTAAAAATTAAAAAGTTTTATAACAAGGGAGTTCCACCCCTTGTTCTCTCCATGTGCTTCAGTTTCATGAAGAAGCCAAGAAGGGAGTTCTTGTAGATCATGAACAGTTGCACCACATCAATAACATCTAAGCCTTACAAATTTACACTACATCCTATTCTTGCAAGTTGCAAGGTTCAGGGTCTTTATGTCCTCCCTCATTTTTTATACTTGTTTATGATGCGGGCTATGAAAGAAGGAGATGGGGGGCACTATGAAAGGAGTAGGCGAGAACAAGGACACCTACCATTAATGGCTTCCACTGGATCTATTTCTTCTTATCTCGTTCTCTATTGATAAGTTTCTTCTATTTCTTTTTTGTGTCAAATCCAAATAAACCCACCTAGATTCACCTATAACCTGACTCACCCACAACTAGTCCAATTCGAAGGTCTTTATGGTAAAAAATGGGCCATGTTTTATTGTTTCAGATTGGGCATTTTAAGCCCAAATCCGATTGAACTCGCCTGCTATCTAGCCTTAGCTAGAGTGGTATTAGGGCGATAGAATGGGTACACATCGCACCTCATGTTACAACTAGGATTATCATATGTGGTAAACCTTCGCAAAATTGTTGAGCTTTCGTTATGGTAATATTTAGACATTTTCTACAATATTGGGGTGAAAGGTTAGGTGTGCATTGAGCTTGATAGTAAAAGGTTTGAAATCCAAATATCCTTCCTTGCTTTGTGGCATACTTCTCACTACTACACAAATGGATTTTAAAGCAAGAATTTAAATCGATTAATATCAAACCGGTTTAAAAAAAAAACGCGGTGGTATTTTTGAAATTATAACAAAATTTTTTAAATTGGTTCAAATCCTACTAATTTAAAAAGTGAATTTTAAAAATAAAATAATATTCGCGCCAACTTTTTAAACCAGTTCCACTGGAATCGGTTTAAAAAGTGGCTTTATCTACATTCGCGCACCTCTCCTTTTTATTTCCAGCAACCTTCTTCTTCCCCATTTCCTCCCTTCTAGCTTTCTTCTCCTCCATCCGCCCCTCATTTGCTCCATTGAAGCTCTCTTCTTCCCCATCTACCCCTCATTTCCTCCATGCAAGCTTTCTCCTCCTCATCCGCCACTCATTTCGCCGTTGCATTTTAGAGGGAGTAGGAGACGTACGCGCGCTGTCACCGTCGCTGTCGCTCTTGCATCATCGCCGTCACCGCCTACTGATTAGTAATTTTAATTTCATTTGATTCATAATATTTATATTGGTTCATTTGGTTCAGTATGATTTACATTAGTTTACATTGGTTTATTTGGTTCATTAATTATGTGAATATGATTGTTTCATTTTTAATATTAATTTGAAATTAATCTTTTAAGTTAATTATATTGTTACATGAAATTAATTAATAGAAGTTATATATGGTTGAAAATGTTTATTAAATATATATAAGAAAAGTGTAATTCTTTATATGTTTATAAATTTATAAATCTTTAAAGAACAAGATAAATTGTTTAAGTTAATTATTAACTTATATAAATATGTGGTAAGAATTTTAAGTATTGAGGATTATATTACATAAGATAGAATTAAGTGAAGTTGATTATTTTAGGTAAGTTAGTAATAAGTAATGAAAAAGAATAAAAGTAAGAAGTTAATTTAATTATATGTTAGCAATTAATTAATTGTCACTAAATATGATTTAACAAGCTATATGTTCTAAAATATTTATTTATTATAAATTTTAATTATAATATAGTTTGTATATTTATGAGTATTTATTTATTATAAATTTTAATTATATAAAATAAACATTTATCCTGTGCAATGCACAAGCTAAAATACTCGTATAATTAATGTAATTATATTTTGTTTTAAACCCAAAGTTCTATAATTAATGATATATAGTGCCAAAAATAGACGTCGTAATTGTCTAATTTTGTATGAGATAAGTGAACTCTTGAGCGTTAGGTTAATTTGTTGTGGATTGGATTGCATTACGTGAAATTGACATTTGGTTTTGTTATTGAATTTTGTTTTGTGTATAAATTATATGCATTATATTGTGTGCTTAATTGTGTGTTGTTTTTTTATTGAATTTATGCATTATGAGCGAACCTTAGTTTTCCGTTTGAGATTCAATACAATGATTAAAGTGGTAATTGTTGTATTGAATCTTGAATTGTCCGTTGGACAGTTTAGAAAGATCCATTTTTTTATTCTTTATTAATACGTAATGGTTAAATCTCATTGTAAATTTGATTAAATTTCGGTTTACTTATTTCGTGTTGTGTCTCCGGGTGCATACTTGATTGTGGTGAACTTGATGTCACCACTTTCATTTCATGTACTTAGAGACCAATGCAAAATGCTGCCGAAATTTTGTCAAATTTAAGATGAGACTATACCAATACGTATTAATCAAGTTTAAAAAAATGACTTTTTGAATGGGATAGGACCGCACCTTGTATTAAAAAAGTGAGATTTACATGCATTAAGATATGGTTTGTGGATCACAAAAGGAAGTTATGGATCATAGTTGGATTAATTCTAGACGCACAACTGATAAGTATCAAAATGGAGTGGAAGAGTTTATCCAATTCGCTGAAAGAAATCTTCTTGATAATGCTGGGTTCTTTTATTGTCCTTGTGTTAATTGTCTGAATGAGAGACGATTGCAACTTGAGCAAATACGGGAGCATCTCCTTTGTGATGGCTTTTGCAAGAGTTATACAACATGGACATGGCATGGTGAATTGTTAGACATGCCAAGTATGTCTCAAACAGATCAATTTGATGTACCTATGGATGATCGACTAGAGGACATGATCCGTGATATTAGACCAGAGTCTTTTCAGCGAGCTCAAGTATACGACACTTTGTGCAGTGATGCGGATAAGCCTCTATATCTAGGGTGCACTAAATTCACACGGTTGTCAGCAGTGTTAAGATTAGTGAATGTCAAGGCAAGAAATGGATGGAGTGATAAAAGTTTCACTGAATTACTTGAGTTGTTCAATGAAATGCTTCCACAAGGTAACACGTTACCAAGACGTAACTATGAGGCAAAGAAGGTGTTGTGTTCGATGGGATTGGAATACAAGAAAATACATGTATGTCCTAATGATTGCATATTGTACAGAGAAGAGTTTGAAGAGTTGCACAAGTGTCCCAAGTGTGGGGTATCACGGTATAAAGTGAAGGGTGATGGTATTGATGAGAGCACAAAGGAGGGTCCCCCTGCTAAGGTATTATGGTATCTTCCAATAATTTCAAGGTTTAAGCGATTATTTGCCAATGTAGATGACGCGAAGAACCTTACGTGGCATATAGATGTGAGAAAATGTGATGGACAGCTTCACCATCCTACAGATTCTCTGCAATGGAAGAAAATTGATCGTTTGTTTCCAAATTTTGGGACTACAGCAAGAAACCTTAGGCTAGGACTTGTTACAGATGGATGAATCCTTGTGGGAACTTATCCAGTAAGCACAGTTCATGGCCTGTTCTTATAATTATTTATAATTTGCCTCCTTGGTTGTGCATGAAGCGAAAATATGTTATGCTATCTATGATGATTGCGGGCCCAAGACAGCCAAGAAATGACATAGATGTCTACTTACGTCCCTTGATTGAAGATTTGAGAATGTTGTGGCATGAAGGTGTTCATGTATATGACGGTTATTGTCGTGAAAATTTCATGTTGCGTGCAATGTTGTTCTGTACCATCAATGACTTTTGAGCATATGGGAACTTGAGTGGATATAATGTTAAGGGCCATAACACTTGTCCTATCTATGAAGAAGACACATTTTACGTATAACTAAAACATGGAAAGAAAACAATTTACACTGAGCATCGGAAATTTCTCAGGCCTAATCACCCATATCGTAGACTTAAAAAAGCCTTCAATGGATGTTAGGAGGATGGTATTGCACCACACATTTTAACTGGTGAACACGTTTATGAATAGGTGAAGGACATCAGCGTCCAATTTGGAAAGATTGATAAGAGAGTTACTGAAAAAACCTTGTGGAAGAAGAGGTCGATATTCTTTGATCGTCCATACTGGTGTGATCTAGATGTTAGACATTGTGTAGATGTCATGTATGTTGAGAAAAATGTGTGTGACAGTGTAATTGACACTCTTTTGAACATTAAAGGCAAGACGAAGGATGGTTTGCATGCTCGGCAAGATCTGGTTGATATGGGTATATGCCTGTAGTTAGGTCCACAGTCAGTGGGTAAAGGGACATATTTGCCTCCAACATGTCATACCTTGTCAAGAGAAGAGAAATCAAGTTTCTGTAAGTGTCTATAGGGAGTCAAGGTGCCACAAGGATACTCTTCAAATATCAAGAGCCTTGTGTCACTAAAAGATCTCAAATTAGTTAGGTTAAAGTCGCATGATTGCCATGTTTTGATGCAACAACTCTTACCAGTGTCTATTCGTGACATATTGCTTAAAAAAGTTAGAGAGACTATTACACGACTGTGCCTATTCTTTAATGCCATATGTAGCAAAGTCATTGATCCTATGAAGTTGGATGAGTTGGAAAATGAAGCTGCAATTATATTGTGCCAGTTAGAGATGTATTTTCCTCCTTCATTTTTTGATATCATGGTTCACTTATTCGTGCATCTAGTGAGAGAAATTAGAATTTGTGGTCCGGTTTATTTACGGTGGATGTATCCTGTTGAACGATATATGAAGATCCTGAAAGGGTATAGTAAGAATCCATACTGTCCATACTGTCCATAAGCATCTATTGTTGAGAGGTACATTGCTGAAGAAGCCATTCAATTTTGTACAGAATACTTGTCACAAGCTGAACCTGTAGGGCTTTCAACATCTCGTCATGAGGGAAGATTTTTTGGTAAGGATACTCGAGGTGTAAATGTTAAACAAATGAGTCGGGAGGAAGTTCTGCAAGCACGTTTCTACATATTGAATAACATTGATGAAGTTGAACCTTATTTTTCTGCTCACAAAAACATTGTCAAGAAAAATAATCCTAGAATGCCGGAGAAATGGCAATTGACTGAGCATAACAAAATATTCTTAAATTGGTTTAAAGAACAAGTTTTGAATGATGATAATGCTTCTGAGGCATTAAAATGGCTAGCACATGGACCTAACTTTGATGTCATATGTTGGACTAGATATGATATCAATAACTTCTCCTTCTATACAAAGTCATTGGATGAGAAAAGTACTGTGCAAAACAACGGGGTTATGGTTATGGTTGAGTCCCTACACTTTTCTAGTTCAAAAGATAAAAACCCTGTTATGGCATCCAGGTGTTACTTTGGAGTTATCGAAGACATATGGGAAGTTGACTACACAAAATTCAGAGTACCTGTGTTTAAATGTAAGTGGGTTGATAGTAACACCGGGGTGCAAACCGATGAGTTACGATTCACATTGGTCGATCTTAGCAAGGTAGGTTATAAGGAGGAGCCTCTTATTATGACATACCAAGCAAAACAAGTTTTTATGTTAGTGATCCTTCTAACAAGAGATGGTCAGTGGTTCTCCAAGGAAGAAGTGTGCATGCCAGTCATGAAAAAGAAGACTTAAATTTCGATTTTATTGAGATTCTTTCTTTCTCAACACGAATGCCGACTTTTATTGATGAAAATGAAGTGGATGATGTACATGCCACATGTGATGATCATCACGAAGAAATATGGGAAAACATTCACACTTAACAATGTTAGTAACTTATTTATGTTTACATTGTATATTCTTGTTGACATTATATAATTTTTATTATATTGTTTAATTCTTTTTATCGTTGTGTTTATCTTTGAAAATTTAAAATTTCTCCAATGACGGTATTGACAATTTTTTTTCTTTTCCAAACAGGTCATGGCTGATTCTTCTGGTAACTCATCTTATGAGTTTACCAGAAAAAAAGGGTAGACGAGGTACATGCCTAAAAAAACTAACTCTCAGTTGAGCTGGTGACCATCTGATACCAATTCAGTTTGACATGCTTAGTGAGGCACCTGAAGGGGAAAACGCCACAAAATTCATTAGTTTTGTGGGCTTTCTTGCTCGAAGTAAGGTCTTTATCCTTTATGAGGATTGAGACTATGTGGAGAAGAGCGTAAAAAACCAAATATGGCAAACTATCACAATATTTTATTTCTACAATCTTAAATATATAAATTATATTTAACCATATTATTATCACACATTAACTATTTAATTTTTTTTTTATAGTTGACTTATGATGTTCCACATAATGCCATGTTGAGAAAGAAGTTGCTTTCACTTGCAGCTGAGCGTTTGAGGGCATTTAAGACACAGTTCACCACGAGATACATATATGGAAAGTTGAAAGACACTTCTCCTTGTGAGAAGTATGCATTTTTGGATGAGGATACGTGGATAAAGTTTGTTGAAAGCCAAGAGGATTCTGTCTTCCAGGTTTAGTTGCAATCATATTTTTCTAATCATACAACAATATTTGATTAATTTTTATTCAATTTAATAGTGTCTTATTATACACAGGAGAAGAGAAAAAAAGGACAAGTGATTGCATCCAAGAATGTCCACCCCCATAGATTGTCTCGTGAGGGATATAAGTTGCTTGAGCAGAAGATGATGATGGAGAAGGAGAGGCAACGTCAACTGGAAGCATCGACATCTAGTTCTGCTGCAGATATTGCTCCTCCATCACCACCGCAACAATGGGATAAATGGAAGGTGGCCCGCACGCTACAATTGGATGGATATATATCGGATAAGACACGCGTTGTTGCTGAAAAGATTGTAAGTCATTTTTGATTTCAAATTATAATTGTGACGTCATACGTCATATTTTTTACACATTTCTTGAATTAAATGTTGTAGGACTCACTGGTTGAGCAGACCTCATAGGGAACATTTGTTCCTCATGGATGTGAGGATATATTAACAACGGTTATTGGGAGACCAGAGCATCCTGGTAGGGTTCGTGCGGCTGGACGAGGTGTTGGCATTCGTGATTACTACGAACCACCCTCATGTTGTAACACCCCAATGTTTTCCTTTAATTATTATTATTATTATTCGTTTGCCGTGTTTTTAATAAAATGATATTTTGAGAAAAAGAAATATTAGGCTTTTAAACTGGGGTTTTATAATTAGAGTGTTTTTAAAAGTTTTAAAACCCTTTTATTGGGCTTAGTTTTATGAGTCCAAAGTTAGCTTTAAGTATTCTTTAGGTTTCTTGAAAACCTAATCCTTCTTCCTTATTCTTTCGCTTGTGCCTCCTTGGAGATACCGTGTCGTCAGAGCCTTTGCAGTCAAGAAGTGAGGAACCTTAGAAAGACGCTACTGCACCGTTCGCATCCTCTTGTTGGAGATCGCCTCTTTCAAGGTAAGGGGAGAGTGAGTTATCTCGCTCATGGGTATGACTTTGGTCGTGGGTAGAGGGGTTGGCCCTAGACCCCAATTGTTTGTGAATTATATAGTTGTATATGTGCAAAGGGGAATACGATTTTCCCCAAATTATTAATATGCTTTATGAAAATTCTATGTTTAATTTATATGGATTATCATGGATTGTCTTTTTAAAATCTGTACCTTGGATCCGCCCGGCGGGGCTAAATAGCCGCTGGACGAGCTTTCGTTGAAAACTACACTCCGTGTTGGTGCCGGGCGGGATGAACAATCCGCTGAGCGGGTTGGGTCCTGACGCAGACCTGCTGGGCGGGGTGTGATACCCGTTGGGCGGGTTGAGTTCCGGCGCGAACTCGCTAGGCGGGTTTGCTGGACTGCTGGGCGGATATGACTTTCGCTATTACGTTCCTTGTGTTTGTGAACTCCTTTTGGCAGTGTTTAACTCATTGTTATTTGTTTTTTTATGTCTTGTTGATTTTATATTGTATGGTTGTTATTTACCTTAAAAAAAATGAATGTGACATGAAATTGTGCCTATGATTCATGATAAAAGTCTATGAAAGTTGTGAGCATTATATGTGACCATGCATCATAACATTTGAGTTATGTGATGAGGAAAGTATGTAGGAATCTGGCTGGTGGAGGCCGTGATGGGTTGTTTAACCTTAGCCTTGGGGGTTATCCGGTTGGGAAAACTCCAATGGTCCATGCTGATCTCATGAAGCCGGGGCATACTGGCAAAACTGGGTAACCCTGACTAGTCACCGGGGGATATCATGCTAGTTGAGGGTGCGAAAGCCGAAGGCATCAGTACCGATGACGCTTCTTATGGCCTGCATTTACTCCTAGTCTACTTTCCGACAAGTTTAAGTTGATACCACATGTGCATAAGAAGTAGAAGCTAGGTATTGCATTACATATGTTTTGGTGCATTTTGGTTTTTTTGCAAATTACTGTTAATTGATTATGTATGTGATGTGTATTCTACCTGTCTCCATTGTCATACTTTGATGCATGATGTGAGATGTATCTCACCCCCTTGTTTTCTGGTGTTTTCTGTATGTGTCTGTGATATACAGGTGATGTTCAGCAAGACCTTGAGGAGGAGTCTTAGAGTAGGGGCATTGGCCTCATTGCAGTTTATTTTATAGTTTCTTTATGGTTTTGTCAACTCTGATAGTAATGTGACATCGGGGTCTTAGTTATTTATTATTTTAGCTTTTAAACTTTAGACTAATAGTTTTACTTTTAAATTGGTTTATTTTATTTTATTTGGACTTGTATGGTCAACTATGGGCCACCATCATTTGGTTAATCAGTAAAGCATCTTATGGAGCTTTAGTAAATGTGAGTTGTGCATGTGATGTCCTTTATCGTGTGAAGAAAAAGATTATAAACTATCGTTTTATTTTACAAATGAAAAGTATGTTATATTTTCGTAATATTTATTTAATAATTAGCTTTGGGATAAAGGGTGTCACACATGTAGTGGGCCCAACTAGTTATATGTTGATGGAAAGCCTGTTCGTTTCGTGGCCTTTGGGAGAATATATAACTTGGGGCCTACCATACACCACATGACTGTTGAGGATGATATGGCAAGGGTGATAGTTGAACAAATATAGGATGCATATACTCAAGTTCTTGTACCCACCGAGGAGGTTCAAACTATTGGACAGGCACCTCAACAGTTCATTCAATGGTTGAGATGACTTATAAAGGTCACATCAATCAAGATATATTCATAAATCATCTTAAATATTTTTTTTTCTATTACAAATAAAAATAACTTGAATGTATTTTATAACCTTATTTTGTATTTACCTTTTTTTACAAGATGTTCAACCGTTTAAGAAAAATGTTCCACCCAAAAAATCGAAACCTAAAGTTGATCTAATAACATGCTTGTGGCAAGTGGCATCTAGTATACGGACAGATGTTGTTCAAATAGATTGGGAACTGACATTCCTTGGCAGACCTAGTGGTGTAAACCTATGGATCACCCAAAATGATGTATTGGAAATTTGTACTGGCAATGACATGCTAAATATCTCAGTTCTTCAATTATGGTTGTTTTAAGTTTAATTTTTTTGTTAATCTCTTAAATACACATCTCAATATTATATTTAACATTCATTTGTATATTTTAGATACATGCATCGCCTCTGTCTCTCAAAGGGTTGGGAGAATATATATGGATTTATTGACCCATTGTCTATTCAGAAGATAGGGAATAAGGATGAAGATTCTCAGGCCTACATTCAGAATTGGATGTATAATGGACAAAAACAGTGTTACCTAGCACCATACTTGCATTAGTAAGTACAAGTTATTTCTTACCCAAATGATTTTAAATGATTTTTGAATCTCATCACATATATTCTTTTTGCAATGCAGCTCGCATTGGCAATTGCTAATTATTTGTCCTCGGGACAATATTGTGGCGTTATTGTGTTCGTAGCATAAGAAGCCTAACAAAGATTTGAAACAACTAATAGAAAGGTAATTCTTTATTTATAATATATTTCATTCATGCTTTATATTGTAATTATGAAACCTATAACATGTCTTGTATATCTATTTTTTAATCAGAGTCATGATTGGATATCAAACATTGGCGAGTAGGCATGTGTCACTACAGAGGAAGCCTAGTTGGTTTTTTCCTTATGTAAGTAATTTACAACTGCATATTCTATTACAATTTGTAATTGTTTTTACAATCATTTCTAAAAAAATTCTCATATGGTGGGCTAACAAACAAGTATGGAGCTATGAGTGTAGATATTATGTTATGAAACATATGTTGACCATAGTTTCAACAGATATTGTGGATTCATGGGACGAGGTAATATAATTTTTTTAAGTTACAATAATACTTATTATTGTAGGTGGTTGACTAATGATTTATCTTATTTTTTTATGTTACAATTATTTATTGATAGGGAACCATTCCCGCATGAGGACTTGCTAGACATCCGTCGATGTTGGGCAAATTTTTTTGTTGAAATAAGTAATAGATAGTTTGTTTAGAATGACATTAGAGAGAAAAGAATAGTAGTTTTATTTCATATGTTTCAAATATGCTATGAAGTTTTGTTGGTTAATAAATGAATTCTGAATTCTAATAAATGAATTCTTTGGTTGTTTCTGTGGTATCTGTCTGTATCAGGTTTTGGTTGTATCTGTGAAAACAATGAAGGTATTTAAAAAAAATGAAACTTTTAAAATCGGTTGTGTATTAACCGATTTAAAAAGTGAACTTTTTAAATCGGTTCTAGTAGACTTTTTAAATTGGTTCTAGAGAGAACCGATTTAAAAATTTTTTACATCGGTTCATTTTACGGTTTAAAATATTAATTTCTTTTATATCGGCTGTATCTAAACCGGTTGTAAAACCGATTTAAAAAGCCATTTTTAACCGATTTAAAAAATCTTTTCTGTTAGAAGACAAACCTCTTGGAGAGCCCTTCACGAAAGTTGGAATTATTCATAGAGAGATACTGATTTTTCAATGTACTCTTTTATTATTAGTTTTTGGTCTTCATTTTTACATTTTCTTTAGGGAATAGAGAATTGATGTTGTACATAGAATAGGAACCTAAATGTAGCGACATAGACCTATTAATTCTATCTATTAACTCATCTTGCTTTGATTTCACATATTATTTGTTTTTATTTAATTTATTATTTATATTTTTTCTACGATTCTCTCCATCTTCTTAGCTTTTATTTCAAATCCTGGATGACAAAAAGAATAAAAAAAAATATTTTCTTGAAATTTAAAATATTTTTTGGAAAATTAAAAACTTCTTCTTTTTGGGATCTTCTCTTTTTAGGAAAATTAAAATTTCTTCTTTATTTGTTTTATAAAGATAAAAATTATAGGCAAAAGAGAAATTTGATGGGAATAAAAGAGGGTTTTTTTTTTATTATATACTAGCGTAATAATACAAATTTCCTCTTTTTTAGATAGTATTGATATAATCTATATTTGAAGTTAAAACTACTCATTTTTTTGAATTTTAAAAATCTAACAATGTGTTAATTAAAATTGCCTTTTTTTTAAGTTTAAAATTCTACCAATTTGTTAATTAAAACTATCTATATTTTTAAAATTTAAAAATCTACCAATTTGTTAATTAAGTTCTTTAGGCTTCTTATTTTTTTCTTTTTTACTATCTTTTTATTTTAAACTTTCGTGCATGTGTGTGTATGCTTAGACTAGATTAGCCATTCTTATTCCCTCCATCAATGAATTGGAAAAAATTGTTTTCAACTTATTGAATATTTTTTCAGTTTTCAAACAACACTTTTTTAATTATTTGTCTTCGTTTTTTTTTTTTTTTAAAAGAGGAGGCTAACATACATAACTAATTTCAATTTTACTTCTTTTTTACTTACCTTTTTTATTTACTGAAATTTAAAAATATCCTTTTTTTAATTTTAAAAATTTACGGGTTTGTTAATTAAAATTGTCCATTTTTTTGAATTTTAAAATGTACCAATTTGTTAATTAAAATTGCTCATTTTTTGAATTTTAAAAATTTACCAATTTGTTAATTAAAATTGACCATTTTTTTGAATTTTAAAAATATACTAATTTGTTAATTAAAACTGCCCATATTTTAAAATTAAAAATCTACCAATTTGTTAATTAAGTTTCCAGGGCTTTTTTTTTTCTTTTTCATTATCTTTTTATTTTAAAGTTTCGTATGTGTGTTTGTTAGATTATATACTATGTCTTAAATTGTCGTGCCATCTTATTCCCTCCCTCAATGACTTAGGAAATAATTGTTTTCAATTTACTGAATATTTTTCAGTTCTTAAACAATTTTTTAATTATTTGTCTTCGTTTAAAAAAAAAAGGAGATTAATTAACAAAGATAACTAATTTCAATTTTACTTCTTTTTGCTTATTGTGTTCATCTACTGAAATTTAAAACCGTATATTTTTTGAATTTTAAAAATTTACCAATTTGTTAATTAAAATGTCCATTTTTTTGAATTTTAAACTCTACCAATTGTTAATTAAAACTGTACATTTTTAAAATTTTAAAAACCTACCAATTTATTAATTAAAATTGTACTTTTTTTTAATTTTTAAAAATCTACCAATAGAAATGGGGACACATAGGCATTGTAGCAACAACAAAAGTAATTTTCTAACTTATTCATAATAGTTTAAATTTTTAAAAATAAATATTTTTAAAAATTATTGTAAAAAATAAATAATATAAATAATTATTTCTTTAAAGTGAATTAAATAAAAAAAGTTATAAAAATGATCTAATTTTAAACATTTTTTATTAGATAAACGAGAGAGTATTTTAAAATAATCATAAAAAAATATAATAATTTTATGAATAGATTAGATATCTATCCATAAAAAAAATGTTATACGAATTGGATGAATTGTATTAAATGAATCATGGATAAATTGAATTTTTTTTAATGAATTTTTAATGATGGATTGTTTTTAATTCATCCATTATAATTTGAATAAAAAATTATTCAATCCATCAATTTGAGAGGTCTATCTATAATTAATTAACAACGAAAGGAAAGGGGAAACAAACATTATAGATATAGAAGAACAATAAGCTGAAGGCATGTTTCCAAAAAGTAATTCCTGCTCATTTCCATTTTTGTGCAAGCAAACACGCGTCCTGACATGGTTAAGAAGAACAAGTTTAAAGATAAAGATCGGACAACATCACAACCACTAAGTGGTAAAACATAAGAAAAAAAACACTGTTAAATCACAGAAATAATCATTTACTATATTTTTATAAATTCATTATTTACACCTTTGTCTTTAAGTATTATTTATATTTATACTACAAATTGAAGTGAAAGATGCATATAGATAAACATGTAGTCACTGAATTAAAATTAATATACACGTTGATCATAATTAAAAAAATTGGTACAATATATTAAGTTGAGCATAATATTTCTAACATATTTTTTATGTCTATGTATATAAAAATCAAAGTTTTTTATGCGACTATAGTACAACCCCATGCAATGAAACAAATGATATATTAAATTACCTTATTATTATATACAATAGAGGCATAAGTAAAAAATGCATATAAATAGACATATATTTTGAAAAATAAAACTTAAATTAATATATACGTCAATGTATAATAAGATAAATTTTTACAAATATCAAATTTAGCACAGTAAAAATACGTTAGTGTAATAAAAGAGCGAACACATAGCCACGGCAGTGCCTGTGTTTCCGCTAGTATTAATAATTAATATGTATAGGCTGTATAACTTAGATCAGTCAATAGGCTGTATAACTTAGATCAGTCAATCTTTAATTGCATACTTCTTTTCAGAATTCACACACATAACTCATGAATGCCAAATCAACATTTTCCAATTTCGTAAGAAATATTTATAATTAAAATCTTTATACAAGAATATTTGTTCGAAAATTTTAATGCAAAATGTTGATTCGATCATATTTATAATCTTAATAGAAGGACTACTTTTTAAATTTAATGATTGTATAACAATTTTTACAATGCTCGATTCATCTCTAAAGATTTAATTATTGTATTTTATATTTTTGTTCTATATTTCAAAACTTAATTTGAATATTTTCTTCGTATCATTAAGTGGGATATAAAACATATAATATATAAATTTTAAAAAAATTAAAACATAACATAATTTGTTTTTTTTAGAGGAAAAAAGAACAATTAAGTAGGTAATACATCATATAAGATTCATTTGCAAAAATTTTGTTTAATCTAGTATTATTATATCATTAATTTTATGTCATATAAAGTGTACATATATAACTTATAAATATGAAATTTATATATTTTAATTGTCTTGATTCTTAGTATTATGATTATTTTTAGAGTTTAATGGATATGTATAGTCAATGTAAAAAATTTTACACTGTCAACTAATTAAAAATTAGCCTTGGTATGACTTTTAGAGTGATTATTATTAAAGTCAACAAACTTACCATAAATGGTAGTTTGTTATTGGATGATGGTGCATGAAAAATTTGCATATCCTTTTTTCTCTTATTTTATTTATTTTTAATTGTCTTGATTACGTTAATATCTTAAGTTTTAACATTTCACCTGATAACATGATTAGATAAGACATACATATAAACTCATCAATAAAAAATTGTGTTAATTGTTATAAAGTCTTAATTGCTTTTATGGTATAAATTAAAATCTTAAAATATAAATATATTTTGACTTTTTGAAACGAAAAATAATGATTAAAAGGTAACATGTAGCATGTGGCTTGCAAAACCCTTATTTGAATTTAAATGTATCATATTTATGAAATATGGGGTTTTGTATAGGTTTTAAATATAAATAAAAATTCCTGTAAGAAGTAAAATATAAAAGAGTTTTTTTTTTATTTTTTTATATAGGTATCCTCCTTCAATGGTAATTTTGTTCGAGACACAATCAAACACTAAATATGAATACTTCTCCAAGTGAGAATTCGAATCTTAGTTCACTACGTTGTGAAAGAGTAACAGTTTGAAGTAATTTATTCTTATGTGTGTATCCTTTTGATGTGGGAGAAAAGACATACTTTTTTAGTCAAATTTTTTTTTTTTAAATTATCAAGAGTGAATGGTATCTTCTCTTACAATGCATTTGGTAGAAGGTCACAGAAGAAAAAAAAGGAGAAATTTTTATTTTTGTCATTCCTCCGATATCTCTTTGTTTGCATGGATATGGAGCTAAAGGAAATAAAAAGAAGTGAGATGAGATAGAAATATCAAATTTATACAGTTTTTTTGACAAAAGAAACAGAAAAGAGAAAAGTTATTTTTATAGGATCTATCAAAAAATATTTTCCCTCAAATTGGCATGAAATAGGGGCATTCTCTCTCTCTCTCTTTCATTTTTTTTAATTTCTTAAAAACTTAAATAAATTTTTTATAACATAAAAAATTGAAAAAATATTAAATAATTTTGTATTAAAAAATAATGGAGTAAAAAATAAATTGTATTCATTAGTATAATTTTTTTATATTTATTTATTTATTTATTTATTTTCACATTCTTTTCCATTCATCTAAGTAAGTGAAGAAATTTTTTTCACTTCTTTCTTTCTTATTTCTTTTTGTTTTCTATAGATATCCTCCTTCGGAAGCAATTTTGTTCAAGACATTGTCGAATATTAAATGTAAGTACCACTCTGACGGAGATTTGAACCTTAGTTTGACACGTTGTGTAGGACTAACCCCTTCTACTAGACTGAACTCCTGTTGGTTATTTCTAGCCATGCAAACAATACATTTCTTTAACTTTATTTCTATTCTTTCTATTTCTTTTTTTCTTATGTTTTTTTCTTTGTATTTCACCTTAATCCAAACAAAACAAGGAAGAAGAGAAAAATTATTTATAATCTTTAACTTATGTCGACAAAATTATCTTAAAATCTCTTATTATTTCTATTTTTCTCTCCGTCATTAATTATTGAAGGGAATCTCTTTCTCTCCACCAATTATACTACACAACGTACCTTTTCTCTTCTTTCCTCTCCTTCAACTAATGACAACAAGGGAGCCTTAGGCTTCATTTGGTATGAGAGAAATGAAGGGGGGAGGGAAGGAAGAGTGAAGAAATGAAGGGATCTTGGGATGTGTGGATGGTTTGATTGTGTAGAAATGGGAGGAAGTGGGTGGAACCTCGTTAGCTTTTTATTTCTTCGCCAAAATGAGTGGATTTGTGCGGAAATGGGGAACAAAAATGCAACATAATCGATTATGTTGCAAAACATAATATGTTACATTTAAAAAAACACAACTTAATCTGTTAAGTTTTGCAACTTAACAAATTATGTTGTGTTTCTACTCACGTGATCTGTTATGTTTTGCAATATAATTGATTATGTTACTTTTTTATTTTATTTCTCTTTTCTTTCTTCTCTATTTTTATTAAACCAAACGCATCTATTTCTTGCCTATTTCTCTTCTCTTCTTTTTTCACCTCTTCCTTTTCTTTTCCTCTATTTCCTTCTTTTTTACCAAACACACCCTTAGTGCATAGTTGTAATTTGCACAAACATTCTTACAAATTCACCACTCAATGCATTCACAGGCCCAAGTGATTTCCTCATCAATCCATTACAATTCCTATATAATATTAACAAACTTGTTTCATTTTGCCAACCATACCTTTTACCATGCAATTGTTTGATAAATTGTAACACTTAATGTCTACTTATGGAATTATGAATTTTATGGTGAATTTCCAAAACGTTACTGTCTCAATTTTCTGAATTTGCCTATTATTTGTATTCAAAGATGTAAATGTGCACGTGGATATGTTACAATTTAATGTCTATGGTTAAATTCAATATTCCACAGACAACAGACAAGACAGCAAAGACTGTCACCATTGTACTAACGAGGAAAGAATTTAGTTAAAGTAATTCCGTTGATGGAATCACTGACATTATCTAATTCTTTGTTGGTCGTCTTGTTTTCTTTATTTCGCTTAAAATATCCTGGTTCATGAGGGTGAGGCAAGTTGACTGAAGGGCTGTTGAGGTAAAACACAACAGTTGCCATTGTAGGTCTATCATTTGGATCTTCCTGAACGCACAACAAACCAATGTGGATGCATTTGATGACTTCCTCTCGGGAATAAGGTCCTCCTATGTTAGGATCCAATATTTCCAGTGGTGTTTGCTCTGTCCATTTCGTCCATGCCTACAATTTCCATTTGTCAACGAATCAAACCACACTCTCAACCCCATATTTTCCATTTGCGCGCAAAATAGAAATAGAATAAATTTTGTACTCACATGTCTCCGGATGTCATCAATACTCTCTGATTCAGAAGAACAGCCTTTCCTCTTCCCATTAATTATCTCTAGGACCATGACTCCAAAACTAAACACATCAGATTTCACAGAAAATTGTCCATGCATTGCATATTCTGGGGACATATAACCACTGTATATAAAAACATGACAAAGATTGTTTAGTGAGCGTCAATGACAATGATTGATAGGTAAAACAGAACATATGAGAAAGTGAATGAAGTAGGAATGAAAAACTTACTATGTCCCTACAATTCTGCCCGTACTTTCTTCAATTTGATCTGCAGCAACAATTCTAGCCATGCCAAAATCTGAGATTTTTGGATTCATATTAATGTCTAACAAAACATTACTAGGTTTTAGATCACGATGTATTATTTTGAGGCAAGAATCCTCATGTAGATACAGAATTCCTCGAGCAATTCCCCTAATAATCTTCATACGTTCAGACCAAGATAGTAGTCGTCGCTTCTTGCTATCTAGAAATAAGTCAAATTATTTTGAATGGTCATTTATACAGTTCAAATCAGAATGGATTTATAGAAGTCATTCATTTTTCAAGACACATATCGCTTGCTTGATGTCTAATATATAGTTTAGAAGTACCATACCCAATAAAAAATAATCAAGGCTCTTGTTTGGCACATACTCGTAAATGAGTATTTTTTCGTCATCTTCTAAGCAAAATCCTAGTAACCTCACTAGATTTCTGTGTTGAAGCTTGGCTATAACTTGAACCTCATTTTTAAACTCTACTGCACCTTGTCGGGAGCTCCCAGTAAGCCTCTTAACAGCTATTTCTTGTCCATCTGAAAAAATACCCTGAAAAACATATAGCAATAAATAATATGGTAAATAAGTAGACAACTGATATTCTCTTTTAAGATGGCATTAGCTAATATATTTACCCTATAGACATCTCCAAATCCGCCTTTGCCTATCATATTTTCTTTAGCAAATCTGTTTGTTGCAGCTTCAATTTTCACTAATTCAAATCGCAATGACTCCAAAGTGGTGCTGTCATTCCCAACTACAGCAAACAAATTTGAATTTAAGTTATTTGGCTAAAGGAAATGCTTCTTGAGGTTATGAAAAAAAAGAGTGCGTTCTTTTTCCACATTACAGCTTTCTTTGAGAATATCATGTTGATTCTTTTTTTCTTTTCTATGTAGAAAACAGCAGCAGCCCAAAGCTAAAAGCGCCAGTGAAGCAACAATTGGAACAACGATCACAATTTTTGTTAGTGTCTTCTGTTTACTTTTCCCTGCACGAATTATCAATGCTTTACGTCATTTCTACTTTGCAGCAAGAAGTATTAGATATAACAAGCACGGAGCTAAACAATATATTTCTCACAACTGGTGGGAGGTTTATCTTTTGAGCTATTGCTCTTGAATGATGAAGGGAAAAAAATAGAGCTTGGCTGACAGTGACATGCACAATGAAGGGCTGACAGAAAGTGTTTAGAATGAATGTGCTATTGTTGTCAAAGGCCACTAGTTACTAGACAATTGATGCCTTTTCAACTTGACCTGTTAGGATATGTTCTCAGTGTACTCAAGTTGTTGTAGAAGGTATATCTTTTGCCAGATAATAGTCATTGGTTACAGGGAATAGCGTTAGTGATGGATACCCCTACTGTTCTGCAAAAATCACTCGTGCGTTCTATCTCTCATTTTGTAAGAAATGAAAAATGATTCATAGATACCTTGTGCTAATCTATACCTAGAGAGATAAAGAGATAAAAAAAAAGTAATGTAGATGCGAAAGGTGATATAATGTGCCTAAAAGAGAGATATAGAAAAATAAAAAGTGTCAATTAAGTGTATATAGTATATACTATGTGGGTGTTCATACATTATTACATGTAAGAAATAGTAACAAAATTAAAAGAAGAATAATGATATGTGGACACTTGCTACCCTGCAAGTACCTTATTGACACGGTGACACATGTCATATCATATCATCTATTATATTTACACTTCTCTTGTATTTTCATGAGCACATTGGAGTCCAAGGATATTTTTGTTAACCCCTTGTTTGGTAAGAGAGAAATGGGTGAGAAATGGGAAAGGTGAGAAACTAGTGTGTGTGGTTGTTTGGTAAGAGGGAAAAGAAAGAAATGATAAGAAAATCGAGATGGACCCTACAACTTTTTATTTTCGTGCTGAGATACGCAGAAATGCAAAGGGGAGAGCTGCATCACGACAATTTGTGGATCACCACAATTTGTGGCCTTTTTTTTTTTACGGTTAAAAACTGCCAGAAAGTGTCAATTTTTGACAGTTTTTAGTATTTTGTGACAGTTTTAAACCACTACAAAGTACAATAGTCAACTATTCAAAATCATGCGCATACAATAGTTGACTATTGGTCCTGTGCCTCGATTTATTTATTTATTTATTTATTTTTATTTCTTACTTATTTTTCTTAAACCAAACACATTTATTTTTATTCTAATTTTCACCTATTTCTGTCTTCTCTATTTCTATCAACTTTATTTCTCAGCTATTTATTTTCTTCTTACCAAACGAACCCTAAGAGAATACAAAACGAGAGTCATAGCTACCTAACCTGATGAAGGAAAAGGGGAAGGACTGTTGGGCAGTGGCGGCGGCAACACCCAACCACCCCTAATATGTGCGTTACGGAATGGATATAATTCAAATCTAATACCACAACTGGGATATAATATTGTTCCCCCAGACTTTCCTCTGCAGCAACCGGTTGGAATTTCTGCTATGGCATCGCTAAGACACCAGCTGCAGTTCTCTTTGGACAGGTATGGGAGGCACCAAGCGGAGCCATATACCTTTTGGTCGTCTGTGATGTTCGCAGACTTGTCAGCCGATCTATTAGAAGCACTTGCCGCCTCTCTTCTCAAATCGTTCATCATATCCCACACAATATTGTTGAAGCGCCCAACCTGACCCACATAATCCTGATCATTCATAAAGGAGATTTTAGGACTTTCCTCCACGGTGGAGAAGAAACCACGGTCAGAGTAGCGCACATAGCATACTTGGTACCATACTATGGCTTCTTTTGCCATGGTGCACAGCGATGATATGAGTTTGGCAGCTTGTTCCACGCATTCTTGGCAGACTTTTGGGTCGACGTCTCTTTTACAAAGGAAGCTACCATAGACAGTGTCTGCGGTGTCTTCGCTAGCAAGTGAAGTGTTGTAGAATCTGGCATTGTTAGTGCCATTGGAGGAGAGCCAGTCTAGGAGTGTTTTGACGTTGAAACGGTAAGCGCTATAGGTAGCAAAAGTGCTGTTCCTTGTGCAGTTATAGTAAGCCTTGGGACCTTGATGGATAGCTGCTTGGATGATAGGAGAGGGAGAGCAATGAACAAAGAGGGAAAAGAAGGTTGAGAGCAGAAGGAACAAATGGAAAGAACCCATGTTTCGCAAGGGGAACAAGGAGCTCGGATAGGGGGGTGGCAGATGCGTATGCTTTCTTTATATTCTTTAAAGTTAGAGTTGAACGGTGATTATAATATATATATACATATTTTTTGTGTATAATTTTGCTTAAACTAAATAGGACTATTATGATAATAAAATTTTGTTTTAAATATTTAATATAATTACATATTCAAGAGTTGAGACTTGAACTTAAAATTATTGGTTAATGTAGAATAATTCTGCCAATTGATCCACACTTAGTGGTCATGATTATAATATTACGAGCAAACAGTCACTTTAATCAAATTAGAAAACGCTGTCAAATTGGTACCTGAGTCGAAAGAAATTAAAAAAAAAATCTTTGAAAGTGTACATCTATGATTACATTAGTCCAACATTAAAAAAAAAACCTTACTTAAATAATAATATTAACATATATTTAGATATTAAAATGACAGTAAATAATTAAATTTAAGGACTAGTTTGATATTTCAAAAATTTATTTTATATGTTCTTAGTTTCAAACATTGGCCATAACTTTTAGGACTAAAATAACTATTTGCTCTAATATTATTGAACTTAGCTATTTAGTACCAAGTGTGATGCACGAAATGAATGTTAAAAATTGAAAAATAAATTCTACTTTTAACGGAAATCAGGCGGTGTGTATCACTGCTTTAACATGCTGTTTTTCTTTTTTCGAAATAGAAAAATACTATTTCGTATGAATCGTTTTTTCGTCAAATATATACGAAGCGTGATTTTCACCAAAATCTATTTTATGTTTTTTAAACTTTTTTAATTATTATTTATTAAAAAAAAAAAGGTGTTAAGCCATGTTTCACTGTTCGTTCTTTCGTATTTTATGCTATTTGTACTGAATAGCAACGCTCTTTGAAATCTAGTTTCGTGATGTTAGCCCAACGCACTTGGACTTAATTCCTTCCCTTGAATTCACTATCAAACTCCACTTTTTATTTTTATAGACATGTTGTCCTGTCCACCCAATCATTTTATATCCAACTCCACCTTCAAAACGCACATGACCAATATTATTATAGCAATTATAAAAAGTAACAACCCACTTTTTCAAGCACTGCGAGTATTTTGTTTTAAGATACATAGGAACACCGAACGGAGCTAACATTTTTGAAACTCGTTAACATCACGTTTAACAGAATGTAATAACGAAAATTAATTTCAAGTAATGTCAAGAAGTAACGTCTAATTTTAGGAACATGAAAATTTTAAAGATGTTAAGAAAGATTACAAAACATTCACTTATAATTATACTAAGAAAGATTGCAAAACATTCATTATATTTTGGTTAATGAATGACAGTATCCTTAATAAAAGCTATACTGCAATTGAAGATTGAATCAAATAATCACGGATTGTAACTACGCATAAATTTCTTCAAAACTTCATATAAAAACAAAATTACCTTTACTCATATCACATCTATTTTTTTATTGGCTAAAATATAATTTTAGTCCTTTATATGAATTTTTGGTTTCAGTTTGTTCTCTAAGTTTAAAATTTTTCACTTTGATCTCTTCAATTGTCTTTGTTAAACTAAATTGGTCTTTTCATTAGTTTTTTACACTAATGGTGTTAATTTTGGTTGACATGACAAATTCTCATTTGACGTGATATTTCTCACAGTTAGCCACGTGTCACTAAATTAACTGAGTTAACGTGCTAAACTAAATGAAGGACTAACTTGGTCTAACATAAGTATTTTAAGAGATGAAAGTCAAACTTTATAAACTTATGAGACAAAAATTCAGATTTTAGCATTTTTTTCAAGACATTTATGTCATTTTACATACATATTTTTTTTCCTTTAACTTTTTCTCTTATCAAATAACCTAAAAATTTATTTCACTTTCTATTTCTTTTTCTTTTCCTTTTTTTTCCTTTACCTTTCTGTCCTAAACCAAACATACCATTAGTGAAAACAAATAATTATTCACAAATTTCTTCCTAACTTCATAAATTGAATATATAATTTTATGAATTCAATTTAAATCCATTGACCATGTAAAGGATTTTTTTCACTATCATTTAATCATAAATTGACATATATGACATATTTGTTAACTTTTATAATAATTACCTTAAAAATCATACTCAACATAATTTTCTAATTAGTTGATAGTATAAAAACATTTACACCTATAATACAGAGAAATTAAACTCTAATTTTATTTATTATCATATATTAATCACCCAATAAAAATGAATAAGTGCATGTTGATAGTGGTTTACAAATTTCTTCATAAGATTTTAATTTTGTTCGTTAAGTAAAATTTGGTTTTCCTATTAATTCACCAAAAAAAAATTGTTTCCCTTTTCTGTAAAAAAAATTATATAATCTTTCTTAATAATTTAAATCTCTATATCCTTAAACTTAAATTCCTTTGAAACTATTTTTTCAATGTAACATTCCCTGATTTCCCTCAGTTGCATACTCTAGAGCGATGTACTCCAAACTCCAGAGGAGCGTAGAGAATACAAAAGGCCAAGGAGATGATAAATCACTTAGGTTGATGAATATAATTGAAGGTGTTGTGGAATATTTCCAAGCACTAGGCCGACCACCGCAACCGTGGAACTGACCACTACGAGGTGAGCATCAGCTACCATCAAGCCGACTTGGTCGTCAACCACCACTCAGCATAGCTGACCTCGAGTCATGTTGTCCATGGGTGCATAACTAACTTCCATGTCAGCTAATAAACTTTTCCTCTAAAAAAACATCATATAAGAGCAACTTTAATGGGGTGTCTTATGGGTTGCTTATATTTAAGCAACCGTCTCTTAAAAATAAAAACACGTTAATTAAGAAAGCAGACGATAGTACAAGACACGGTTCCTTAACATTAAGAAAAATTATTTACATCAAGTCTAACCACCAGTTGCAAAATTGGTAGGAAAAAACTGGTAATGAAGAAATAAAGAAGGGAGAACAGAAGTGAAGAAGAACTAGATCTAGAACCATAAAAAAACCATAACTTTATTCCCTAGAACCAGATTCAGAACCAAATTACAACAAAAATTATAATAATGACCATTAAAAAAAATTACAACCAAAAATATTCACAAGCAGAGAACCGGCGGGGGAGGGTGTGGATAGAGATCGTCGCAGGCAGTGGGGAGCGAAATCGGTGCGTCGGTGGAGGTGGGGATAAAGGAGGCGCGACGGGGTTGGGGGTGGGGGGAGAGGACTGCAACGGGGTTAAGGGTGGGGGAAGAAGAGCTGCCACCAGTTTGGGGGTGGGGGAAGAGGAGACGCGTGGGGGTTGGGGGTCGGGGAAGGAGAGACGAGGGAGAAGGGTTGGGGGAGAGGAGAAGGCGAGACGAAGTAGAAGAGGAGAAAGGTGGGGAAGGAGAGGGGTGGGGGAGACGAGAAGGCGAGATGCATGGGGAAGGAGAGGCTCGGATTTTGGGAAAAATCAAGAAAATTGAATCGGTAGGAAGCTTCCAGGTGCTGGCGGAAAATAAAAAAAATTATAATAATTATTGAATTAAACAGTAAAAAAACATATGTAAATGTATCCGTTCAGTCAATATGACCGTTTCAAAACTTAAAAAAAAAAGAGAAATAGTCCACAAATTTAACCATTCAAGATATTACCGTTTAGAAATCTCATTTACAAAATATTACCGTTTGAGAAATTACTATAAATAAGGGTTTAATTCATATCATTTTTGCACACAATTTCTCAACACTCAATTTATTATTTTGTTGTTATCAATTCCTAATCTTGTTTCTTTTCTATCAAAAGGATCCCCATCAGTTTAACTACCAAAGTTATATAAATTTTTTGCAAAACCAACCACTTCCTATTGGTGACAATTCTCAAAATCCTCAGTATTTTATGTATCCACCACCACCAATCAACCCTACCATGTGGTATAGGCCTCCATTAGGGTACTAGGACTGATGTGGAGTCTCTTAACAATGAACCTGAATCACCATTTGGGTCGAGTCTCTAGTTGGTCCGGAAAATATCAGCTTGATGAAAGAGGAGGACATGGTACTCAAAAAAAAAAAACTCATGCTAGATTCTTAGTGGAAGAAGACACATTGCTTATTCAATCATGACTAAACATTTCAAAGGATGCAATTGTGGAAGTTGACCAAACAAGAGCTGTTTTTTGGTTGAGAATCAGCAATAATTATAACAACTACTGCGAGTAGTTTCAAGAAAGGGAACCAAGTCAATTAAAATCAAGGTGGTTTCGAATAAATACTACAGTTTAGAAGTTTGTTGGTTGCTACAAGGAAGTTGTTAATTATAAGAAAAGTGGGAGCTCAGAGAAGGACATTATGGCTGATGCATATAAGTTTTTTTTCTCAAGATGTACGTGAAAATTTTAATTTTGAGTATGCATAGCGTTTGTTGAAGGATGAACCAAAATGGAAGGGAGACTCTTTCGAAAACTCTTCAAAAGGAACAAAGACATATGCTTTCAGGGGCTATTCATCGTCTTCTAACACATAGGTGTCAATCAATTATTCAGAATATGACCCAGTATCAACAACAGCCCACCCAATAGGTCAAAAGGCAGCAAAGAGAAAGAGCAAAGGAAAAGCAGCTAAAACGTGCTTTAACAAAGTCGATTTGACTGGCATGTAAAATGCTATAAAAGAAAAAAATGTTGTCATGGCAAAAATAGTTGAGGCAAAGGAGACAAAGAACATTCATTTGTTGTATGATATCCTTATGAAGGATACATCTACTATGTCTGAGAGTCAACACAAAGATCATGAGTTATATTGTAGTTTTATTAGGCATAAGTTACGAAACTAAATTTATGTTGTACTTTTATTTATATTCGTTGTTATGTTCTGCTCATTATAAAAAATTAGTCATTGTCGAAACTAGTCATTATGAAAAAATAGCCGTTATGAAACTAGTCGTTATGAAAAATTAGTTGTTATGAAAAACTAACCGTTATGAAAAAGTAGCCGTTATAGAAAAGTAACCATTATGAAAAACTAGCCGTTATGGATCATTCTATATAATTGTGCAATGTTCTCTCATTCTCTCATCCTCTGATACAATTCTGCAATCTTCTTCTCTTATTCTCTTACGCTTGAATCATTCATAGAATGGATCCAAACACTGACTTTGGTACACTTTGAAACCAAATTGTAGATGAACAACTTGAGGAAAACACAGAAGAAGAAGTGATGAGGTTAATACTCAAGAGCCAAAACCAAGCCGACAACACCAATAGGTGTAGAAGAAGAAGAGCGGTGATAGACCGAGGTCATGAAGAAGGACATCAACAATTGTTCAATGACTATTTCTTTGAAAATCTTGTATACACAGATGCTTAGTTTCGACAAAGGTTCCGAATGCGAAGGCATGTCTTTCTTCAGGTTGTACAAGCCCTTGGTAATCATGATGATTACTTCCAAATGAGGGTTGATGCAATCGGTAAAATGGGCCTTTCACCATTACAGAAGTGTACTACTGCTATTCGTATATTGGTATATAGATCACCTGCTAATAGTGTGCATGACTATGTTCGAATTAATGAAAGCACTGCACTAGAATGCTTAGAGAGATTTGTATCAGGTGTCTGCGCAATTTTTGGAAATGAGTACTTGAGGAGGCCTAACAACAAAGACCTTGAACGGTTACTACAAATGAGAGAGACATGTGGCTTTCCAGGTATGTTAGGTTTCATTGATTGTATGCACTAAGAGTGGAAAAATTGTCTAGTTGCATGGAAATGGTAGTTTTCTCAAGGTGACCATAGCAAATCGATGATCATGCTTGAAGTAGTTGCATCACAAGACTTATGGATCTGGACATGCATTTTTTGTCACTACAAGTTCAAATAATGACATTAATGTGTTAAACACATCTAATGTGTTTAATGACATTTTGTCGGGACAAGCTCCTACGGTGCACTACACAGTAAACGACAGCCCATATAACATGGGGTACTATCTAGTAGATGGTATTTATCCTGAGTGGGCTACATTTGCCAAGACCATCCCTTATGTCACAAGGAGAAAAGAGAAAATTATTTGTACAACAACAAGAAGTAGCAAGAAAGGACATAGAATGGGCGTTTGGAGTGCTTCAATCTCGATTTGCAATTATATCTAGAGCTGGGCATATAAGCTACGAGCCTAAAATATTTGGCCCATTTAAGAATACGGACTTTTTTGCTCGGTCCATTTAGCTCGCAATTTAAACGGATTTTACTTGCAGGCTTGCGGACCGAGCTGCAAACTTTTACTAACTATTTTTTAAAAATAAAACTGAGGAGCCAACTACATTAAAGATGAAATCAAACATAGATATTGAAGATAATTGATAATCATATGTTTTAAATATTTGATAATGTACTTCCTATTTAGTATTATGTGTGTATTTGAAATTTGCACTTTAGATATTTAATTTGTAAGACTTTTAATTTCATATTTGGTTGGTGTATTTGGTTAATCAACTAAAAAATGTTTGATACTTAAATGGTTGGATTGATGATCATGTTTAATTTAAAATTTTTGCTATTTATTTCTATTTTTATTTTTTTTCTCACTTTTTTTTTAGTTTTTTATTTACGGGCCGCAGATTGGCCTGTTAGCCCGCGGGTTATGCGATGCGGACGCAGGCCTATAAAACTTGGCCCATTTATGTTGTGGTTCGAGCCGGCCCTAGACCGTTTAAGTTGCGGGCCTTTGTGGGCTAGGCCTAAACGGGCGAACTAGCCCATATACCCACCTCTAATTATATCTGGTCCAGCACATGCTTAACATGTCAATACAATGAAGAATATAATATATGTTTGCATCATCTTACATAATATGATTGTTGAAAATGAACGAGACACATACAATGGTAATTTTCAATACGATCATGTACATAATGACATCTTAACAGTTGAAGTATCTAATGGTCCTTATCCCAATTTTGCTGTAACATATCTATAAAGGAGAGTACATCTTTGTGATAAACAAATCCATCGACAACTTCAAGCAAACTTAGTCGAGCATATTTGGGAATGTTTCGGATATGAAAATAATGAAAATTAATTTTTATCTAATGTTATGTTTTTTTCATTTTTTTAATATAATGTTATGCATTTCTCGTTGTTTTTAATTATAGAATTTTACGAAATTGTCATTCTTTTTATTTATTATGGTAATAATTAATTAACTTGTATTTATATTTTTATTATTATTTAAATTTAATTGGGCATATTAATTAAAATAGGTTAATGAATATTTTAAATTAACACAAAATGAAATGCAAATAAAAAAATATAAAAATGTGAGTTGCTTAAGAGTTGCTTAAAATAATATGTATTGGAGCAAAAAACATATAATGTTTAAGAGTTGTTTAAAAATGATGTAGAACTGAAATCCACTTAAAAAACCCAAAGTGGGTTCTTATTTTATTAACACTAAAGTTGCTCTTAGGGCCTAGTACCCAGGTATTATTCACATTTCATTATTTTCATACACTCTCCCCATTCTTATACTGACTTGAGTGTTGGAGTGTTTGCAGGTAACCACCACCTTTCTGTCTCTGCAGCATTCAGTCGGACATGGAAGTCGCCGTACCAGAATTCTTGTGCAGACCGCTGCTCGAACAGAAGGATTGTTGCTGTTTTGACTTATATGTTAGTCAATATTCGTGCGATAATTGCCAAAGAAGTTACATTTGGATATTACAGTTGGCATTTCTCCAGTTTTCGCAAAATGAGTGGTTTCTAGATAATGCTCTTACAATGGTGAAGGTACATGCACATGCGGTTCATCATCCCATTTTCGTTCAGCTTCAACTTCAACATGCAAATATATTCAATTCATTTCCCACTGTTTGTCATGACATTAAGGTGGCGTTTGTCAGTCCATCTCCTTCGGGGTGGATCCAACACTTCATTTGGGTAATACTAATGCCATGGTCCGCCCTTTTTGTAATAATTGTGTTCATTTTGCCGACCACGCTTTCTGACCCCCCCGTTGTTTCATAAACTGAAAATATGCACAACGAATCTGCGCTACCTTAATCCCTTTTTCATTTATGGAATATTTAATTAAAACGTTGCTGTGTCAAAGTTAATGCCAATGTTCTAAATGTCCCTATTACTCCTATTCTAAGTTGTGCGTCTACTTGAGGATCGATTATAATTGAAATCCCGGATCTCCAAATCTTGATATGGATTTGTTTCCATTACGTTTATCAAAAGGTTAATTAAGTTGTATGTTACGTCCATAATTATTATATAATAGTTAATAATACCGTTGATGCCATCCCTCATCTTGTCCAAATCCTTGCAATCATGTTGTCCACTATTCTGCTACGCATAAATATGTTGGTTTGTGAGGAGATGGCTAATCAACTGACTAAAGGCTGTTGAGGTGATAAACCAATGTGGGTCTATTTGATGACTTCCTCTTGGCAATAAGATACTTCTATATTTATTGGGAGAAAAAACCTCCTTCACGCACACAACAGGAGATCAAAGGACACACACAAACGGCATTACAGAATAGAAATAGCAGAAGATACATATTTTAATGTAATTCAACACCTCTTGCTTACTGTTCAAGGATCCATATCAATTTTTATTCATTATCTCAAATCATATTACAAGTTTTTTAGATAAATTTGAAAAACTCTCCCTTCACATGACCTTCCTCTCTAAGTTAGGGTGATTCTTCTCATCCCAACCTAGCATTATAATATTAAAAGAGGAAATAAATCCTTAAAATAAAAATAATATCTTTAAATTTTAAAAATATCATAGAGAGTTGAAATTAAAATTTTGAATTGTTTCCTAACAATTCCCCCCTCATTTAAAATTTTTAAGTTTTCTTTTCAGCTTTTGTTGTCATGTGTGTTCGTCACAATAATCTCCAATCATACTTTTGCTCTACAAACTTTAATGTGTTCTCCGCTTCCACTATGTGAGTATTGGAAGGTGACAATTATTGTACTTATATTGTCTTTAGCTATCAAGACACGCCACTTAACTTTCACATTGTTAAGAAGGTTTTCGATACAAAAATTTGCACTGTCATTAACTACCAAGACACGTCCTTGACTTTTACATTGTCAAGAAGACTTTCGACACAAAGATTCCACATGGATCCACCATCAGTTGAAATACTCGTCTGGTAAGTTACCAAGCCACATGAACCATCAACTCTAATACCATTGTTGAGAAAACAAGCCCTTTCACATACACAACAGGGATAAAAGAACACACAAATGATGCCACAAAATAGAAATAGCAAAAGACACAAATTTTAACATGGTGTAGCACTTACCTGCGTCTATAGATCCATCTCAATTCTTATTCATCATCTCAAATTACGTTACATATTTTCTAGACAAACTTAAAAAATTCTCTCTTCACATGACCTCCATCTCTAGGCAAGATAATTCTTCTCATCTCAAAAATCTTTATTTACAGACCTAATATTTTAATATTAAATGAGGAAACAAATATCTTAAATTAAAAAAAAAGTCTTTAAATTTAAACAATATCCTAAAAATTTTAAATTGAAAATTTGAATTGTTTTTCAACAATATTAAAATCCAATAGTTCTAACCGCGTTTGAATCATGATTCTTCACTTAGATAGGTATGAGATGTGCCAACCTGACCCACATAATCCTAATCGTTGACAAAAGAATTTTGAGAACTTTCCTCCAATTTGGTGAAGAAACAACTATTTGAGTATTGCAAAAGGTATACAATCATGGTTTCTTCTACCATCGGAGGAGAGCCAATCTAGGAGTATTGTTTTGATGTTGGAGTGGCAGATGCTAGTGGGAGCAGAAGTGAGGTTGCTTGTGCAGTAGAAGTAAGTTATGGGAGCTTGATGGGCTATGATTTGGATGGGAGACGTGAATGGAGAGGGAAAAGGTAATTGGGATTAGTATGAACAAAAGGAAGGAACCCATACTTTGCAAGGGGAAACAATTGAGTAGAGATAATGTACGAACAGAAAATGACATCAATGAAAATACGGGGTAGCATATCAATCTTCTTATCTTATTGAACTTAGAATTGCCTAGTGATTAAAATATAATGTTAGTTGTCATGCTACTGTCATTCGGAGAATAAATATTTAAAAATGCAGTAATTTACTTCACCTTATTCAATCCCAACGTCAAATTTCTTTCTTTTTACTTTATACACTTTCTCATTTCCACTAGGTCATTTTATATTGCCCCTCTAGAAATCCATATGAATGATATTGCGGCACTCATTTCAACAACCCTCTATCTCTATATAGTATGTAGAAAAAATGCCCGCCGGGGAGGAGGAGGGGCGGTGGGGGTCATAATTAGCCACAATGTTCACATACTGCGATTGTGGGGACATTCTGCTGTTGTTTGAGATTTCCGATGGATTTTTCCAGTGAAATTAAGAGGTACGAAAAGGACTAATAGAGATGAATCACTTTGAGGATTTTTATTTTTTTTTCTCTTCTGAAAGACTTGATGGATTCTTGCTCTGAAATATTTTGCATTTTGTCTTTGCCAATTTCTACAAATGATCGTTCATTTACAGTAAACTCTAGGCTACTTACATAAAACTCATGTGAGTAAAAAATGTTTGAATTCTTAAACTTACCATTGTGAGCAGATTGACTCCCCTATAATTGTTATCTTCACATGCACACGAGATTAAATTTTTACCATTTTGTGTGGCTTGGTAAGATTTTAAAGATTAACTTATAAATTTTACCCTTTGTCTTCTTACATAAAATCAATTTGGACAGCTTTGAAATAAAAATGCAGAGGGAAGTGTAAGTACTATTTAGGCTGTTAAGTCAATAGTTTAACTGGCGCTCCCTTTAGTATATGTTGCTCCTGTAAACCAAAGAATCCACTATAGTATCTATTTATGTGATTCTTTTGACTTCGCACCGTATCAAATGTTACTGACGTTTTTTTTTTTTTTTTGTACCTATAAAAAAAATTTCGTGTTTAAAAAAGAGTCCAATAAAGGAAAAATTACTTTTAGCTCACCTTCAGCTTTCAAAAAGTCCTAGTCTTTTGTGGCGACGGATACACAGGGCTGATATTTTAAACTAATTGTAAATTAAAGTAGAATGGGTAGGGATGAAAAAGAGGTTAAGAGTGTTCGTTGATAGTTTAGAACCAAATTTATATTAAGTTTAGGTTAAGGAAAATCTGTTTAAAATTCTATTAAAGTAACTATTTTATTTTTCTCTCACTATCCACGTCAGTTAAACCAAATAAAAAAATGTTTTAGGCTTACTTTTTTTTATAAGCACCTTTTTTTGTTGGAAACCATATTTCAACATTTTAAGAACATATTTTTGAAGAGGAATAAAGATCTTGAAGTGTGATTAAATTTCAGACTGAAAATTAGTCTCAATTTGGACCAAATCTTGTAGAGATTCTTCGAAGCCTCACCAACAAGGTAAAAACCCTAATTATGCTAATTACTAAAAAGATTCTATAAGGACCCTTGTTTCTACGATTAGTAAGATATACGTGAGATTATCTTCTAACAAAATTGATGAGGTAAATAATCATTCAAGCGACGTCATTAACATTATTCTAGTTAAAAAAAATTAGGCTTTAAATATCTTAAAATTCTTTAAAATTTGATAGGTCAATTTATTTAAATAATAATAATAATGTTTTTATTAATTTTTTATTATATAATTATTAATTTACTCTTAAATTATAAATTAGAATCTATAACTTGAAAAGTGACGCTTTCACTCTCTCTACTCTCTAGACATTCTGAATATTAATTCTCTTCTCTCATTTGGATACACATTTTACCCTCCTACAATTAACCAAAAATATTTTCTTTCAACTATTTTAAATTAATTATCTTCCTTTCATCTTTATTTTTATATTTGATTTTCTTAAGCCTCTATTCCTTTCGATTACCCTCTTTTATCTCTATTTCTAAATTTATTTTCAATATTTTTTAAAAAAGAAATTGTCAATAATTAAAAATAATCTTATATTTTCTCCCTAAAAAAAATTGTATCACAATTTAAATGATTCATTGTAAATCTAAAATATAATTATTTATCAATAAATTTTTATTTATTATAAATTTTTATTATAATATAGTTTCTATATTTAAAAATATTTATTTATTATAAAATTTAATTATATAAAAATAAATATTTATTGAATACAATAATATTAATTTATTTTAAAAATTTAAACACGTTGGTGTATATGAGTTTAAATTTATTAGCCTTATATGTTTTTTGTTAACTCATTTCAGGCCTATTTTGAAAAAAAAATTATCATAAAATAAATTTTTATACAAAGACAAATAAAATTCTTAAAAACTTATATTGAGTAAAAGAGTCCGAATCCCCTAAATTAGACAAGCCAAGAACGAACCCCAGCTCACTTTCACATGCTGTTGTGGAGGATGTCATTACATATTGCATAATGGAAACAGAGGATGTGCTTCCCACACGACGCATATTATACACGCAAAGCAGCACTCGGTGATTCGTTCAAATTCTCTTCATTCGCTAATAAACTCTGTGTCTGAACTGAAATCGGACCTTCTGCTATGACGAATGTTGATGGTTCAACAATAACAGTAAGATTTTATTCATTCGGTCATTCCCTTGTTATTGCGTCCACACGTGTCAAATTGAGATTTTAAAAACCTTATTTCAACTATTTAATTTGCTCGACTATGTGAACCTTGCTTTCTCGTATTTAATACCTTTCAAGTTGCGTAGCAGGTCTCCATCATGCTCATTGTGAATTTGTAGTATAAATAACTGAGACCATTTTATAATTAGCTATTTACTTCAGAAAATGATTGAATCATTGAACATATCCGTATTTATTTTCTTCTCGGTATTAATCTCCTTGACGGTAATTTGGAAATATATGAACATTTTGTAAATTTTGAAAATTTGGGGTATGATTTGTCTGTGATTGTAAGAGGGTGGTTGATATCAAATTTGCTCAGCAGTGACAATGGTCGTTGACTGTTAATGTGAATGCTACATTTTAAATAGTATAATGATTGAGATAAGTAAGGAATCCTAATTTAATTTGTATTTGCAGATAGGAAAAGAAAAGGGGAAAATTATCTAAAATTTGTCAATATTTGGAAAGATAAGCTCCAGGATTCATCAAACCAGTTTGTTCCTTATTTCTCCTAAAAGGTCAACCCTTATAGTACTATCGAGGGTAAAATTGACTCACTGTCATTAAATTGATAGATTCAGAGTTTGAATCTCCTCTAGAGTCCAATCCAATTTTGCCCACATTGTCCTCCATTTTTCTATTTTGTTCAGCAGCCATTGGCAAATCGACTCAAGGATTGTTGAGGAAAGAAACTACTTCTGCCATTGCGGGTCTGTCACTGGGGTATTCCTGTACACATAATGAACCAATATGAATGCACCTAATGACTTCATTCTGAGAATATGATCCTTCCAATTTAGGATAGTTCCAATGGTATTTGGTCTCTCCATTTTGTTAAAGCCTGCAATTAACAATTGTCGAGTAATCAAATCAATGACATTATCCTCTCCACTCATATCAATGTATCCGAGATAAGAATTTGGACAATGAATTAGAATACTCACATATTTCCGTATGTCATCAACACTATTTGATTCAGAAGGAAAATCTTTTCTTTTTCCACTGATTATCTCTAGCAGCATGACTCCAAAATTATACACATCAGATTTTACAGAAAATTGGCCATGCATTGCATACTCTGGAGACATGTATCCACTGTACATACAACTTTAATTAATGGTGAAATTTATACATTAAAAGTATTACGTCGATAAGATCATTTTAAAATTGATCAATAATTAGGTTGCAGCAAACTCTATTCAGAGGGTAATTGAGAAATTGCAAGAGAAATTTAGGAAGATAAAACTTACTAAGTCCCAGTAACTCTGTATTTTCTTCCATATCATCGGCTGCAACTATTCTTGCCATTCCAAAATCGAGATTTTTGGATTCATGTTAATGTCTAACAAAACATTACTAGGTTTTAGATCACGATGTATAATTTTAAGGCAGGAATCTTCATGGAGATAAAGAATTCCTCGAGCAATTCCTTTAATAATCTTGTGACGGACAAACCAATTTAATTGTCTTTTCCTTTGGGGATCTGCAGGGTATAAAGAGTTTTGTGAGTTTTGAATGCCGTAATTAGTTATTCATTTTGCAAGAACATATATCTATTAAACTTAAAACTGAATAGGATCAGAAAAGTACTAACCAAATAGAGAGTAATCAATACACTTGTTATGTACATATTCATATGAGTATCGTTTCTTGTTCATCCAAACAAAATCCTAGTAATTTCACTAAATTTCTGTGTTGAAGTTGAGCTATAACAAGAACCTCATTCTTAAATTCTACTTCCCCTTGCCCGGAGCTTCCCAAAAGCCTCTTCACAGCTATCTCTTGCCCATTGGAAAGTACACCCTGCAGGACAAAATGAACCAGCTGTTAACTACAATCAAATCTATGATAAGTACAAGATTAACTGCAATACCCTCTTCTGTCTTATGGTACTGATGTCACCTTATAAACTTCTCCAAATCCAACTTTTCCAATCACATTTTCTTTAGCGAACTTGTTTGTCGCAGATTGAATTTTGCTTTTATCAAACCACAAGGATTCCAAAATAGCAACTTCACTCCCAACTGCACCAAACAGATTTGAATTTATTAAGCAACTTGGGAAATAAAATAGCGTCTCTTTTAATCACTGCTTAACGCTTTCTTTTTTATTGCATATTACAGCTTTCTTTGAGAATGGTCTCGTGACTCTTCCTCCTTCTACTGCTTATAAAACAGCTGCAACCCAGGGATAGCAGCACTACTGATATAACAACAGGGAAAACCACAACTATTACCGATACTGAATGTTTTTGTTTTCCTGCATTAACATCAATACCCTCTTATGTGTCATTGACAGGGATTCCTCCACGAATGTTTAAAATTGATGCTTGCTTGAAGATAAAAACGGTAAAAGGGTTGGTTAATGATTATTCGAAACCTGATGGTGCTGAAGGGCGAAGTCGAGCCAGTTTGGTATTAGGTAGTTTTTGTAATGCCTCCAACGTGCGTGGATAGTAAAATGGATATAATTCATATCTAACACCACAACTGGGGTAAATAACTATTCCTCCAGCTTTTCCTCTACAACAGGAGGTTGGAATTTCTGCTATGGCATCGCTGAGACACCAACTGCAGTTGTCCGAGTAAAGGTAAGGGATGCACCATTTCATTGCATATAGCGTTTGGTTAGCTGTGATGTTCTCTGACTTGTAGCCATGCTTCATAGAGCCAATAGGAGCACTTGCTGTTTGATTTCTCACATTGTTCATGGTATCCCAGAGTATGCTGTTGAAGTGGCCAACCTGTCCCACGTAGTCCTCCTCTTTCACAAAGACCAGTTTAGGACTTTCTTTTACTGTGGTGAAGAAATAACGATTAGAGTAACGCATGAAGCAATTACCAGTCCAAAGTATGGCTTCTTTTGCCACGGGACACAGTGTTGTAATCGACATGATTAAGTTTGTCACGCATTCCTTACAGTTAGGTTCCCTATCTTCAGTTCTGCTCATGAAGAGGCCGCACATGAAGAGGCCATAGACAGTGTGCAGGAAGTGTTGCTTTCTGCAACGGAGGTGCTGTAGATTTGGGTACTGTTTGTGGCGTTGGAGGAAAGCCATGACAAAAGAGTTTGAAGGTGGGTATGGTAGGTGCTATTGGGTGCGTAAGTGCTGCTGGTTGAACAGTTATAGTAAGGTGGTGGCTGGTAAGATATATGTGTAGCAGCTTTGGTTTGGTTGAGGAATGTAAGGGATAAGACAATTAGGATTAGCATTGCTGAAAAGCTGCAGGAAATATAGGGGTGTTCACGGGTACGAGTAACCCGTTGACTCGAATCAATCCAAACCAACCTAATTAGTTCAGTTCAAGTTTTTTAAGTGTTTGGATCATATCTAACCCAACCCGTTTAAATATGTTATTAGACTAGACCCTTTCCTGATTTCCCTAGATCCAGCTCGGCAACTCCCTTTCCTAATTTTCCTATTACTTTCCCATTTCTCCTTCAGCATTTCCCTATTCCTAGCTATGTTATATTATATTTCTTACAAAGGTTTTAAATTTACTGTAAAAAAGATTATATAATGTGTCAAAATTTGTTAAAAAATAATATAATTTTTAAATATATGGACCCGCTTATCCGACTCAAACCAACCCGTTAATGAACGGGTTGGTTTGGTTCGGGTTTGACAAAAAAAAAACATAAACGCGACCCAACTCGACCTGTGTATACCCCTAAGGAAATGCATGCTTTACTTTTTACAAATCGTGAAAGAAAATAGAACTAGGAGACAGATCAACCCGGCAGCTTCCTGCATACAAAAAGATTGATATTGGACAGCAATATAATGAAAAGTTTCATCATGAAAATATTAACAAGAAAATAAACCATTTCAATGTGACTCACATGTCATGATGTGAAGCTAGTCTGTCAAACTACCTAGGGACCAAAATTTGACCGCAGAGTTTACTTAGAAGAGAAATTCTATCTCTATAACACTGAAGCATATTTACACGTTCATGGAGTGTCATTGAAAAAATGCATGCAATACAAGAATAAAATGTGAACACTACTTAGAAAGGGCTCAATAATTTATTATAGTCTTAGTTTTAACTTACCTTCCATACACAATAGTCATAATGTTGATGGTGTGTATGAAGATACACAATAGTCATAATGTTCATGGTGTGTGTGAAGAACTCTTAAAGGTATCATGTTAAACACTGAACAGTTATAAAATATTGATAATTATGATCAATGATTTGAAAGACGACATTGGAGCAATATTTTATGAAGACCTATGACTAACGTCTAAATGTTACATTATTGTTTACTTCTTGACTAGTGTATCAAGTCATATAAATAGTAGTGTAAGATATCATTAATTGTCACTAGAATTCAAGCATTATTTAAACAATAATTGAACGATTGGTTTAGATTAAAGAATTAAAAATAACAAAATGATTAAATTAAACAAAAATAATAATTAAAAAATGCCATAGAGGATTCGATTTCACTTACCCTTCTTTCAGTACCGTAAATCTAAAATATACAATTAAGGTTTTCAATAATATTTAATTCATTAATATATCAATGCTCTTCTATTACCCTTAACTCATCCACTCCTTGTTTAAATTGTTGGTAGCAAAATTAAGAAAAAAGTTAATATAATAAAATTATCTTAATGAATATTAATAATATCATTAAATACATATTGTTTTAAATGTAAAATAGTAAAACTAAAAAAGCATGATGTGAATGTTAAGAAAAAATAATAATCATATAATAGTGATGTAATACTGATAGCACATACTTAAGTCATAACCTGCCTTAGTGTAAATTTAGAAATAACTTAATTTTAAGACTTTGTTTTTCAAAACTCTTTTCTTTAAAAGCTTTTGCTCCATAATAAATTATTTTTTCTATATTAAAATAATTTTCACTTTTGAAATTTTAATGTCTAACTTTATTATATTTTGGAATTTTATTGAGTGGAATAAAAGAAAATCCTCTATATATAAAAATTAGAATAGCTATCTCAAATAAGAGTGTTTTTAGGAGTTATTATTTGATGAGAGTGTTTTTTAAAATTTTTCTTTAACGAAAACGTTTTTAATGACATTTCTTAACATCTTATCTCTTAAAATATATATTTTTTATCTTTATTTTTAAATTAAATTTTAATATTTCTTAAAAGAAATTATCAATAGTTAAAAAATAATCTTATAACACAATATAAATTGTTTATCATGAATCTAAAATATAATTTATATATTCAAAAAAATTATTTATTAGGAATTTTAATTATAATATAATTTATACATTCAAAAACAATTATTTATTATACTTTTTGCTATATAAAATAAACATTTATCCTATGCGTTGCACAGGCTAAAATATTAGTTAATAAAATGAGAGAATAATATAATTAAATGAACTTATTTTTTAATTTAAAATATCTAGTGGCTTTTTTAATCTTTTATACTAACTATAAAATGACAATTATTTAAAACAAAGATGTAATTCAAAAACCCGTTTAAATGATCAAGTTAAACATCTAGTGAGATGTTAATTGCTTTTGAATATTTTAGCATCAGAAAAAATGTGCTTTTGATCTTGTACTTTCAATCAAATTTGGTCTTAGTTTCTATATTTTCAAATCGATGAAATCAATCCTCCAACTTTTGAAAATATGTGACTTTCGTCCCTCCCAATGACTCCATTAAAGACAATGTTGACGTGGCAACACAATTTGTTACGTTTATGATTTGTGGTGGTTTTTTATATATTTTTTGACAATTTAATCCCCAAAACTTAAATTAATAGTTTGTTTAAACTTTATATTTTTCTAATGGTTTTTGACCACCACAAACCATGCCCCCTTAGCAAAATTTGGGTGCCACCCTTTACAATCAAACGCCCAACTGTCACCCATAGAAACCACCATCCTCTTTCTTCCCTGAAATCTCTTTCACCACCTCCTTCCACGGTGACCTTCGCTATCTCTTTCTCCTATGTGATCTCCTCCTTCTCCATCCTCAATCTCCCTCTCTGCCTCACTCTTTCTCAATCTCTCTCTGCCCTCCATTTTATCCATGTGCTCTCTTTTCTCAATTTCTTGCAAACCTCTATTTGATGGCATCAAATTGCTCATCACCTGTGATGCACTAAAAATACGCTCAAGGGCAAGCGTACCTTTATTGTAGTGGTAACAAAAGGACGTGAGTCTCAATATCGAACCTAAAGGACTAAATGAAGATTACCAATTTCTAGAGATTCTATATTGTTTAGGTGAAATCAAGTAGGTAATAGATTGATTCAATAATAATAAACATGTAACAGAAATTGCAAAACAAGTAGTGGCAAGTAGAGAAAAATTCAGAGAAAAATAGGCTTAAGGTTGTAGTTTCCTTCGTGCTCTTAAGTTCCTTCACATCTAATTCTAACTGAACCTTGCACTATTCGTCAATTACCAATATTTCCCTACGCATTTTATTGTCAATTGTTGGTCATAAATTGCAATAATTCTTTCTAGGTTAATTTCCCAATTGATCATATGAGATATTAAAACCCTAGGAAGGCATGAAGAATAAAGGGGGGGATTAATTAATTATTTAATCCAATTAAAAATTAGGAATGAAGGTTGATCATATGACAAAACCTAATTTGATTACCCTACATGTCTACCAATTAATTGCAATATAGTCGCTGTTCAATTAATCGATTCAAAACATAGAAGGAATGATCAATTCCAAGTAAGAAAATGAGAACAATAGAGCAATTTAATTGACTGAATAGAAACAAGAATTTAATTAAAATTAAACATTTAGGAGTTTCAAACACTAAGTACACCACAACCCTAACAAGGAATTTAGCTACTCATGGCAAAAAGAGAAATCATAATTTCAAAGAAATACATGAAATGAAAGAGAAGAAGAAATCTTTTACAAGAAAAGGTTTTTCTCTTAGTCTCTGACTCTGAGTGTCCTGTTGTCCTCCAAGAATCCTTCTCCAAAAGCCAAAGACAAAAAAGGAAAACTAGAAAAAAAAAATGGAGATAAGATAGAGATCCCCTTGTGCTTTGCTCCTTACTATTTGTAATACAATTTCAGAATTCTAGAGCAAGAGGGTTAACCCAGTCCATTCCGCCAAATCTAGACCCATTAAAATAAAATTAGAAGTTAGACCTCGGACCTGCCCAGCAAGGTTGGAAACCCGCTGGGTGGTTTTTCGAAAGTAATGCCGAGCGGTATACATAACACGCTGGGCGAAGGGATGCCTCTAAAGCAAGGCCCACCGGGCGCCCTACAGAGCCCGCCGGGCGGGTGCGATCTTATGCACTCCGTTTTGCATTTCAAGTTTCCTTTTTTGTTATTATTGTGCATATAGGCTTCTTTTGTGGTCCTCACCTTGGTTCTTGCTTCTTTAAAGTCCACTTTGATAAGTATAATGCTCCTCTGTGCTTGTGGACTATATTTCCTTTCTTTGCTCAACTAACTTCCTTCATAAAATCTAAAAAAATTAAGGCAATTTATGCAATTTTAAATAAAAAGCTTAGAAATGCACATTACATGAAATCTTTCATTAATGGTCTATTTTCTCACAAATTTCCTATGAGCTAATGTAAAAATCATGTGAACTTGCTCTAGAAATCTACATAAAATGTAGATTTATCAACCTGCAAAAATTTCAAACCTCTATTGGTGGAAGGAGAAGGAGGTAGGGGTGGGAGTGAGGGTGAGGGTGAGGAAATTTGGTTGCATGGATTGTCACAAAAGGAGCACATTGTGCATTGGATCTACTCATGTGACGGCTTTGAGATTATTTCTCTAATCACTTTGTAGTGGTCAAAAATTGTCGAAAAATATTAAGTTTAAACAACCTATTAATGTAAGTTGTAGGGGTTTAAACCACCAAAAATTGTATCAAAAATCATCACAAATCACAAATGTAGCAAATTGTTTGTCATGTCTCCGTTGTCAAAAGTTGAAACACTGATTTCATTGATTTAAAAGTATAGAGACTAAGGCCAAGTTTGACCGATCGCAGAAGGACCAAAAACACTTTTTTTGTCCTTTAGCATTTCATCTATTTCTTGGTCAATGATCAACCTGGCCATAGCCAGCCTGATTGAACACGGGAGAGTCATGTTCGTGGCCTATAAATAGTGGATCAACTCTCCTAAAATGAAAATTTTATTTTAAAGGATAAAATAAGTAATTTCAGTATTGATTAAAAACTCAAATGATTAATATTACTTGCATAATTTATAATTTTGACATAAATTACTTAAGAAATAATTTGTTACTCAAATTATAATTTCAGACTTTCTATATGTAAAATCTAACAGCCACAAAATCAGGTTCCATAGTAGCATTCAGTGCTAGGTTTTTATTTTTTAAATTTTATTTTGCAACGATTATAATTGTTTTTGTATTTCGCCACATGAATCCTTGTCATTGAATCTTCATCAGGAAGTTTGTTTGGATAAAGGGACAGATATGTTTGAGTCCAATAATTAGTGTGTTTGATTATTTTTTTTCTTTGCTTGAAATTTTTTAATTATATGATAGATTCGAGATTGCACGCCTTGCAACCGGGTTAAGGGAGTTTCAGCAAATTTATATAAATATGAATTAGGAAGCAGACCAACCCGGCGGCTTCATTCGTCCAAAAAGAATAAAAGAATTTTTTTCTATATTTTTCTTTCTTTCCGCATCGTTAATTTGACATTTCATAAGACACGTGAAAAAAAATGTAAAAACATTGAACATTTTTCCTCTCTTTTCTTTTTTTGTTTTTGAGGACGAACATTTTTTTTTCCTCCTTGATAGCCACTAACGTGAAAACTTTCATCATGAATGTACATCGTTTGCTTGCAGGTCATGTCTAAAACTTACGGCTATGTTTGGATGACAGTTACAAAAGTATTTTTGTGAATTCAATGCATATAAACAAATTTCAATACAAAAATGTAAATGAAAAAAATTATTGTTTTAAGAACAAAAGTACTTTTGAGTTTTTCAAACTTTAATCCAAACATACACTACAAGGTTAAAGACGTAATTTATATTTACATTTTAATTTAATATAATTTATTTTTATGATCACAAAATTATTTATCAAAGATTTACGATCATGTATTTTCAATATTACATTCTTAATACATAAAATGGATTCAATTTATTCTTTGACATAGACAAGACTCAAATTTGTTTACAAAAAATATTAACATTAGTGACAAAACAATTCACAGTAATTTTTAAAAATTCATCACTAAAATTAAATTTTAGTGACACCAGTTTTAGTAACGAAAATTATTTTTTGTGTCACTAATACATTACTTTCTTGTTGTTCTCTCTTTTGTCTTTATTAAGATTAATTATTATTATATCTATTACTATTATGTTTCTTGTTATTATTTTACTGATTATTGCTATTATGGTTTTGAATTATTCTTTTACTTTATCTAGGTCACAATCATTAAAGATTTCAATCCTTAAGATTTTCCTTACAACTGATGCATTTTAAAATTTTTCATCTATTAGAAATTTTCTCTGGATGTTTATTTTATTTATCTAATGCTCTATCTTTTATTCTAAGCTTAACTTGTTGCTTTTATCACAACTAAATTTCTCATCTATTATTATTATTAGTAGTAGTAGTAAGAGTAATATTAGTAGTATTTAATTGAGTAAATAGTCTATACATTGACAGCATAAAAAAGTTTTACATTGTCATCTAATTACAAGACGCCATGTATGGTAAATATGTTGACTTTTACAATAAATACATTGTTACAATAACTATCTTAAAAGTCATACTAACAATGATGTTTAATTGGTTGTCAATGTAAATATTTTTACATAGTAGTGCATAGTCATTAAACTTTATTTAATTTATTGTTCTGTTACATATTACTATTTTTTTAATCAATGAGTTTAACTTTCCTTGCCCATGTTACAATAAGAATCTAACAACGGGTTTTCCCTCACTTTACATTCATTAGCATCTAGTTTTTTTAAAATAAAATAAAAATTACGTGCCCCTACTGCAGACAAGAACTACCCAGCTTTTCCAAAAATTCGAAAATAGTGTACCTACCTCCTCCTACACATGAAGTACCCATTTCCACCCAAAAAGAGAAATTATTAGGTAGTTTAAGACCATCAAGTATTTATAGTCCCAACTAATGTGTATATAAAATATATTCAAATTTTATAATTTAGGAAAAAAAGATTAATAACACTTGATTATATATGAGATTTACCATTTTTTTTCTTACCTAAAAAAGTTATTCTCATATAATACGCCCCATATATATATGGCAAATCTAATGAGAGAAACATTTTTATGAGAGCGAGAGAGCTAAATCTAGGTCATAAAACTATAGATGGATAATCAAGATTTAATATGATATGACCACTTAAAAAAGTCATGTGACTTTTTAAATAACTTATATTTTGTATGTTTTAATATTGATCATTCATGATAAGATCTAATAGTCAATATTCATCCTTCTCATTCTCATATAAAAAAGAACCTCTCACTAGATACGTTCCCTATGTGTGTGTGTGTGTGTGAATTTTTTTTTCTCATAGTAAGAAAATTTATGAAAAAAGATAGGATGCTACAATACATAATTTAGAGAATAAGACTTTTACTCTTTCCACTCCTTCAATTAAACATTCTTAATATTATTTCTTTGTCTTATTTGGATATGTATTTTATACACTATTCTTACAATTAGTCAAAATATTTGTCTCTCAACTATTTCAAATTATCTTTGTTTTATCTTTATCTATATATTTGATCTTTTTAACCACCAATTCATTTTAATCTATTATCTTTTATCTCTATAGATCTCTAAACTCAATTTTAATGTTTTTTTTTTAAATTATCAATAGTTAAAAATAACCTTATATCGCAATTTAAATTATTTATTGTAAATCTAATGTATAATTTATATATTCAAATATATTTATTTATTATAAATTTTAATCATAAAATAAATTATATATTAAAAAGTTTATTTATTATAAATTGAAAAAATAGGTTATGCATTGATAGTGTAAAACAGTTTTACACTGTCATTCAATCACAAACCACAGTATACGGTAAGTTTGTTGACTTTTACAATAACTAACTTAAAAGTCATTTCAATGGTGATTTCTAATTGGTTGACAGTGTAAAAGTTTTACATTGACAGTGCATAGCCATTAAACTCTTATAAATTTTAACTATATAAAAATAAATATTTATCTTATAAATTGTATAAGGCAAAGTACCAATTTATTTAAAAATTTAAACACATTTGCCTATATATGAGTTTAAATTTACTAGCCTTAACTTTTTATCAACCCATTTTAGGCCAATTTTGAAAATTTTCATTATAAAAATGTTTTACATAAATTTTTAAGACATTAAATTTAAAAAAAAAAAAAAAACTTATATCGAGTACAAAAGTCTGAATTATCAACCACTAAGTGTTTATTTGGTTTGCAGTTGAAAATTTGCAAACTCACGTTCAACGGAAGAGACAAAAAAACTTGCTTCTCATTTTAGTGCTTTGGAAAGAGGGAATTCCCATTTGTATTGATGCAAATGGGTTCCCAAACACACTCTAAATGTGTGGATCAACTGACATAAAATTGTTACAGGTTAACAAGTGGTTTTAAATTTGAGTCCTGAATATCTGGTTGTATTAAATACTCAAAAAAAGAGTTTATTATCCATAGTAATCATACAAGGCTCAAACAGAGGATTCCGGTGGTTTTTAACTCGAAATTGAAGTATAAGTTAAGAAGGTTTGTAAAGTCACTAAAGTGTAACTCACGCCCGAGTCACTTTCACTTGTTATGGAGGATGTCATAAGTCATTACATATTGCATAATTGAAACAGAGGATGCGCTTCGCCTCTTTCATTTTATTAATTTTATGAAAGTTGAAAAATAAAATTAAGGGTTAAAATTTTAGTTTTCTTGTCTCACTAACCGCAGAGAATCTCCATCCCACATTACACACACAAAGCAGTACTCCGTGATTCTTTCAAATTTTCTTCATTGGCTTGTAAGCTCTGCGTCTGACTGAAATTGGATCTTCTGCAATGATCGATGGTTCAACAATAACGGTATGATTTTACTCATTCCCCTGTTATTGTGTCTAAAAGGTGTGAAATTGTGATATTAAAAAACCTTGTTTCAACTGATCTGCTCAATTATGTGAACCTTACTTCCTCCTATTTAATAATACCTTTCACAACATGTAACAGGTTCCTTGCTCATTGTGAATCTGTAGTATAAATAACTGAGACCTTTTTATAATTAGGGATTTACTTGAGAAACTGATTGAAACATATCTGTGTTTATTTTCTTCTCGGTATTAATCCTCTTGACTGGTAATTTCGAAATATATGAACCTTAGTTTATATTTTTATTTTGTCAATTTTGTAAATTTGATGTATGATTTGTCTGATTGCAAGAGCATGGTTAGTAGTTGTTCTGGAGGTCACCCGAACTTATGGCCTAAAGTTGGCCCCACACCACCTACTCTGGTTTCAACGTCGCTAGTTTATCTCGGCTCATGTCTCTATGCTATCTCGGATCAACTTCACTTCAACCTCGAATTCGGCAACAAACACACCCAGTGGCATGGAACGTGTGTAGTTCACTCAAACGCATACTGCCACGTGGCACCCAACCCTAACAAAGTTTCTCTCCAAAACATTATATAAAGGACTCCACACCCATCTATTAGGTATACACGCTCTCTCATACTCCTTCATACTAATATCAATACTGACTTAACCATCGGAGTCCTTACAGGTGCCACCACCGCTAGAGACGTCATTGATCACTGTGGGAGCTCACCAACGAATAATTCCCCACCGCTGCAATCAAGAAGATCATGAGTTATGACCAGTCCGTAACAGTAGTAAATTTGCTCAGCAGTGACAATGGTCAAGGATTGTTAAGGTGAATGCTGCATTTTAAATAGTATAATGATTGAGATAAGTGAGGAATCCTAATATGATTGAAAAATGATACGTGTACAACAGATTTTACGACCAAGATATGATAGAGAGAAATATATACATAAATAATGTTGTATAAATTGTTGTAAGAATTGTTATATATGTATCATAACTCAATATGATTTGCACTTGTAGATAGGGAAAAGAAAAGTGGAAAATTATCTCAAATTTGTCAACATTTGGAATGATAAGCTCCAGGATTCATCAAACCAGTATGTTCCATATTTCTCCTAAAAACCCTTATGGTACTATCGAGGGTAAAATTGACTCATTGTCATTAAATTGATAGATTCAGAGTTTGAATCTCCTCTACACTTCAATCCAATTTTGCCCACATTGTCCTCCATGTTTCTATTTTATTCAGCAGGCATTGGCAAATCGACTGAAGGATTATTGAGGAAAGAAACGACTTCTGTCATTGTGGGTCTGTCAGTGGGGTCTTCCTGTACACACAATAAACCAATATGAATGCATCTAATGGCTTCATTTTGAGAATATGATGCTTCCAATTTAGAATCCAATAGTTCTAAAGGCATTCCCTCTCTCCATTTAGTCAAAGCCTGCAATTAACAATTGTGGAGTAATCAAATCAACGTCGTTATCATCTCTACTCAGATAACATCTATGTATACGAGATAAGAATTTTGAAAACGAATTAGAATACTCACATATTTCCGTATGTCATCAACACTGTCGGATACAGAAGGAGAACCTTGTCTTTTTCCACTGATTATCTCTAGGAGCATGACTCCAAAACTATACACATCAGATTTTACAGAAAAATGGCCATGCATTGCATACTCTGGAGACATGTATCCACTGTATATACAACTTTTATTAATGATAAAATTTATACAAAAAGGAAATAAAAAGTATTACTTAGATAAGATCTTTTCAAATTGATCAAAAATTAGGCAGCAGCATTGAGAAAATGCAGGTAGAAATTTAGGAATATAAAACCTACTAAGTCCCAACAATTCTATGTGTATTTTCTTCCATTTTATCGGCTGCAACAATTCTTGCTATTCCAAAATCTGAGATTTTTGGATTCATGTTAACGTCTAACAAAACATTACTAGGTTTGAGATCACGGTGTATAATTTTAAGGCGGGAATCTTCATGAAGATAAAGAATTCCTCGAGCAATTCCTTTAATAATCTCATACCGTACAAACCAATTTAATAGTCTTCTCTTCTGGGGATCTGCAGGGTAAAAGTAGTTTTGTTAGTTTTGAATGCGGTATTTATTCACTTTGCAAGAGCATATATCTATTTTAATCATAAAAGTACTAACCAAATAGAAAGTAATCCAGACTCTTGTTATGTACATATTCATATATGAGTATTTTTTCTTGTCCATCCGAACAAAATCCTTGTAATTTCACTAAATTTCTGTGTTGAAGTTGAGCTATAACAAGAACCTCATTTTTAAATTCTACTTCCCATTGCCCGGAGCTTCCCAAAAGCCTCTTCACAGCTACCTCTTGCCCATTAGAAAGTACACCCTGTAGGACAAAATGAACCAGCTGTTAACTACAATTGAATCAATAACAAGCGTACAAGACTAACCTGTAATACCCTCTTCCTTCTAAGGGTACTGATGTCACCTTATAAACTTCTCCAAATCCACCTTTTCCAATCATATTTTCTTTAGCAAACTTGTTTGTTGCAGATTCAATTTCGTCTAAATCAAACCACAAGGATTCCAACGTAGCAACTTCACTCCCAACTGCACCAAACAGATTTGAATTTATTAAGCAACTTGGGAAATAAAATAGTGTGTCTCTTTTAACTAAATTCTTTTTTCTATTATTAAATTAACACTTTACAATTTTCTTTGAGAATAGTCTCGTGATTCTTCCTCCTTCTACTGTTTAGAAAACAGCTGCAGCTCAGGGATAACAGCAGCACCGATATAACAACTGGGACAACCACAACTATTACTGATACTGAATGTTTTCGTTTACCTGCATTAACATCAATACCCTGTTATGTGTAATTGACATGGATTCCTCTAAGAATTTTTAAAATTGACGTGTAATTGAGAGTAAAACAGTAATAGGGTTGGTTAATGATTATTCGGAACCTGATGGTGCCAAAGGGCGAAGTGGAGCCAGTGAATTAGGTAGTTGTGGCAATGTCTCCGAAGTGAGTGGATGGTAAAATGGATATAATTCATATCTAACACCACAACTGGGGTAAATAACTCTCCCTCCAGTTTTTCCTCTACAACAGGAGGTTGGAATTTCTGCTATGGCATCACTGAGACTCCAACGGCAGTTGTCCGAGGAAAGGTAAGGGATGCACCATTCCATTGCATACAACGTTTGGTTAGCTGTGATGTAAACTGACTTGTAGCCAAACTTCATTGAGCCAATAGGAGCACTTGCTGTTCGATTTCTCACATCATTCATCGGTATCCCAGAGTATGCTGTTGAAGTGGCCAACCTCTCCCACATAGTCCTGCTTGTTCATGAGGCTAAGTTTAGGACTCTCTTCTACCGTGGTGAAGAAATAACGATTAGAGTAACGCATGAAGCAATTACCAGTCCAAAGTATGGCTTCTTTTGCCACGGGACACAGTGTTGTAATCGACATGGTTAAGTTTGTGACGCAGTCCTTACAGTTAGGTTCCCTATCTTCAATTCTGCTCATGAAGAGGCCATAGACGGTGTTGGAGGAAGTGTTGCTTTCTGCAACGGAGGTGCTGTAGATTTGAGCAGTGGTTGTGGCGTTGGAGGAAAGCCATGACAAAAGAGTTTGAAGGTTGGTATGGTAGGTGCTATTGGGTGCGTAAGTGCTGTTGGTTGAACAGTTATAGTAAGGCGGTGGCGGGTAAGATATATGTGTAGCAGCTTTGGTATGACTGAGGACCGTGAGGGATAAGAGAATTGGGAGTAGCAGGGCTGAAAAGCTACAGGAATGCATTCTTTGCGTTCTACAATTGTGAAAGAAAATAGAACTAGGAGGCAGATCAATCCAGCTGCTTCCTATATTCAAAAAGAATGATGTTGGCAGCAATATAATCAAAGGTTTTATCATGAAAATATAAACAAAACCATTTCAATGTGTGACTCACATGTGAAACTAGTCTTTCAAAATTCAAACTACCTACTGATTAAAATTGAGACCGCAGATTATTCTTAGAAGAAAATTCTATTTGTATAGCACTGCAGGCATATTTTCCAGTTCATGACGTGTCATTAAAAAAAATGCATATTAGAAAAATGTTAACTCTACTTAGAATTGGGTATTAATTTGTTACATCCTTAGTTTGAACTCCACTTCCCTTCCATTCAAAATAGTCATAATGTGTTGGTAACAACCAACCACTCCCTCCCAAAAAAAGGAAAAAAAAAAACAAAAAACAAAATAGTGGCCAACTTAGACAATATTTTGTGAAGAACACTTGGAGGTATCACGTTGAACACTGAACAATGATAAAATATTGATAATTATAATTAATGATTTGAAAGACAACATTGGAGCAATATTTTTTGAAAACCTATGACTAACATCTAGATACTAGATATTACTCATATGCATTGTTGTTAACTTCTAGACTAGTGTAACCGTAAGATATCATTAATTGTCACTAGAATTCAAGCAATATTTCATTATTTAAATAATAATTGAACGGCTGGTTTTGATTAAAAAATTAAAGATAACAAAATGATTAAATCAAACAAAAATTATAATTAAAAAAATGCCATAGAGAATTCGACTTCGCTTAATCTTCTTTCATTACCTTAAATCTAAACTACTCCCTTTGATCATTTTTGTAAGAACCAAATTAGAAGTTTAGCTTGATCTTTTTTATAAGAATCAATCTAGAATGTCTCTTGCATTAATTATTTCCTTACAAAAATACTATTATTTATAAGTCTTTTTTTTTCTATGTTCAATAAATAGTAGGTAGGATACATTAATGTCTTAGGCTCTTTGAGAGTTTAACTTTGTCTTGTATGAAGAGAATCTTGAAAACCTTACTTTGTCCCTTCACATTCATAGCCAATAAAAATCAAGATAATAAATATATTACTGATGAAAGATATTAAAAAAATTAAATATTTGAAAAAAGAATAAGAATATGTTTCATTAATGTTGAGAGTAATTTTGAAAATAACATGCAAATTTAATGCTACTAACAAAATTAACTAATTTTCTTAATCCTTGAGAATTAGTTAATTGGGTATTATAAAAAAAACCGAAGGTAGGGGTGAAAATAGGCCAAGTCAAGCTTAGGCTTCTGGCGTTCATTTAAAAATTAAAACTTAAGTCTAGCTTATTTACTTGTCATAGGCCTTTTTTAAAGGCCTAGACCTAACCTGCATAAAAGTCTAGCCTAGCCTATAAACTTACTTAAAACCTATTTTCTTATAAACCTATAAAAAGGCTAGTAGGCCTATTGACCTAAGTAGATATGTTAGACTAAAAAAGCCTGTTAGTAAGTATATATTCTTTTATATTATTATATGTATATTATGTATAAATAAATATATATAATATAACATAATATATAATATAATAATATTTTATTATATATATATATAAATAGGCTGACCTATTAGGCTTAATAGACTTTTTTTAAGACCTAAGGCTAGACCTTTTAACTTAAATAGGCTTTTTAAAAAGTTTAAGCCTAAGTTTTTTAATAAACAAGTTAGGCCAAGCTAAGCCTTTTGTAGGCTAAACCATAGGCCCTGACAAGGAGCCTGACTTCTTTCTATCCCTAACCGAAGGGAGTATATAATTAAGGTTTTGATTAATATTTAATTCCTTAATATATCAATGCTCTTCTATTACCCAAAACTCATCCACAGCTTGTTGAAATTATTGATAGCTGATTTAAGAAAAAAGTTAATTTAGTAAAATTAACTTAATAATATCATATTATATATATATATATATATATATATATATATATATGTATGTATATGTATGTATGTATGTATATACATTTAAATGAAAAATAGTAAAACTAAAAAATCATGATGTGAATGTTAAGAAAAAGATTAATCATATAATAGTGATCTAATAGTGATAGCACATACTTTAGTCATAATCAATCTCAATGCAAATTTAGAAATAATTTAATTTTAAGTTTTTTTTTCAAAACTATATTTAAAAACTTTTGCTAAATAATAAATTATTTTTTCAATATCAAAATTATTTTCACTTTTAAAACTTTAATTTCAAACTTTAAAGGAAAATTAATAAAATGAGAGAATAATATAATTAAATGGACTTATTTTTTTAATTTAAAATATTTAATGGCTTTTCTAATCTTTATATAAGTAAAATGACAATTATTTGAAACGAAGGAGTAATTCAAAAAATCTTTTAAATGATTAAGTTAAACATTTATCTAGTTTGCATGGGGGTTTAAATGTGGGTTCTATGCAAAGAAAGTTAGACGGCTTGGTGGTTTATCTGGTTTGCAACAATTCGGTCTATATGGTTACATAGGAATTGCATCATTTTCAAAAATGAGGATCCTTATTTTAAACAAGTGTTTGACTTAATTAAATTTAGAGCTTGGTGTTGGTTGTCCAATAAAATGAACGGCTTCTTTTTCTCCTTCTATCATTGGCCAACAAATCCCTTGGTTTGCTTGAAGAGCCATAAATAAAAACAAAAAATAAATTTAAGAGTTAAAACCAAGTCCAAGTCACCATACCTAGTTCCATCGTTTACACTACATCTAATTTAGCTTGTAAGTCAATTGTCTTGAGCCAATTTTAAATACAAATAAAAACTTTAACAGTATTTGACAACAAAAATAATTGTTTTAAGACTAATAAAAGGTTTAGTATATTTCGTTGAGTAAAAGATATTATAAATAATAGTGTTTAAATATATTTTTGATCTCTTATCTTTTAAAAAAAAATTCATTTTAGACCTTTATTTCTTAAAATCATTGATTTTGTCTTATATCTTTTAAATTTAGATCAAAGTTGTCTTTCCATTAATTTTGAAGTGGCATCGTTAATGTTAAAAATAAATAATGATAATTTTTAATTTAGTAACAGTTAAAAGGCTGTTTTTAATTGTCACTATAATTATTTTATTTTATTAAATTTTAAAAATTAGACTCACTCCCACACCCTTCTTTCTTTCTTCCTCTCCCTCCTCGAATTTTTGGCCTCGCTCACATCAAAAACCAATTTGCATCAATGTTGCCGAATAGCTCTCTGCTAGAGTCGGTGCCTATGGCCACCGAAAGATAGGAGTAGGTGTCGTAGGCGACAGAGGTCCTAACAGAGCAGCAGCGAGGAGTGGCCCCTAGCATGTGACCCTTACCTTGGTTGCGTCGTATCTTCATCATAAACGAGTTCTTTCGTGGATACACCTCTCGTTCTCAATCTCATCCGATCACCTCCAATGCTGTTAATGTTCTTCGACGATGCCCCGACGTTCAATGCAGGGTCAAATACTGTCGGCATGCTGTGGGTTTTTAGATTACTGACGCTCTTCTATGTCGCCGGAATTGTCTCCAGTCTCTCTGTCTTGGGGCGTTCCATTCTCTGCTACGCCACGACGTCGCTTAATGACATTCAAGCATGGAAGCTTTTGTGAAGCGACAAACGAAGAATGAAAATGAAGATATGGTGTTGGTTTTGTGAGTTTTGATGTTGTTTTCCCTTTTGTTTGCGATAGCACAAGACAAAGAAGAAGAACAAGAGTATCACTAATTTTCAAAAATATTAATTTTAATATAGTGATTGTTTTTAACTGTTAGTATAATAATTTTATTTTATTAAATTTAAAAAACACACACACCAATGACTAATATTTGTAAAAAAAAATTGATACAAGAAACAATTTGTTACAAATTTTGAGAGCTTTTGATTGTCTTTAAAAGACACAAAAATTCGCAATCAATTTTGAAAAAGGTTGTTTCAATTGTAAGTAATTAAATTCGTAAAAGTTTAAAATTCGTAATAAGTTTGTAAATAGTGGGGGTTAAAAATTGTCATTATGTTTAAAATTAATTATTTTAAACATAATACATTAACGTCATTTTAAAACTAACAGAATCACAACTTTGACCCAAATTTAAAAGATAAAGGACAAAATCGACAATTTTAAAAAATAAAAGACCAAAATGAATTTTTTTAAAAGATAAAGGACCAAAAATGTATTTAAGCCTAAATAATATTTCTATATTTATACTTTAAAAGTAATTTTATTTTACTACTTTTATATAATTTTTATTAACTTAGTTTTTAAATAATGTGTTCAAACATAAATCAATTAATTTAACATTATCTTTTTAAAAATTAAATCTGTTGAACTAAATGAATTATTCATCGTTAGATAGACAAACGATGCCACTTTCAAGTTCAACTAGAAGTTCATAAACTATAAAATTTATCCTTTATACTTAATTAGACTTTGTACTTACGCAATAAATGAGTATGTCATAGGTTATTTTTATGATAATAGTTATTTAAAGTTTATTAACCGTAATATTAATATTGTTGATATTATTATTTTAAAAATAGAATATTATAACTTTTTTGAAAAAGATTAAATTATTTATTTACTCTTCAAAAATTTAATTCACACCAATTTTATTTTTCAAAGATTCGTAATATTAAATAAGTCTTAAAAAAATTAAAAAAGAACATTTTTAGATCTCTTAATATTTGACAAACTTATTTGACATCACAAAAGTTTAAAAAAATTAAATAAATTTTTGAAAGGCTCAATTAATAATTTAATACAAAAATTAAATTGCTCAATTTTAAGATGTATTTTTGTATACATTATATTTTATTATATCATAATAACCAGAAAATAAAAAAATAAAAATGCATAAAATTAAGAAAATAAATTTCAATTATATTTGTAATGTCTTCTAAACTTATATTATTTCCTATTATAATATATTTTATAACGCACTGATTATAGATAAAATTAAAAAATAAAAATGCTGTTGTTTTATGTAGACGATAAAAAATAACTATAATAATTTTTTATGTAATTAGAATAAAACTTTTTCTTTTACAACTATTTAACAAAATTATTATTATTTTATGTAAATATGAACAATAGTTTTTCTTTTTTTTTGGTTTCCCATAAGTATTCTCTTTCGGAGGTAATCTTGTTTGAGGCACTATCAGACACTAAATGTGTGAACACCTCTCTCAATGGGAATTCGAACCTTGGTTCATCAAGTTGTGAGGGACTAGCCCCTTTCGCTAGATCCAACCCCCGTTTGTTACTGACAATAGTTATTATTATTGTAATGTAATTATTTTATAATAGTATTATATAAATTAATATAACTAAAATAATAAGTTATAATGTTGCATTATACAGTATTGTTAAACATTGTTTTAGAGTATAACAAAAAAAACATTATTTTAGAGTAAATTTTACTCTCATTTCTTAAGAGATGCTTAAATTACATTTTATTCTCTTTAACGATTAATGTGTTACAGTGTAGTTCATTTTAATATAAATGAACTTCTTAGGATCAATTTTTTTCTTTTCATCATTTTTAGCATAAGCATATTGGGGACATTTAGACGAAAGCAGCTATGGGCTGTAAAAGAATCGGCAGAAATGGGCTGAAAATGATTACGGATCACCAGTTTTAATAGGGTTAAGGAACCTCGATCCATCCCGAGGACCCTTTTGCGATGCTTCACTTGACTTTCGTACCTCAAAGTGTCAGTTTCAGTGTCTTACAGTCTTGGATGGACCATTGGCTCTGGTTAAATATGTAAACTCCTTTTGGCTTTTAGCTTTTAAATTGGAAACATTTATACACGTATGATTTACATTTTATAGCTGTAATATAATAACTTGAAGGTTCATGTTAAAGTAGAAAGTAGAATTTGACTGTAAAAATACCGGTATGCTTCTTCTTCTTTTTGTGGCTGCTTAATGTTATGCGGTTGTTGGTATGTATAAACTACCATTATTTATAATTTGGAATGAATTGGTGGTAGTTATTTATTTATTTAAAATGCAAGATGTTCTTTGTATGTTGTGCCACGAGCATGGGTGATGGGACTAAATACAAAATCAAATTCCTACATAGCAGGAATGTTATTTAGTGTGACAAATTTTCATCGAACAAAAATCCATTTTAAGCGTATATAACTACTCGGTACCATCATATGTTTTAATAATATATTTTCTTTTTAACAATATTTAAGCTTCAAAACCAAACAAATACTATCCTACTAATTTTATGAAAAGTCGTGAATAAATAAACTTATGTTATTATAGTTATAAAGCACGCATAAATATCGTCTCTTTTTTGATGAAAATAATTCTATAAAAAGAGACGGTGTCTCAGTTTAAAATAAAAAAATCTACAATTTCAAAAAATATTTACAAAAAATTTATATTTATTTCACTTTAAAAAATAAGTAAGTATAAAATTATTTCTAACTGTATGTAAATTTCGTTTCCAACACCATTGATAATTACTTAATAATAGAAGATAAATACATCCATGGCATGTAATGAACTCCAACAATATATATTTTTTTCCTTTTCACCATGTTAATAAATCCCAACATAAATGTGAGAAAATTATGAAGATTACAAGACGAAACAGAGTAATAACAAATCTAACACAGCAAATAGTTTTTGTGAAAAAGAAAAATTGAGATCATAAAAAGTGGAAAAGAAAAAGAAACATAATAAATTTTGTTTTGGGGGGGTAGGGTATGGCAAAGAAAGACAAAGTTGATCTATTAGTTACAGAACAAACTAGTGAGAATATGTATGTAGCATCCTTAACCTCAAGAGAAATAAACGGGGCACCTCTTGTCCTTGTAAATGGTCAAGAGGGAGCCATCGGGTCCCACGCCCGCATCACAGTTCGCGTGCATCGTGTGGCGCTTGCTGTCCCACGTGGATATCTTGAATCTGATCACAGACGTCAATTCCAAGCGGAACACCACCCTACCGTCGGCCCTATCGCTCTGGAACTCCGACCAACGTTCACTACTAACGTTCAACGTGGCGCCGCTAAGTTCGCCGTCCACCTCCGTTGTGTTCTTGGGCTGTTGATAAAACGGAAAAAGTAACGGCGTGGACCCGATTTTCTGGTCCCGGTAATAAACCGCCCCCTCCATGGACTCATAGTAAACCCCGATGTTTTGATTGGAGTTTCGGGCGGTTACGTTGAAGTTTATGACGGCATTTTCGAACCCGGAATCTTGGGTCAGGCCCGGCATGTTGAACTCGTGGATATGGAACCTGGGCCTGTGGGGGCGGAGGCTGAGCCAGAGGATGAAGCTGATGAGGCCCACGATGGCGAGGAGGCCCAAAAAGGTGGCGCAGATTATCTTATAGACCCGGGTTGTGAGGCTTTCGTGGACCCGGTGGACGTAGTACCGGACCGTGTGGTGCCGTTTCAGTTTCACGGGTTTCCCGCTCGGACCCGGGACGTGGTGAACGGGTATGTGGTCGTTGCTCTGCATTTTTGGTTTGTGCGATGTGGGAGATCGATGACGGACGGTGCGTTTGAGAAACGAGCTACGTTTGTGTTTGGAGTTTTGTAGTGAAGTTGCAGAGAGGGGGGGAAAAGGGAAAGAACGGATTTTGAGTTTGGTGCATGGACGAAGAAAAGAATAAGACCTTTGTCCCTTGCGTTGCATGTCCTCGTAAGTAAGAAAAGAAAACAATTTTTTTTTTCTTACCTTTGTTATAGCTTTTGCCTTTTGCATCACGTTTGGGGAATTATAATTATACTTGGTTGCTTTTAAAGCAGCTACCCTAATGGCTAATGTAAAACTCACGGTTACCTTTAAAGACTGAGAACAGCTAACATTAACATCATGAACTATATATCAACGATCTAGGCAGAACTAAGCTGGAAATTTTCGTATGAACTCGGTTTCTTTTTATTTTTTATAGATGATAGATGATTATTTATTTGAAAAGTTATCACTTTCATATGAAGTATGAACTAATTTCCCCTTAATCAAGGTCCAAAGGTTTTATCCTTTAGAATTTAGATTTTTTGCATGTCATCAGTTGGAATAAGAGCCACATTTAGATATAGATTGTTTTTTATTATTAACTCTGGGCAAGTTTTAATTTTGTTATCGAAAGGATTACGATTATGTAGTACGTAATAAAGACCAGCGGCTTTAATTTATTTATAGCCAAAGGTTAAAGAAGAAATAATAAGGTTCTTTATCATGATCATGCATATTAATTATATATATAAAAAAGGATATAATTAAAGCATTTGATGGGTAATTATGATTGGAATAACGTATAAAGGTTTCGTATAATGTTGCATAAGGTATATATACGAATTCTAGGTAAGGAGATCAAGGCATGTATTTGGGGACCCATATATACTGATATACATATATATTAGGCTCCCATATGCATTTTCGATCTCCAATTTTATATTTATATCATTGCCTAACTTCCAAGTCACCAAATTAGTCACGAATTAAGTATCAGATAATTTTGAAATCTAAAACTATATATTTTCCTTACAATTCTAGAATAACTCATCTCAATACCTGGCGAAGATAAAAATATATAATAAGATATGATACGATTTAGCTAGAGTATATCTGATATGTGGCGTTCAACTACTTCTCTATAGGAAAGCTCGTGTAAATTTCGTATGAAAAATTCGTGTAACAGGAAAAGGCATTAAGATAGAATTATAACCATACGACGTTCAAGATGTACAGTTATGTATAGTCATCTAAACAGATACAAATACCATCATTAATTAATATCAAATTCAGACATATAACGGCCAAAACTAATTCCTACTTTGTCTGGCAGAGCATGCTGGTGTCTGCCCCCTCAAACTCCATCACACGAAGATAAAATTGTCTCTAACAGATGTCATAAATTTTTTGAGAGCATATGCTACTATTATTATGTCATAAAAAACTTTTAACAATACTTATAAGTACTGTTTATTTTAGCGTTTTAATATGTTGACATGCTCATTAAAGCGCTTGAGAAGCACTCTAGTAGCTAGGTTGTGTGCCAACTACATCATTTCTTATAAAAACCACTGTAGTATGTTTTTTGGTTACAATCACTGTAGTATGTGCTTTATATTGTACTACAACACTTTTTAGAAGAAACTTTGTATTACAATACATTAATTAGCTATAACTCTTCTGTCTAGAAGAGTTGTTAAAGGGTATTATTTTTAATTTTTCATTTTTTTTTAGCATTGGTCCTATGATCAACACATACATCATATACTTGGTGTTCAACATCCCCAATTAATTTTGAAACAATTTTAATTTGTGCTTGTTTTCAACACCCAACTAAACAACTAACGCACACCATTTGCATAGACATCATATAATTTATGGCCTGTTTGGTTGGGTGGAAGGAAAGTATGGAGAAGAGAAAAGTTTAAAAATTTGAATTAAAAAAAATGTAAAAGGAAGGAAAAGTTTAAAATTTTGTTTCTAAAAATCAACTTTTTCTTCTTTTTTTCTCTCCAACTAAACAAAAAAAATACTTTCGTTATCCGTGTTTTCTTTTCTTTCTACAACATGAATTTTAACAGCATTTGCATACTAATTTTTAACAAGACTTTACAACTAATTTATTCTTATTTTTATTGGATTTAAATTGAATAGTTTGAATTTGTAATTTCAACAAGGTTTCCACTTAATGTTCAGCTAGAATAAAGGGCTATCTAAGCAACATATTAGACAATGCTTCTTTGTGCAAACATTGTTTAACGTGTTGCCTTAGATAGTACTTCACATAAGTAGTATTCTCTAAAGCTCCCTTGTCACATATTAAAGTGCTTGTATTAAAAAGCATAAATTGTCTAAGGTTTACCAAAGCATTTATTTTAAGAAATGCTATCTAAGGCTTCCGCCCACTCTCTAACAACGTTTTGGACTTAAAACGCTGTTGAATAGCATCAATGATTTGATTTTTAATCATTTATAATTTTAAAATTAATGAACTATATGAAGTTAATTATTTAATGAATTTAGATAAAAATATTATATATTAAAATAATGTAATATTTTATTTGCTAACCGTAAATAGTTTTATAAGAATAAATCGAGTTTAACATTACAAGGGTCCTGAAGCCTTTGTAATATATTTTCAATATAATTACAAAAGGTTATTGTTAACAGCTAAGAACTTTTATTTCTTATATCATTTATCCTTTTTACAGTAGTTTTGTGCTAGGGTGAGGTACTTTCAATAATGCAGTTTTGTTGCAGGAGATTCTTTATGATATGACTCGCTCTACAAGGAAGGTTGGTGATATGGGTTTTAAATGAGACCTTAAAAAAGCACATGATAGACTTGAATGGAGTTTCCTTAAATCTACTCTTCAAGGTTTGGGGTTTCTTATGATTATTATAAGTTGATCATATATTGTGTAGTTGTTGCTTCTCTAAGTCTTGTGTGCAAGGTTTTAAAAAATGTCTGTGACTGCGATTTTGGCCATACTATCAAGAATTTTGGAGTCACTGCAATTGTAATTGTAGTTGCATCGATCACATTTATTCATAATTTCTTGGCAACATTAAAAATTGTGATGAAACTAGAATTGCGACCACAATTTAATTAAAACCTTGCTCATGTGAAATGATCAAAAGTTGCCCAGTTGTGTTCTTAAACAAGGTCTCAGACAAAAAGACCCAATGTCACCCTATCTTTAGTCATGTTGTATGGCAGATGATTCAGAAGTTGAGCTTTTTGCTTTATATTATGATCTTTCAACAACTTGGAATGAACGTTATAGAAATATAATGTGTTGTAGCAATTGTTTAGAAGTAGTTCTTTTGGTGAAGATTGGTTTTTTCCCCATTCTATAGATAAAAATTCATCATAGGGAATGTTTATGACCTGCTCTCGAGAAATTGATTGCTTTTATTTTCAACCATTTTCTAGGTGAAGCTAATTTTTGTACGGATTTCCTTGTCAAAGATAGTTTCTAATAGAGCATTTCCATTTTAACATATTTCTTTTTTACTTTTTACAGCTTATGCAAGTATTCTCTCCAGCCTAACAACAAAAATTTTACTAAATAAGTCTCACGAATAACCTCACATCTTTACATTTCATCACCCTAACATAGTTGTTATTATTATTTAATAAAATTACACTCAATGGTCACAAAAAATATTTAAGCACCTGTGCTTAAATAAGCACAAGATGATTTATATACTCCAATTAAGCATTCCTTCAAATGCACATCTTTTACAAAGCACCGATGCTTAGTAAGATCATTTGACACAAGCACCTCCATTGGAGATGCTCTAATTAATTGGCAACAAACATTTTAGATGTTTCATTCTCCTCCTTTTGGGTAAGGAAAACGTTCAATGTACACCTTATTTTTAGAGTGTATGAGTGGAAGGAAGAGAGAGATAAAGAAAAATAAATAAAGGAAGAGTGAGAAACTGATATATGTAGCAAATGATATGGTGGAAAATAAAGAAAGAAATAAGAAAAAAATGAAATAAAAATGAGATGAAAAAGAAAGTAAATATATGATAATAATAACTTTGGATTAAGTGTGTGTTTATATTGTAGTTACATGCAACGTAACTAAAATCCAACACCATATTTTCTTTTACTTTTTACATTGAAAAGTGGAAATGTTCGTTCAACAAGTGTTGAACGTGTTTCCAAACACAACCTAAGTCAATGGCTCCAAGTTGATGTTGTTGTTATTGCTATCTTGAGATTGTACTTTCTTTGGTTTTTGTTTTCTTTTCTTCGTGTAGCAAAAAAAATAAAAATTACATTTATAGTTTGTTTGGAACAAAGGAAAAGGAATGGACAAAACATTGAAGGATGGAAAAAACTAAATTATTTATTCCTCCCTTTGTTTGGAACACTTTAAAAAGGCATGAAGGAATAAAAAAAAGTGTGGGACCTACATACTTTGATAATCTATACGAATTTGAAAGAAAAAGGGATGAAAAGTTAGTTTAAACAATACAAAGATTAAAATATCCTTATTTATGGATACTCTTCTTTTTTATTAGGGATACATGTCATTATATATAATATATAGAGAGAGTTAGGATTCGTTGATACCAGGTGTCAAAGTTAGTTAAATTACACTTTCAATAATTTTTTGTAGAGTGCAAATTTAACCAATCCAGTCGTTGAATTATATAATATTGTCTTCATGATAATGTATATCAAATTTCACATCATTTGGACTTTTCTATATATGTTATCTAATATTGAATATTTACATATATTTTAATATCATATTGTACGTTAAAATAAAGTGATGTGATAACTATTAAATAATTTTGGAATGATATGAAATTTTATATACTTAATCTAATTACTAAGAACATCAAATTCATTAAATTCAACGGTTGATTGGTTAAATTTGCATTTATAAAAAGCTATTGAAGGTGTAATTTGACTAATTTTGACACCTAGTGTCAACGAATCCTGACCATATATATATATATATATGTATATATATATATTCTTTTTGTTTTTTACACAACCAAACAAGTTAGAGGAAAGAAAAATTTATAAAATCATTTCATTTTTTACTCTTTTTCTTTCCTTATTCTTTTTTTCTTTTACTTTCTTTTTTAAACTAAAGTAGTTGAGAAGAAAGAGAGAGAGAGAGAGTATCCAAGAAAAAGAGGGACATTGTTGAGAGACATGATTGGTAAAAGATTTGATTGATAAGTTATCAATATATTTATTCTTAATTTCTTACATGACCTTTTAAGGATTGTCGTTTAATTTATATTATTATATACTTTTAATTATTTAAAAATAAATATTGAATAATTTTTATATTTGAAATATAATGAATACTTTTTACTACATATATTATGTTTTAATTAGAATTTAATTAAAATGTATCAATGTTTTAAAACTTGGACCAGTCATCGACTCGGTAGGGCACTAGGTCATTGGGTCAATGGTAGAACCAAAGGGTCACTAATTGAACCGCATGACCCGGTCTTAATTAAAAAAAATTTAAAATATTCATGACATATAAATTCATACCTATAAATTTTATTAAATTAAATTTTAATAATGATGTGTAGCCTAAAAATAAATAAAAAATTAACAATGGTATTTAAGATGAGTGTGAAGGAAGGAAGGACAGAAAGTTACGCATTCAGGTCAAACAAACAAGAGCAAGTACATGAAGGTTACCCATTCAGGTCAACACAAGAAATATTTATGTCATACGCATATGTACATTTGGATTTACGATTTTGGTGATTATTATCATTTCACATATGAATATTTATTTTTTTATAATTAAAATTCATAGTAAATAAATATTTTTAAATATGTAAATTATATTATAAGTTGGGATTTCTATTTTTTCAATAGTTATAGTTAAAACGACATTGTTTCACACTTAAAAAAAAAAATTCTTTGAACTGGTCCGAGTCAACCCACCAGTTCACTAGTTCAATCATAAAACCCATCGAGTCAAATCGGTTCATACCGGGTTGATGACATGTCTGATTCAATCACCATCTCAGACCGGTTGCACAACTAGTTCTCAGTCCAAGCCGATTTTTAAAATACTGAAATGTATTATTAGTATAAAGATTTTTTACATTATCATTTAATCATAAATTATTATATATGATATATTAGATGCCTTTTCTAATAATTATCTCAAAATTCATCATAAGAATGATTTTTAATTAGTTGATCGTATAATAAGTTTTACACTAACATGCATGACAAGTAAACTCTTTTAATTACAGAGATTAATTTTCATGTATTATTCGTGTAAAGATTTTTATATTATCAACTAATTAGAAATTACTTTAAATATAAATTTTAAAGTATTTATTACAAAAGTCGACAATCTTACTATATATATTATTTATGATTAGGGATGAAAATCTGTTGTCCCATTCTTATGTCCCATTTCCTGTCCCCTCCAATAAAAATGTACCATGTCATTTAATGAGTACACATCATTCTTCTCCTAGCTTTAACGGATGACTAACGACATCTTCTAGTTCGTTTATTTGTTCCTCCTCATTCTCCCTTCCGGTGCATATAATCATTCTCCCTTTCGGTGTGTATAATGGTTCTCCCTCGATCGCTTCCGTAGCATCCTAAATGCCACCCAGTTCTTGATCTCGTGGTACATCTTCAACATTTGCACGCACCCTGACACAATCTCCTCCATCTCTGACATGTAGGACCTCCAAATGTTCAATGTCGACCAGCTCCTCACTGACTGCTCCTAGGTGAACCAGTACACACATTGCAAGAGAGAACAAGGAAGATCAAATAAACGAACCAGTACACACCGTTAATCCTCCATTGAAGTCAAGAGAAGAATGATGTATGCTCATTAAATGATGTGGCATATTTTTATTGAAGGAGACAGGGAATGGGACATAACAACGGGACAGCAGATTTTCATCCTATGATTAGATGATAATGTAAAAAAAATGTACTTTTAAATTAAATTCTTAGTTATATGTACTTATTAGTTTTAGAGTTAAAATAAATGTTTACCTAAATTTGAGGTGAAAGAGGATAGAGATATACAAAAAGAAAAAAGAGAAAGAGAAAGTGATAGATATAGTTAACGATACAATGAAAAGAGAGAGAGACAGCGTAGAAAGAAAAGGAAGGAGAAATGAAATCAAAGAAGTAATAAGTGTAATTTATACTTTTTTTTATACTTTCAAAAAATTTATACTTTTTTTTTAATTTTAATTTTGTGAGTGGAAGTCATGCAAACGTTTCTAGCGGATTTCTTATTTACAGTTAGAGAAATTTGAAGTTGTAAAATATTAGGAATCCTCAAACGGTGCTCGCGATCATCCTGTGTGTATCTTTACATACCTGGACACCTAATTTTTTGGATTGGTATCAAAATTGTTTAGTTTGTTTGTTACAATGGATGAGGAAACCTATTTGATAAGGAGATTGGACGTAGCCAGAGTTTTGGTCAGCACATATCCGCAGATTAAAAACCAAGATCTTCATCTTTGAGGGTAGGGGTGGAAATAGGATAGGCCGCCGACAAGGGCCTATGGCCTAGCCTACATCAGGCCCAAGTCAGACAGGGTTTTTTAATAAATAAACTAGGCCTGAATTTTTATAAAAACCTATTTAGTTAAAAGGTCAGGCTTTAGGCCATTTAAAAAGCCTTTTAAGCCTAATAGGCCGGCCTATTTAAGTAAATATAAATAATAATTTTTGTTAGTATTATTATTATATGAAATTTGTTATAATGTATTTTTACTTTTTTAAAATATTAAGTATGTTGACATACATAAAGAGTCAAACTTACAAGCTTATTGAAAGATAAATTTATGCCTTGTTTAGAAGTCTTATTACAAAATAGACTTTCAAATAAGTTATCATGAATGTTAAATTAGACACTAAAAATAAACTTATATCATATAAACATGTTATAATCTTAACTCTTTTAAAACATTTTCTGTCTATTTTCACCTTGTTCTTTTGCTTTGAATATCAGTTATTTTAATATTTATAGATTATAATTTGTTTTACATAGAGTTTTTTCTCATTGGCCTATAAGCCTATTACCTCATGTAGAGAAAAGTTAGATATATATAAAAGCTTTTAATATGAAATAGGCTTTTAAGTAGGCTAATAGACCAAGTTAGGCTTTCAAATAGGTCAGACCAAGCCTTAAAATAAAGCCTATGATAGGTAACAGGCCAGGCTCAGGCCATGAATTTTTTAAATAGACTATGCCTATTTATGCAAAGCCTTGTTCGGCCTAGCCTATTTCCACCCCTATTTGGTGGATGGAGAAATTTTTTAAATATAGGTTTAATTACATTTGTTGTCTCTATAGTTGCGCAAACTTTATCTTTTGGTCCTTATAGTTAAAAATAATTCGCTTTAGTCCCTATACATGCACTTTTGATATCAGTTTGGTCTTTGCCGTCAAGTGTGTCTTAACTCTATAAAATAAAACCATCACAAAATAAAAATTAACAGTATAAAACTACTACAAATTGACATTTTATGGCATTTTTTATTCAATTTGTGACGGTTTAAAATGGTAGGAACCAAGCCAATATCTAAAATGCATGTATAGGGACTAAAGTGGATTATTTTTAACTATAGAAACCAAAAAAGAAAATTTACGCAACTATAGAGACCAAAAAAGAAATTAAACCTTAAATATACATTCATGTTGAATGCATAACAGCATAGTTTGGAGGATCGTTGCGCTCAAATCTATGTAATGATAAATTAGATTTTTTTTTATCCCTGGTATCCTTTTTAAGATACAATTCTGTTTGAGATATTATTAACTAAACATTAGACGTGAACACATCTCATAACAAAGATTCAAATTTTGGTTTGATATGTTATGGGAGACTAACCACAATTTCTAGTTCATGTGATCTTGTTTCATCGGAATTTGACTCCATGACAAATGAAGAACATGATTGTAGTAGTTATCAGAGGGACAACGACAATGACGTGGTAGATAGGGAAGGCAAGGGAATCTGGAGTTGTTATGGCAGAACACAGCGATATCTAGGGAAAATGATTAACTCGAATACAATGCTTTGGCGATTATAGAAGTTACAGGAGCCGACATTTATAAAGTTAATAATGGAAATATTTTGATGATGAAAGAGACAAATCAAGAGCAGTAATTGAAAGGTTAAGTCTACAGGGTAGAAAAGCCCATGGAAGAACCAGTTTTAAGGCTTTCCTATTTACACATCTAAGTTACTGAGTACACCCCTCTCCCCTTCTCCTATTTTTGGTATATAATGTTATTTAAATACTTTTCATCTTTATTCTAGAAAGTAATTTTTGAAATTATATTTTTTTTAAAAAACATAGTTTCAAAAAGGTTTAATTATTTTTTAGTTTTTATAGTTGTGCATATTTTCTCTTTTGGTCACTATAGTTAAAATAATCCGTTTTAGTTTCTATACGTGCACTTTTAATATCAATTTGATTATTGCTGTCAAGAGTATCTTAATTTTGTGAAATAAAATCGTCACAAAATGAAAGTTGATGATGTAAAACCGCCACAAATTGACATTTTCTATAGTTTTTTATTCAATTTGTGGTGGTTTAAAACGGCAAGGACCAAACTGATATCGAAGGTGTATGTATAAGGACTAAAATGGATTATTTCTAACTATAGGGACCAAAAGAAAAAACCTGCACAACTATAAGATCAAAAAGATAATTAAACTTTTCAGAAGTTACTTTCCAAAATTGGAAGATGATCTGAAAAATGATTTTTGGAACCATATCTTTTTTGAAAAAACATAGTTCTGAAAAACACTTTTTGGAGTTGAAAGATATTATTCCAAAAATTGATCTTCGAAAATAATAACAGAAAATGAATTCGAGCGTGATTATTGAACGCACGCTTTCGCCTTTCGTCAACACAAAATTAAAAGTAACATTGAAAGGACACAAACGTTAAGAGAGGCATAGGCTGATAATTGTCTTACTGAATGCACGGAAACTGGATGTTGAGAGGCAAAGGTTGATAAAATAATGAATGCATGCTTTTGTAAATTGAAACATATACTAGATGAAGTTGACGTTGGATGTACCTTACAAAGCATTGCCACCTAAAGGAAAATGTATAGTGTCACGTAGAAATTTGATGAAAAATACACGTATCAATTTGATGAAAAATGCGGTATTACATAATTAGGTTTTAAAGAATGATAAATACGAGGTAAAGATGGGAGCTCAAAACTAGGGTTTAAAAAATAATAAAGATGAGGGTGTAAAAATAGAATTTTAAAAAATAATAAACATAAGGGGTATAAAAATAGGACTTAAAAGGGTATATTTGATAATAAAAAATATAAAAAAATAGATAGAGGTGTACTCAGTGAATAGAGGGTGTAAATAGCAAAAACGCAGTTTTAAATTCTAATTTAGAAACAAGCATATGTGATGTTATTGGGCCAATGCTGGTGGGCCGAAAAAATAGTAAAAGGAGGGTTGGACTTAACCCAATCTGAACAGCAAAGAAGTAAGCAGCAGGCTTTTATCATCAACTGGGCCATATTGCTTTTCAACAACACTATAAAATAGCAGAAGGGAGGACAATCGTGGATTGGAATGTGAGTTGATAGAAAAATTACCGTCTAGGAGTTTGAGTGAAGGGAAAAAGTTGCAAGAGATTTGGTGAAATACTATCATATCATATAAACTAAAGTGCTAATTTAGGGGAAAGCACGACCTAACCGTTCCAATAATTCGGCTTAGCCTAAAGTTAATTTTGACGGGGTTCGAGTTTTGAAAATAGATTTAGTACATTTTTTAAGACGGGTTCAAATTATATTTTAGGTTATCTCAACCTGATTTGATGTCTTATATTATTTTAAAAAGCTTAAGCTTTTTTTAACAGTTGTATATTAATAATAAATTTTTTAAATTTAATAGATAATATTTGTATAAATATAATATTATATTTATAATGATATTATTTATTTTAAAATATATATTGTAAAATATATCTTAATTCAAGTTTTATATTTTTTTTATTCTACAATTTAACTATACATAATATTAAAATTGATATATTATGTAAAAAAGTCAGGTTGACTCAGTCTTATCCCATATATCTCAACTCTCAATTAGATTGGATTCAAATTCAAATAAATGACTCAATGAAAATTACCTGGCCGGTAGAAAGAAAGATAAATTTATCTCAATCCATTCCTTGCTCATTCCTATACCAAACCAAAAACAAAAAAAGCAAAAATGAAGAAACTTGTGAAAGAAGGCATATCAGAAGTGAATCCAACAAATCCGTGCAATCAAATACTTATGTTAGGTAATGAGATTGATGATGAAGACATTAAAAGAAGCAATCAGATCTTGCGTAAAGAGTTGGGTGGCTCAACAAGTGTAGAGAGACAAGTAGCGCAGATATGGAAATTGGAAAATGGCTAGGCTTATCCTATGATGGAAATTAAATGAGGAGGAAGCAAAAGAGATGTAAAAGAAGCAGCTGCAGCAGCAATGGTGTAATTGCATAGATGGCTAAAGAATGGGTCACCGGGTAAGTGAGGGGTTTGTGCGGAGCAGTTAAGCGGAGGGCGAAAATGCATTATGCTGCAGTGAAGCAAAGAGCGCACAGTAGAACTAGAAAGGTACTGTAGTAGTGTTTGATCAAAAAGTTAATTGAACTAACTTCTAAAAATAAGTTACATATCTTAATCTATCTCTCATCTTGAACTAATCAATGTGAAACAATGAAATAAAAATTTTAGTTTAAAAGGAATTTTTAACTTAAGAGTGTCAAACAATTTCTGCTTTATTTCTATAACTCCTATTTTAAGCTTTAAGTTTAAAGTAATTTAAAAAAAAAAAAAACATTGAGTCAAACATAAAGTCTATTTTGTTTTTGGGACCTAAAAAACTTCGAAGTAGTCATCATAATAATAAAAAAGAAAGTACATATTGATTCTTGCCCTCATTAAGTATCTTGATGGTCAATGTGATTGAAAGTGTTTATGCAGTAATCGAAATCAATGAAAGATAGCAAGCTCGGAAACGAACTCAATTATGTTGTTTTCATGGGTGATATCTTCCCTAGCTGTTGGTTGGGTGACTAATTATGAACATAGGCTATGGAAATTATTGAATGAATTAAATAGATGGAGTTGATGTTTCGGTGGTTCATTTTGGAAGGAAGAAAATAAATTCTTTTTGTTGATGCACTAGCTAAACAAGTTCTTTTTAAAGAAAAAAAAAAGACACAGATCTACGGGCTTGTTCTATGGAATGAGATGTTTCTTCTAATACCGTTGTTTTGATCTGTTTTCATATCCTATACTTGAGAGGATTGTTCCCAAGGCTACTTTTTATCACTAATAATAAAATTGTCTTTTCCTTATAAAAAAAAATGTGTGTTTGTGTGTGTGTGTGTGTATTGTGGCAAAATCCATGTCCTTAGTAATTCACATGATGCAAACACAGTGTTAAACTTTTTCTTTTAGTGAATAACTTTCTTCAAATCAAGTTGACATCAAGTTTTTGACTTTAAAATATGTTTCAATAATTAATTTATTTTAATATAACATTCTGTTGTTAAACAATTTTTTTTATTAAAAATATTGTGTTTTGTTTTAATTTTTTAAAAATTATTTTATAAAATATTTTTTAAAAACTAAATATTAGATAGTAAAGTGGAGGAAAAACTGAGATAATATAAGGAAGAACATGAGTAATAAAAAACTGAAAATATAAAATAAAAATAACTTAAAGATGTTCTGATTTTTCGATTTTAAAAACTGAAAAAAAAAATACTTTTGAAAACACTTTCAAAAACTACTCTTACCAAAGGAATAATTAACAAATATACGGTAACTCTCTAGCATTAGTTTTAATTAGTAGTACACATTAAAATTTCTTAAATAAATTTTTTTATTTGTTTGTAAAAAAATAAGTTATTAACCTAAATAACATTTGTCTTATATATTTTATTTTTATTATAAGAAAATATAATTTACATCTTGTCTCATGTTTTATATATATAGGAGAGGGATCAAATTATACTGGTGTAATTTGCATCTACTATCACATCATTTTGTAACTTTTAATTGGATAATTTTCTTTCAAAACCTACTGTTGGATTGAAAGTTTCTATTACATAAATCATATTTGCAAAAATTTATATTAATCTAAAATTATTTGATACCTTATTTGTATAGTAAAAATTGACGTAATGTATATTTCTAAATATATACAAATACAAATAGTTTGATTACTTTCTTATTGTTGTTTATTTTTTTAAAATAACACAAATAATTAAGGTTTAGGACAAGGATGATCGTTTAAAATATGAATAAACTATTAATTTAATCCTTGAAGTATTATCTTCTCTCCTAAATGGTCCCTAAATCAAAGTAGAAAAACTATATAAATAATCTCCCTAGTTTTAAAATTCATGTTAAGTAGTTCTCTAAATATTACAAAACCCTTCAAATTGGTCCCTAAACGTTAGTAAAATATATCGACTTAGGAATTAAATTAACAAATATTCAATACTTAAAAAATTACTTATATAATTTATTACTTTAAAAACTATTTATGAGAAAGAGTGATACTTAAAAGAACAAATTGAAGGTTTATTCTTTAAAATATATATATCCACATTGTTTAAAATACTTAAAAGGTATGGACCACCAATACATGTGTATACAACATACATTGATGTCATAAATATATCAACATGATATTAGCATGCAGATACCATTTAGTAAAAAAAAATTATACCATTTCTTATATGTACTGTACATAAATTGAGATAATTTGGTGTGCATAATCATCTTTAAATAAGAAATATATATTAACCTTCCAATGTGTAGCTTGGCATGAACCATTTTTTTACCATATCCTGTACTTTAGTTATTTTATAATATGCAAATAACCATGAGCCTAGTTATTAATAAGATTTTGTGTGGTTGACTAGCTGAGAAAGATATTTCCACTTTTCATCTAAATTTTATTATGTCCAAAAGTTTTTATTTTTCACTTAATTAGTTAATTGCTTAATTAAACATCACCAAAGAAAATTTGGAAGTTATGATGACACAACCGTATGCATGCATGTTTATTAATTTGTAATACATAAAATAATATTAACACGCTGCAGATGCTGGTATGAGTGCAATATATTGTGATTAAAGGAATTAGTTAAAGCTAGCTAGAAGAAATACTAATTATAACAACATGCTATATATCTAAAACTATTATTAATTTATATTTATTAAAAACTCATAAAATTATGAGCGTATTGAAATTTACTAATAAATAGGAAATGAAATTCACACAATTTCATGTGTGCAAATAAATTTTAATTAATAATAAAACATTCAAAACGAAGGTTTATCCGTTACTAGCCTTACTTTTAATTAAAAGCCGGAATGATCCTCATGATGAGTTCACCTCCATAAATTAGGGGAACGTATATCCGTTAATAGACCAAAACGAAGGATGACTAAAGGAGGAGGATGATGGAAAATAAAATCCCTATTATCTATGATAATTCTACAGTGTTATGGAACATAGAATTATCATTGCATAGGAACAAAACCATTTTAGTTTCAACACTTTTGTTGGTAAGTGCAATATACTATACATACAAAACATTCCTTTCAATCCAGTATTGAATGCTTGTCATCAAGCGTATGCAAAATGGCCACATGCTAAATTTTCTCCTTCAGAATCTAATGGGAGTTTGTCACATTTAGAGACTACTTGTCCTATATTTTGAACGCATTCAATCGGTACGGGTTTGAATTTTAAGACTCCGCAAGATTGATTAAGGATAGACAATGAGTGGTTGGCTCAAACTTGTATGAAGAATGATGTACGTGAAACACAGATTTTATTTTATTTTCTTCCGGATATATTCTTAGGTGCTACAGTATTTGAAATGTGAAAAAAGGTTTTATTTTGTATAATTCAACATATATCATATTACGATATTCAAATGTTGTTAGGAAAAAGAAATATATGGCTCATATATAATTGAGAGGGCACACATTGAATGGAACAGAGAAAGAATTTCACTTTGCTCTCAGTTAATAATTTCTCTCCGTCGTAGTTTGTTCTCTAGCATGACTCATCTTGCAGCTAATGCAGGCAGAGAGAATATTATGTTATGGTCAAAATATAGACTAACAGCTTAAGACTTTAGCTACCTTAATTAACTGCCCGTAGGCATGGCATACACATAAAGTCTCTATTCTCTACTATTATAGAATCTTAATCCTTTCGTCTGTAAGCAAATGTCCTGTTGTCATTTATGAAAATCTGGTTCACACGTACTTTTGATTCCTTAAAAATATGGGTTGAAAAATATGTCTCTATTGATTAAAAGACTGATCGAGATCCTGTAGTGTAATTATTCCAGGCCTTTCGCTTTCAACCTTCCCGCAATCATAAGAGAACGATTATTAATATCTTGCTCATTTTTTCTTTTGTCGATCTTGCCTTGTATTTATGGTCCGTAACATCAGAACCTGGGTTTTTTATCCCGAGCGGTAATTTGTTAAAAAAATTACCCGAATGGATATTTTTCAAAAAAAAATTAAAATTAGAATAAGTCATATCTCAAAATACAATTTTGGAAATAGAAGTCGTGTTTCATATATACAATTTGTTTTTTTATTTTTTTTACGACTTCTTAAAGAAGTCGTATTTTATAAACGAGACTTTAGTTTTAATTTTTTTTTTTAAGAAAGCTAAAGTCGTGTTCGGAAACATGAAAAAAAAAAAACACCAATGTCGTGAAACCAAAACACAACTTTAAAGAAAATGATTTTAAAAAAAAAGTGTTGTAAAAGCCAAACACGACTTTAATAAAAAACAAAAACCATAAAAAAAAACCTTTGTCGTTAAACTCAAACATGACTTCTATATATATATATGTGTGTGTGTGTGTGTGTTTGTGTGAATAGAGCTTACGACTTCAATCAAAAAAAAAAATTGGAAGTCTCATTCATCACATACTACTTCCATGTGAAGATAAAAAAAATAAAAAAAGTAAATCTTGTTTGCAAAACATGATTTCTTTAAAAAGTCGTAAAAAATAAAAACAAATTCTTATACGTGAAATATGATTTCTGTTTCAAAAGTCGTATTTTGAAGACATGACTTACCCTAATTTAGGAATTTTTTTGAAAAATACCCATTCGGGTAATTTGTTAAATTACCCCTCCAGGATAAAAAAGCCTTAGAACCTCTTGTCCATGTTCATTATGGTGCACTGTAGGCCATTGCTTATAAGAGATGGACGTCTCGAATGCTCAACGAAACGAGATAACGTAATCAAGATAAGAGATATAACTTTGGTTGGGAATGAAGCTTAACTGCTTGAGACTGCAAATTATATACCGAACTCAAAACTTAATTATGCACCTTGGACAACAATTGGTACCTTTTTTCTTTCTAGCAAATAAGCACGTCATCGTCTCTTCCCATATGATCTAATACATATTAATTAGACATCTGTTGGTGGGTGATGAATATGTCATCATATTAATTGTGGAGTTTAAAAGAAGGGATGGTATCATTACCCGCACCCACCTTGTTCTGTTTGTGGTTATGGTCTTTCTGTTTATATAATCACAAACCATAGGAAATTTTATACGTGGTTCTCCCTGGTCAGGACAAAGTATAGGAAAATTAATAGAATAAAAATAGAATGTGGCAAGGTAAACACGGGGATAAGAACGGTGACCACAATAACTTTTTAAGGTGGGATTTGAACCGACCAAATCGCAGAGCAAGATAATGTGTTATAGCCAACCTTATTGTTCACGAAATAACAAAAGAAAAGTAGTGCTTTTGTATGTGGAGCTCACATGGAAAAATTAAGGCTAAGAAAATCATACTATGAAGTAGAAAACATACGCTAAGGCAAGTGGATTATTAATGTGTAAACCATTTTCATGCGCAAGTATATCCTTCGCATACTTTTCCATTAGGTTTAAACAATTTCCTGTTTTATTGGGAATCACGCTGAAATATATTAGAAATTCTATTAAAAGTGTGTTAATAATATTTTTAATAAATTTTTTACTTTTAATTTCTTAATTAGATTACTTATTTACATTTGTTATAATAATATAATAGGTGTTGGCGGCCATTTTCGTAAAGGCTTATTAATTAAAGATAGAAATCAGCGAAGCAAAACTAGGGAGATTAAAATATTGATTCTTTCTCTATATAGTTTGATATATAAAATAAAAACTAAAAGAAAAGAAGTTTGCACTGTCTCATTCTTATCAGCAAAAGGGGTAAGAAGTTGCAACCCGTGGTGAAGGATAGAAGGCACCAGAAGTGAATTTTGTGATTAAAAGAACCTAATAACTTTGGTTTTACGAATTAGGATATTTAATTTTGATATAACAAATGATATCTTGAAATAAGGGAGATCAAAATATTGATTCTTTCTCTATATAGTTGGATATATAAAATAAAAACCAAAAGAAAAGAAGTTTGCACTGATTCTTATCAGCAAAAGGGGTGAGAAGTTGCAACCGGCGCAGGTGGAGAAGGATAGAAGGCACCAGAAGTGAATTTTGTCATTAAAAGAACCTAATAACTTTGGTTTTACGAATTAGGATATTTTCAATTCACTATATGGTGTTTACGAATTAAGATATTTAATTTTGATATAACAAATGATATCTTGAAATAACTTTTCTATATGTCTCAATAGATTGTTTTTGATTTGGGTCAACTCAACGAATTCTTATTTGATTATATAGAACTTAAAGAATCTAACAAATTAAAATTATATCATTTTAAAAAAGTAAATTTGCAGTTCTCTAAATTCTGTTAATGTGAATTTATAATACAATATATTGTAGAGCTTTCTTATTCAATTTGTCAAAAATTTTGTTTTTATGATAATTATTACAATACTATATTTTTATAATAAATCAGTCAGAAACTAGATTTTATTTTTACCAGATTTTAAATTTAGATTTTAACACAAAATGAGATAGTCGTGTAATTTGTCCGAGTTAAGGAGTCATCAAGCTAAACTAATTATCAAGAATCATAATAAGGCATTCAAATATCAAGTGTGTGTGTCTGTGCATCTGCATGTGCATGATCTTGACAAGAGTATCTTCATGGAACTTGAATTCACTGTAGTTAACTTTCATTTAGTCATCCCTGCAGTCAAGATCGAAGGGTTGTGTGTGTATGCGTGCACGTGTATGCGTGTGCGTGACAAGAGTATCTCCATGGGACCTGAATGTACTATAGTTAACTTTCATTTAGTCATCCCTACAATCAAGATTCAAGGGTTGTAATCTTTTTTTTCTTAATTAATTTTATAAAAATTGAAAAATAAAATTAAAGGTAGAGATTGTTGACTACAGATAATCCATAGCCTATTTATGTGGGCTTTCTCACCTTTGACTACCGTTAAAGTAAAAAAAAAAAAAAATCCAAAAGATAGTTGAGATAAACAATCCTAATTAAGTAAGAGTAATTCTAAATCTTTCTAATATATTTTCCTACTAATCCTTCTTCTTCTTCTTTTGTACGGTAAGGGCTATTTATTGGTTAGGATATAATAGAATATAATAAGATAATTATTGTAACCTATTGTAATTCGTTGTTTATTGCACTAACAGGATATGATATCGTCATCTGACCCTTTATCTTATCATGTTGCTTCATTGTATTTCTTATCTTAAGGAGGGAGCTAGGTTAGAAAGTATCAGGATATGATAAGCTCGCCGCCCCCCCTCCCCCCCTCTCTCTCTATATATATATTTTGTATAATATTCAACATATTACAAATAATTATATAATTATATATATATATATATATATATATATATATTATAATTTTGACATGTAAATTTTAAAGTATATTATTAATTAAAATATTAAAAATTAAATAATTAATATTTAAATTTTTTTTAAAGATAAATATTTGAATAATAATTATAATTTAAAAATCTTATATATATTTTTTATAATTTTAAGAAAAGTAACTACAAAAATAAAAAAATATTATATACTTTAGTTAAAATTATATTTTTTTGTAAAAATTAAAAATTACATTAAAAGTTACTTTCTAGAAAATTATATGTAATTTTAATAAAATAGTAATTTGTCATTTGAACATGTTTTATATTTTATCCTATCATTATCTGGTGTGCACTAAATATTAAATAAGATTATAGCTTATCTTACTTTTATCCTATCGTGTTCCTATCTTATTATCATATCTTATCTTATCCCATCATATCTTGACCACCAAACGGGTCCTAAGTATTAAATGTGTTTTATATTTTTAAGGCATTAAATAATTTACTTTTTTATTTAATATTTTTTATAAAATAATAGGAAAATTTATAACAAGATGTAGGAGAAGAATGTAACATTAAGTAATTATCTTACGCGTGAATCGATTTGCTAAAGGACAAAATAGAAAAATATACATGGAAATAGAACCATCATATCATATTTCATGACGTGTCCACTGATTTATTATCCTCTTCGTTAGTATTCGAAGTTGTGCCTCGACTTTGTCAATGCATCATCGCAAGTTGCAACTATAAATAAAACAATTAGTGATTAAAGGAACAAGACAACAAGTTATGAAAGCCTCGTGGCTTCATAGCCGGGGACCAATCCATTCAGTATTTGCACGGCACTCTTTCTGGCAAACCAACGTTTTCCTAACTCCTTATCAAAAAAAAAGAAGAGGTTTTCCTAAGTCGTCTCAACATACTGTATCAAAGTTTCTCTCTAATGCCTTATTTTATTGCTTTTTCAGTTTTATATCTAACACTCTCTTTTTTTCCTGGAAGGTTTATCTTGCAAATTTAACTTTATAAAGCAGATCTTATAACTGAAAAGATCGTAGTAATTGCAATCTACAATTTGATTAAAATTACATTGTGCACATTTAGATGGAATTCGAACTGGCTAATTATTGTCTTTTTATTGTGGTTATCCCGTGGAATGTTAAATAAAATACATTTATTGAGATATGCTCAAATTATATATATCTTCCTTGCTTGAGATATAATATATGTTATACTAATCCTTTTTAATAAAAATTAGTTTATTAATGATAGTGAACAATTAATTAAGATTGAACATTCCAAGTAGAAGTATCAAATGGGCTAGGCCGGTGCGCCCCGGCCCGCACGGGCCACTTAAACAAGTTGGCTCGGCCCGGCCCGTTATCTTGCGGGCCTTGTTTTTTTGAGTCCGGCCCGGTCCTATGTGGGCCATCGGGCCAATTTAGCCTACTTTTTTTAAAAAAAAATGATTAATTTTATTTTTTCTATTGTATTTGCTTGTTTCGTAAAAGATTATTTTAAATATTTAAAATTAAATTATTTCTTTTATGTTGCCATATCATATAAATCAATTCGTAACTTAAGCTAAATTTAATTTCCACCACCTTTTCTTTCAAAAATTGAATTTTGAAAAATAATTCTACAAATACTAAACTCTAATTAAAATATTTCTTATTTTTCAAAAACGACGTTTCAGGTCATAATATTCAGACAACAAATCTTAAAAGAGAAAATTTGGGATAAGAATATAAGTTTAAATAATATTTATAATTATCTGTTTGATGAAAACTCATATATTTTGTAATCATTTCCCTTAAAATTAAATACTCTCTAGTTTCTATTTTGACTTTGTAAGATATGAAGCAAAATCTTCAGGCAATTGTTTTGTAACATTTTGCTTCCTCAAACAGTAATAAAGTACTACCTTCCGTCCTTCTCTTTGCAATTTTCAATAGTTTTTCACTTTCACAGTTACACGTTACACTAGTAACCAGTTACCTCTTTTTGTTTAAACTAATTTTGATTTATTATATTATTATAACATGATATATATTGAATGCAGTTATAATATAATACATTAAAAAAAATTTAGGATACGTTCGGGCCAGCCCGTGGCCCGCCAGGCCAAATCGGCCTGGTTCTATTTAGGCCATATTTTTTTAGCTCAGCCCAACCTATTTTACGAGCTGATCGAGCTTGCCCATCGAGTTGAGCTCATTTTGCCGGCTCTAATTCCAAGAGTATTTCTTATTCTTTTTCTTCAATTTCTAAGATTATTGATAACAAATTTTGAATATTACATTATTCTCACTCTCACTGAGTAGCATATCTTATATTAATCTTAAATATTAAACATTTAGTTTTATTTTTTAATTTATATTTATTTCAAATACATTTCTTGAAGAAGAGAAAGAAATATATTTCTTCTTCAAAAAAAATATTTCTTAATTCTAATTTCAAATTTAATTTGATTTAACAACTAGCTTAAAAAAATTCTTTCTCAACCATATCAAATTATTTCCTTTTATCTTTATTGTATTTTTTTTAATTACTTATCTCTTTCAATTTACCCTTTTCACCTTTATTTCTAAGTTGAATTTTAATAATTTTTTTTTAAAATATCAATAATTAAAAATAAATTTATATCACAATATAAATTATTTATCTAAAATCTAAAATATAATTTATATGTTAAAAAATATTTATTTTTTATAAATTTGAATTATAATATATTGTTTATTTTATATATTCAAAAATATTTATTTATTATAAAATTTAATGATATAAAAATAAGTATTTATGATGTGCATTGCACAGACTAAAATACACGTTCATAATTAATTTAAGAGAATTTAAAATTTAAATTAAAAACAATATGCATCACTATCTAAAAATTGATATCTACTCATATATTATAAATTAGAATATATATAATTTAGAAAGTCAAACTTTCACTCTCTTCACTCTCTATTAGATATTTTAATATTCTCTTTTGTCTCTTTTAGATATGTGTATTTGACACACTACACCCAATTAGGCAAAAAAAATTTTCTCTTAATCACTTCAAATTACTCTTTTTTTGTCTCTATCTCTAAATTGAATTTGAATATATTTTAAAAAAATTATCAATAATTAAAAACAACCTTGTATTAATATTTACATTATTGATTATAAAACTAAAATATAATTTACATAATCAAAGATATTTGTTTAATATAAATTTAATTGTAATATAATTTATATATTAATATTTTTCTTTATTATAATTTTTATTATATAAAAAATTAAAAACATTTATCCTATAAATTATACAAATTAAAATAGGCTTAAATAACTTTTTTGTTCCTATAAGATAGGGTGTTTTTGCTTTTAGTCTTTTATTTTATTTTTTCAGTTTTGTTCTTATGACACTTTTTTTGGGTTTCATTTTGGTTCTTGCCATTAGGTTTGTCCGTTAAATCTAACAAAAGGACCAAAAAAGAAAAGTAGAAAATTAAACAGACCAAAAATTAAGAGGACCGAAACGAAAATAACCAAAATTAAGAGAACCAAAACAAAAAAAATAATCTTATGTTATAGGGACTAAATAGTTATTTAAAACAAATTTATAAAAATTAAACCTTCAATCATTGTAAATGCACTGCTGGGGAGCAGAAAAATTAAACCTATAACGAATGCATTAGTGACCAACCAAAAAATTATTAAAATGAAACCTTAAACATACAACTTCGTAGAAGTAATGCAATATTGCAATCACCTTCAAGTTATAAAGCAAATATAACAAACGGGGAGAAACAAAAGCGAAATATAAAACAAGATAGAGGTATCAAAATGAATGGTAACAAATGAGTGTGAAATAACAAAGAAAGCAAAAAAAGGATGCACAATGTTATTATTATAAGCAAATTACAATAACACCTTATACCCTTTAAAGTTTCTTGATGTTGTACACCACCCTTCTTTTTTAACATTTAATATATTTTTAGGTAACACAGGGTGTCAGTGTAATGTATAAAAAGTATTAGTATAATGTATAACATGTGTCAGTGTAATGTTTTTCAAACAATTAAAGAGTGATAGTGTAATTTATAATTTTTTGACTGATCACTAATGTATTCGTTGTAGATTTTTTTTTTACTCTCCATTAGTGCATTTGCAATGTTTGAAGGTTTATTTTTTTATAAATTTGGTTTAAATAACTGTTTAGTTCTTATAATATAAGATTATTTTTGTTTTGATCCTTTTAATTTTTGGTCCCTATAGTTTTCTATTTTTCTCTTTTAGTCCCTTTGTTAGATGGGCAAACCTAATAACAGGAATCAAAATAAAACAAAAAAATATTATAGGGACGAAAAAAAAAAAAAGGACTAAAAGTAAAAACTCCTTATTTTATAGGAAAAAAAATTATTTAAGCCATTAAAATATTAGTTAATAAGTTAAAAGCATTTCTTTAAGCCAACAAATGCACTTTGGGACGAGGAAGAAATTTTTTCTTTCAAAAAATTGTCTTAAATCATGTGCTTTTTTTTTTTTTCAGTTTGTTGTTAAAGGAATTTAATACGAACAAGATATAAAGTTAATTTTAAGAAAATATATTATAATTAAATATATAAAAATTACGTAGATTAAATATTATTGATAAAATTATAAAACGTACTGATATATAGTTAATTTAAGAAATATATTTAATTATCTTTAACCAATTCCAACACCATACACGAGAAAAAAAAGACTTTCGCTAAGAAAATTAGTCTCGCCATGCTATAAATACTTTTAGTTAAAATAACCTGTAAAGGATATATGTATTCCTAATTAAATCTAAAAAAAAAATTAATAGTTACATACTTTTAATGTAAAAGTTTTATATTATCAATCAATCAAAAATTATTTTTAGTGCGACTTTTAAGGTAACTATTATAAAAATTAACAAATTTATCATATATACTAATTTGTGATTAGATGACAGTGAAACAGTTAACAAATTTATCAATGCATGTATTAGATAGGTATGGGGTACCAGCTCCCTTTAAGCTTAATGTGCTTGATTTATGTGAATGTAGATTATTTTAAAAATTAAATATAAAATGATTTTGAATTAACTGATGGTATAAAAAATTTACATTAATAATTTATCGAAAGTAAACTCTAATACATTATTTCTAACTATAAAATAAATTATATATCACTTTATACAAAAGTAAAATATTTTTATTCAAAAATATTATTATTATTATTCAATTAAATAAGTAGAAAAATATATTTTCTTTTTCTTTATTTCTCTTTTTTCCATCAATTCAAATAATCTAAAATATCTACTTTTTTTTACACCTTTTTTTTATATAAATTTTAATTTTTTTCACCTTTTTTTAGATTGCTGATTTTTGTAATAATTAATTTAAAAATAAAATTTAAAGTAATTGCAATATTTTATACATTAATAATGTATTAAAATTAAATTCTAATGCATTATTTTTAATTATAAAATAAATTACATATTACTTTATACAAAGTAAAAAAATGCAAAAATATTATTTTTTAATTTTTATTAAATTAAAAAAGTGGAAAAAATATATGTTCTTTTTCTTTTACATTTTTTCATCTATTCAAATAATCTAATATATTTACTTTTTTTTTTCACCTTATTTTTTTTTCTTATTTCTCTTTATGATATATATATATATTTTTAGTGAATTCAAGGTATTTCTCAGTCAAAACCTAAGAATTACTCTCTTAAAACATTGAGATCTATTTAAAGAACTGAACCCTCTTTAACATATGTGCAAGAATTGAATCACGACGAAGAGTAGTGGAGAGAAAATTTCAATTTTTACATTCTTTCCTTCATTTAGAATATAAAAAAGAGGATGAAGGTATTTCAAGTAGGGTTCACTTTAAAAAATAATCTCCATCCAAATATTAAGGAATAATTGATTGATATTTCTCTACCGCTGATTAATCATGTTGAAATGGATACATTATTCTCAGCTGTCATGTCGCCCAATAGTATTCCTCTCATTCACCATCTCTGTCAGAATTAACAAAAAAAAATCTAATAAATTAAAAAATAAAATCGAGGTAAAGTGCGTTATCATAGTTATATATACCCGACTCTACTGATCTGATCCGAGAACAAAAAAATCGGGTTAGATTGAATTTAATAATTTATGAGTTTTTTAAGAATTTGATCCGATTATATTAAAAAATTAGAAGAATATTTAATGTATTGTTTGATATAAAAAGGCTTAATTATATTTTGTACCACTCAAATTTTATCATTTTATAAATTTTGTCACCGTGTCTTTATCTCTTGCATTTTGCCACTTATTTTTGAAATCATGTGAATTTTGCCTAATCTTGTGAATTTTTATTTAATGAACAGTCGATAATTGAGCAAAATTTGCAAGATTTTAAAAATAAGATAGCAAAATAGAAGAGAAAAAAACATAGTAACAAAATTCACAAAATGATGAAACTTGAATAGCACAAAGTGCAATTAAGCCATATAAAAATATATACCTAATATAATCTAGTTTTTGTGGTTACTTAATATAATCTAGTGTTTCATTGAATAGTTTTAACTTTTAAAATAAAAGATCATTTTTTTAAAATTTTTATGTTTCAAGCTTTTTTTTCTTTTTCTTCAATTTTTCTTTTTTCTTTTTATTATTTTAATAGTAGACCTAATTATGATTACCTGACCCAACTTAACCTTACTATTTTTATCTTATTACACTCAATTTTTCTACCAAGGAAGTTTAACACAATTGGTAGATAGTTAAGTTCTTTAAACATTATGTGTTTCAATTTTTGGTCATATATATGGAAAATACTTTATTGAGAGAGATAAAATTCACTTCAATGATCTCTATGCCTCTCAAAAATTAATCTCCAATTAACAATGAGAGATATCCTAAGTACAAATAAAAAGAAAAAATATATATGCTGATGATTTTTATATTGTTAACAATCAAAAAATATAATATATGATAGTTTTATTAACTTTTACAATGACTATCTTAAAATTCATCCCTAACATAATGTTTGATTGGTTGACAATATAAAAAGTTTTTATACAATCAGTACATAAAAATTAAACTCATAAAAAAATACTTAAAATTCTCCTAACCTAATCTATGATCACCCATATTGACAATGACACCTTCATATGGAAAACAATTTATTTAGGAAATTAAAAAAATACCAATAAAATTGCTCTTATAAACTTAAAAAAAGTATTGGATTTTTATATTTTGTTATAATCAATAGTTAAAGTAAATTTAATATTTTTTTGTTAGAATTTTATTTCATTAATTTTTTAATTGATGAAATCAAGTTATTTCATTATTTTTAAAAAACAACTCTCAAAATTTATTTTTTAATTTGAAGATATTCAAAAATTAAATTAATTAACTCTATTAAAGTTTATTTTATTCAAAATTTACCAATTAAACATATCATTTCACCTTATTGACACTGAAAAATATTTGGCCTACCCAAATCAGAATTTGGCGGCTAACGGAGTTTCTAGATGAATAAATTGGGTTAACTGACTGACAGCTGAACTTTGGTTGGTCAAGCCAAAATTCAAGTTAACTTGTGAAAAATAGATTTATAAGTTTTAAATAGTGAGGAATAAGGATTTCGAATTAACTTTCATGAATACGAATTTGGTTTTTTGGGAAGTCACTAAAATTATATTATTGCATCAATTTTCAAGGTTTCCTTATACTTAGAGATTAGTTAAACAGAAAATAGGATATGCGTTGATAATGTAAAGCTTTTTTACACTATTATTTAATCACAAACTACCATATATGATAAGTTTGTTAATTTTGATAATAACTACTTTAAAAATCATACCAAAGACAATTTTTAATTAATAGACTATATAAAATTTTTTATATTAACGGTGCATATTCATTAAACTTTTAGTTAAATACGTTTTGTTATATAATGGTCACACTGAAATTAGAACCTATGATCTCATACATACTATAACGGTTAGTTAAATAGGTTTGATTGAAAAAAACTATAACGGCTCACGAATGAACTTTTATAAGGAGTGGTTCATACCGACCTACTATTGGTTTGCAGGCCAAATAAGAATATGAAAAAAGTTAAAAAGTCTAAAAAAATGAAAAATTATTAAAAAAAGTATATATCAATAATAATAATGATGATTATAATAATTAACAAATATTAAATGATCATAAATTCTAACTAAACAACTATCAAATATTAAATATGAATCTTACAATTAATTTTTTTTTTCAAAAATATATGTTATGTCATATGGATTAAACAGGTCAGTCTGCAAATTACAACTTACATACCCAAATCTATTAGTAATACTGAAGTGTCTCTTCATTATACCACTTTATAAACAAAAACTGAAAAAAGAGGGGGGGACTGACTGAAAAAAATGATTATAACAATTAATAAATAGAAAAAACTAAACCTGCATATTTATCATAACTTAAAAAATAAAAATTTAATTAGAATATACTATCAACTAATCATATATTGTTCTATTTAGTATTATTATTGAGGTTTTGTAACAATTACTTTAAAAGTCATATTTAATATAATTTCTAATTAGTTAATAGTATAAAAAATTTTATACTCAAAGTATATGAAAATTAAATTCTTCAAAATTTTACAAATAAAGTTATGTCCAATAAAATTTATAATCATTACATATTTGTATTTGCATCTCGTTTTTAATTTATTGTTTTTTTAGAAAAAAAATTGCATCTCTCTTCATATAAAGGCTGATTAACTATTTTAGGACCCTTTTAAAAACAAATTACTAAAATGAGATTCTTGTAAAACATATTACTGACATGGATTTGTTTTGACCATTAACTGGTCTAACTTGCTAGTCAAACTAACGAGTATCAATCCACATCATATTTTTTTATTTTTTTTAAAATTACATGTAAGAAGCTGATGTGTCAACAAAAACTGCAAGTGAAAACAGTGGAAATCATAAGGTGACGCCACATGGCATCCTACAATTTTTGCTAGTACAATAGCAGAAATTACAAGGTGATGTCACGTAGTATCGCCCTGTGATTTCCGTTACTGCTATTAGCAGAAATTACAATGATGATACACGTGGTATATGACTATGATTTTTGCTACTCAAAGTAGCATTTTTACCACTCCTCCAGTAGGATGCTGCCACATATTTCCGCTAGTGTCACTAATGTTGTAGAATCTGACTCTATGGGATAACATAGTGCAGACTTTCGCTAGTCTAAATGGTGTAAACGAATGCTTTGTTTTGGAGTCTGAAAATAATTTTCGATGAGATTGCACATTGTACCATTTTAATTTCCGATGGGACTACATGGTACACAGTATTCCCACTACTGCAAGTAGTGATTTTCGAACAGTAAAAAATAATTTTTTTACCTTATAAATTCTCAGGGCCCCTCATACGAACCCACCACCAACTTATCCGACTGTCTATATTGCATTTCTTTTAAGTGTGACTACTTCTTACAAAGTATTATGTAGGTAATTAATTTTTTATATACATTTTATAAAAAGTATTTTTTTATGTAAATAATTATTGTACACATTTTTATTTAAATAACAATTTGTTGATGAAAATTAGTTTTTTTACTTAGTTAATATGTATTTATATTTCAAATATATATTTGATATTATGTAAACTTTTATGTTATGTAATATATTGTAATTATTTTATTAATTACATTCATTTTTGTATTTTTAAATGATTAATGCATACTATGATAAATGTTTTAGTTTTGTTTAGTATAGAATTTTTCTGTATAATTTATTGTGTAGGTAATTAAATTTTATATACATTTTATGAAAAGTAGTTTTTTATGTAAATATTTTATTATATTCTAATTTTATATAAGTATAATTTTTTTGGTCATTATTATTGTTTAATGTTTGTTTTTTAAAATTGGTATCTTATTTGACATTAAATTTAAAAGAAAAAAAATATGTACGACTATTTTATGTAGTAATTTCAAGCTACCTATTTGTAATTAACTTCATGAATAAATATTAGCTAATGAAACAATAACATAATAGTAATATGTCATATAAAAACATATCTTTCTTAAATTGATATATTAACAATGATTCGATCATGCAATTTGCTTCAATGGACGCTACCCTCCCCATCTGTGTCAAATGGTTCGTCATTAGGTATATAATTATCAAATGATTCCTCAACATATGACTGGGACACATAATAGTCGTTATCATCATCTGCATACCATCTTAGAATGTGGGTTTGGGCCTAACTTAGTCTTACAAAATCGGCTTGTAAGGTGAGAGTTGCCCCCCATTTATATACTATATCTTGGCACTATCTCTAGCCGATGTGAGACTTGGTTTTTCCCAATACACCCCCTCACGCCTAGCATATTGGGCTTGGTGCGTGGATAATATGGTAGGTGGCCCGTTAATGGATCTAGGATATGCTTTGATACCATCTTAGAATGCTACCTGTCTACGCATCCTAGATGGTGCCAATGACTGATTGCAAGACAAGTTGTGATCACCAAACATGCGATAGTTTATTCCACCACCTTCTAATGGAATTATAGAACTGTTAACAACATTTACTTCAACATACATTTCTATTATTGAAATTTCATCTTGTTGCTGAAATGCATTAATCATGCATTCTACGTCTTCATGATCACATATTTGTAATGTACTGTATTTACCTTCGCCTTTTGAAATAAAAAACATACATGTAACAGAAGATATAACTTGGTTTGCCTGCAGTTTAAATTTGTCATGAATCTTTCTCTTTAAAACATTAAAACTAATGCCATGTGTAATTTGTATTGCTTTCTTAGTCCCTTCAAATGTTATTCCTTCGACACCTTCATACATCCTTCTATTTACATACACAAATGCTACAATTGAATTCATGATTTTGTTCAATGTACCTATACAAAAAAAGTAATATTAATTCAGTAATAGATAAAACATGACATAAATAATTAGAATACTTATTACAAAAATAAAAATTAATATATGAATATTTGCTAAATTAAATGCATAATAAATCCATATACAATAAAAAAATTTATTGATCTATAAATCACTTATTAAAAACACAGACAATGCATGGCAAAAAATATTATATATATATATATATATATATATATATATATATATATATATATATATATATATATATATATATACATATAAATATATATACAAAAAGATATATATACAAAAAGATATATGTAAATAAAGAAGGTAAATTTACATACTACAACGTAGATAAAATACATAAATTTACAATCCTAGAATAAACGTTCTCTGTATGCATATAAATATAAACTATATTTACAATTATATAAACAATATAAATGTATATATATACATATATATATATATATATATATATATATGTGAACTGACTAAAACTATATTACATAACAGTAGAAAAAAACAGATGTAACTAGCAATGCACAAGTTTCGTTGTGAGAAATGCGGAGGGTTGAAGCACCTATTTATAAGCACTGAAATTACTACTACAAGTAGCGAAAATAAGGTTAAATGTCTTGTTCGTGATAGCAAAAATGGCACCATGAAGCCATATGTACTATTTTCGCTATTTGTACTTGCAGAAATCATCCAATGAACACGTGGCATCACCTTGCAATTTTCGCTAGTAGTAATAGCAGAAATCATAGGGCGATACCACGTGGCATCATTCTATGATTTCAGCTAGTACCAATAGTGAAAATCACAAGACTACGCCACGTGGCATCACTTTATAATTTCCGCTAGTACTACTAGCGAAAATCATAGGGTGGTGCCACATGGCCTCACCTTGTAATTTTCGCTATTGCTACTAGCGAAAATTGCAGGGTGATGCCACGTGGCGTCGCCCTATGTTTTCCATTGCTTTTACTTGCAATTTTCATTGTCACACCAGTTTCTTACGTGTAATTTAAAAAAAAATTAAAAAAATATGACGTGGACTGATACTCGCTAGTTTGACTAGTCAATGGTCAAAACAGATTCATGCCGGTAATATGTTTTACAAGAATCCCATTTTGGTAATTTGCTTTTAAATGGGCCCTAAAATGGTTAATTAGACTCATATAAAGGCAAAGTGATTTCTCACAACATAAACGTACAGAAGTTTTCCAGTGTTATTTGTCATTAGATAGCAATATATACATACATATATGTATGTATACATAGATACATGCATAAAAAAATGTACGTGTATATATGCTTAAGTGTTATTATTTCAAGCAATCGTATATTATAAAAATACAAAATAATATTCAGTTAAATTTAACTAAAATTAAATAATCATTATAAACTAAGTTAAAATAATAGAAAATATCCATTTATTAGAATAATTATTAACGGTTTCAATTCATTTTAACTGGAACTAATAATTTTTTATTTAGTATTTTTTACCCATGAATTTAAGTTAGTGGCAACAATGAAATGTGGACCCAGTTTGAACCACAAATATTTTAGATGCTTGTTTACGAAGAAAGAAAGAAACCAACAACACATAATCTCAAGCTAACTGGAAAATAAATATTTCATGTGTTTATTTTATAGATAAAATAATATATAAAGATATAAATATAATTTTTTATGTAAATAAGATTTTATGAAATTTTATAAAATTTAATATTTATATTTATTTATCAGTTTCTATATTATTTATCTCTTACTATACTTTTTTCGTTGTGATACAATTGTTATTTGTTTTTTATATTTTTTTAAACTCAAATTGTTAATTTTTTTATTTTTTCTATTACCTTAAAGGTTTTTAAATTATTTTTTATTTTTCAATTTTCATATTAAAATTTTATCTCAAATCTTAACTATTTATTTACTAAAATTATTATTTTTACTTTTTTAAAATTTACTTAAATTAAAAAAACTATATTATATGTAAGATAATTAGTAGGCTCTCCATGTGATATTCATGCCTTGTATAAAAATTTAAATTTGGTTATAGTATAAAGATTTTTATATTTTAACTAATTAAAAATGATTTTATATCAAATTTTTAAAGTAATTATTATAAAAATAAATAATTTTCAATTTTCTGATAATCTATAATTAAATGATAGTGTAAACAATTTTTACATTATCACTATATTTCAATTAAATTCATATAGAAAAACCCACTCCTAATATGACGTAAAATTAATTCCACTGCCAGTGTTGACTTGCCGCATTAATTTTGAAAGTTCAAGACCTTAATTACATGAAATTGAATTTGTCAAAATTTACTGCTTTGACTATAAATTGTGAATATTAATAATTCTTCTAAGTTTGGGATCTCATTGGGATATATTATATTTGTTAAATTACGGTAGGTAATTCCTCGTTACATAATCTGAATTCTGATTCTAAAGAACTTTATGATTATTAGCAAAAGTGGTATTTTCTTTTTCGAATAAATAAAAATTATCCTATAAGAACACATATTTCTGTTTACTACACTAGTACTTTTAAATTTAAGGAAATTTATTTATCAATTTTTTTTAAGGAAATTTAGAAAATATAAATTAAGAGAAAATATTTAAATTTATAATAGAGGTATACATGATTTATTTAGTAAAATTTTAAATATATAAATTAAAATAGAAAAATATTTAAGATTGTTCAAAATATGTATGATTAATTAACAAGATTTTTTTTGGTTGAATAATTTAAAAGAATTTAAATTTTTAGATAAGAGCAATACGCGTATTATTTTTCAAGGAAGGATAGAGAAAGATTAGGTTTCCTTAAAAAAAATTCTTTACTATATAGAGTTGAATTATTATCCAAATTTATAATAATCATAGTTTTGAAAATCAAACCGGATCAACCGATTCGACTGGTTAGATCGAGAACCAGCTTGGTGATTGGTCCGTTAACTCAAAAAAACTGAACAATTTCAAAACTGGTGAGAATTGATTAAGAACCAATCAAACCGGTCCAAGACTAGTGTAGAAAATTGGTTTGAACCGGTGGTTTTTATTTTTAATTTTTAAATTTAATCTAAAACATTTTTTAAGATAAATAAAAATACATATTTAATAAGGATTATAAATATATATAAAATCATATTTTATCTTAGTTTTTAGTGTTATAAAACTATGATAGTATATTTATTTAATATTATTTTATATATTATTTAATTATTATTATTATTTTATTAATATCAATTCGACCACAATATAACCACGGTTGAACCATTAAACTTTAAATTAATGTTTTGATCGGTTCAATGTCTGGTTCAATTTTAAAAATATTGATAATAATAATAATAAATAATAACAACAGCGATTAAAAGGATAAAAGAGTAAGTGCAAAGCGGATCCGATATGCTTGTTATAGCTAAATTTTTAAATAGATTTAGTCACGTAAAATGGTTGATTGAAATTAATTTCCTTAATCATATGAACGCGAAGATTTAAGATATTCTTTTTTAAAAGAAAGTTAATTGACACAAAAATAACAAAAAGATTATCCTTATCCTTTATTGTCCAACAATATTAAGATTCTAGTCAACTGATTCTTCTAAATGGGCAAAATTTACCGTATATAAATTAATTATTAGATTCGCTTTAATTATATATTTATATTTCTAAAAATTTCTGAACTCACCCGATCTTGGCTGCAAAGATGTACTTATCTGCTACACGTCACAGATTCACAGTAAAGTACATAAGATAAAACAAAACAAATAAATTAAAGGAAGCTTGAGATCGTGTCCATTTCGGTATTTTGCAATCAAACCCTCCTAATTCTCGGTTGATGTATATGTATGTTTTGTTCATAGAGCAAACCCCACAATCCACATCGTGATGATGATGATGGCGATGCCCTTCTCTCTCTCTCTCTGTTTTCCTCTTACACTCTAATTTCCATCCGTTCCCTCATTGTTTTCTCTTTCTACCTTCCAATAAAAATCACCCACTTCTAATCAGACAAAAATAAGAGTGGTTATAAGTCCATTCGTTTCTTCCATTTCTACACAATTTTCACCAGAAGAAACTAACACCCTCCGTAACTGGCTTTTTCTGTGCCCTTTGCAACCCTTTGCTGATTCTCACTGGCACAATCAGTTTTCCCAACTAATCCGGCAATTGAAGAAGGAAGAAAGAAGAAATTTCTGGGTTATGGTTCACGGGTATGCTCCGTTTAGTTTTAGTTTACTTTATGCTCTTTTATATATATATATATATATATATATATATATATATATATATATATATAAACTTGAGCGTTTTGACTTATGGGGTGGCTCATGTTCATTTTCATGTTCAATCAGGTGCCGCATAGTTATACCCAGAGCTGTGCCCCATTCGATACGCAACTTTTCCTCCTTCATTATTATTATTTTCTCTTGGAAAGTGATGGAAATGGAAGAAATTCCGGAGTTGGTAAGATTTTTTGTTTTTTTTTTGACGATTTTTCTCTTTTACAACTGTTCCATTGAAAATCTGGGTCTTTATTCGGGTGCTTCAATTTTCTGTCTTCAAGTTCCTTGATAATTCATAATCCTTGTGGCTCTGTTATTGTGGGTTGTTGGGTTTGGATTTTGTAGAATTTGGGTGGTTCTTCTTCTTGCGAGGCTTTGGAATCAGAACAGAAGAACATGGGTGCCCAGAGAATCTCGGTTTCTGATCACGTAAACGTTTATCAGTATTCGGCTAAGGAAGCTGATAGCTTTGTGATTGATATGGATTCCATCTCTTCCGGCATCAACAAAGATAGCACCAACGCTAATTCCAGACTCACAGTAAGATCCTTTTTTTTATTCTATTTTAAATTATTTCTCACCATGAGATAATTATTTTATTTTGATCTTGTTTGGCACATCTTACAAGCAAAGCAGGGTGAGTGGCGTTCTGTTCTTGCAATTTATAGTGTATACTTAAATTAAATATTAGATATTTTTATATAAATTTGTTAATATTATTATTATTATTACTTGGGTGACGAGACACTGATAAAGTAACCTGAATGTTAGACTTTAGCCATGAACACGCACGTTATCAACTATTGTTAAAACCTTTGCGGCCATTGAAATCGAATGTCTTTCTCAAGCATTATTATTATCATCATCCCACCCCCTCAATTCCTTCACCCTTAACTATAATTTTAAATTAATGAAACGTTGAAAATCAGATGAAGCTATTTAATATAATCATTTAAGTTTTAACTTTGTGTATCCCTTACTTAAAGCCCACCAATTTGAACTGTTCTGTTGTTTTTTGGCTATTAATTATACTTAATCATTTTTTTCAAGTTGTTGATTGATTGATTGATTTTAACCATATAGTTGCAGCGGAGCCTTTCCAGGAAGGGATCTCAGCGTGGGGGCGACAGGAAGGTGAATGGCAATGTCACACTTCATGATAGGGATACTGCCCCAACTACATACTCACCAAAAGGTACCATTGCCTTTGCAAAAAATAAAATAAAATTGAACTCATTCATTGTTTTATTCTAATCTAAAATAAAATATAATACAGACTGTTTTGTTTTATTGAGAATTTGAATCTTCATTTGAGTCTTTTCATGTGACATAGTAATTTGCAGATAAATATTTAAAAAATTGTGTACAACATAAAGAACGCATGAGAGGATCCAAATATCTTTTTGTATTTTTCTTACGATCCTAGACCGAATGATTCACCTACTTCAAATTTGTTTTCCTGTATCTTTTATGTTGAAGAGAAGTTTAATATAATTACCAACAGGTGTGTTTGTTTCTGTTGTTTGACCATTATGGACCTTGGGTTCATCGATATGTATATGTGGACACTGGAGACAAAATTAAACTGGTATCATAAAATATTTCAACACCAACCTGTACCTATATATGAGGCCAAGGTGGGTGTCCCCTGATTCTTAGGTCTCAGATGTGTGTTATTAATATAGTTGTCAGTATCATAATCTCAGATCCAATGTATTTAGGTTTTGGAATGACATCAAACATGGTTGTAGTCACACTGGGATTACGTAAATTAAAAATTATGAGGGCGGTGAAATTTGTTTGGCCTAGTCCCCGGTGGTTGAAGATTAGTTAGGGTGAAAAAAAAAGGAAACCTACTATCATGTGAACATGTGAACAATAGCTCTCTGAAATAGAGTTCTGGGTCAACCATGTATAATTCTACAGAGTACAGACATTACAGATCATGAGACAGATATTAATATTAATATTTTTTTGGTAACCCATTCTTGGGGGCCACAGGTATTGTCATTGTCAGAAATTGAGACAATATTGTGATATGGGTTTTATGGAACTGCAGCTGCTCTAGCAGGGTCCTGCACGGCTGAAAAGTCAGCGGTGCTGGCAGTAGGGTCCACGCATCATTCCACAAACACACAGGTCCATCATCAGATTGCTATCACTGCCAGTAACATGTGTAGCAGCACCCCCACCGAAAGCAAATGTGTAACTCGAAGAAATAGTTTTAAACGATCTTCTTCATGGCTCCTTGACCCTAAAAGAGTTCTTCTTTTCTTTGCCACTTTGTAAGATTCAGCTCTCATTAGCTCCAATACTTGGCTTCTATTCTGTCCTTAACCCTATATTATGTGTCTTAATTTCCCTGTATTGAAACAGGTCAAGCATGGGAACAATGTTGCTGATATACTTCACTCTTACTATCAGCAAGCAAAACGCAGATGAATATGAGGGTGACTGGCAGCAGTGACTGATGTCACCGATTTATATGGGATAAATGAGATAATGAGTCGTGTAAAATATAAATCCTAGGATTGGAGCAAAACTCAGGAACAAGAAGTTTGAAGACAAATTTGAGGAACGGTGACGTATAGGATGGACCAATGAAAAATGTCTCCATGGACGGTCCATTGCTTCCAAAACCGTAGATATATTACTATAAATGAATGGTTCACAATGTTCTAGGTAACCTGTTATAGAGGTTATTTTGTAATTACAAAATTGCCTATGAAAGTAATGAATTTCTAAATGGCCCTAATAATTATAATTATTTATGAGGTTACCCATTTTTTTTTTTTTTTAAAAGAACAAAATGTATCTTGAGTGCTATACCCTGCCATATTTTAAAAATAAAAAAATGTATCTGAAAAAAATTGTAGCAATATATGCTTCATTAATATGTTTTGTTTTGGTGGCGTCTTGTTTTTTGGTCTAGTGCAAAGAAATGTTGGTGTCTTATTTAAATTATATAGTTACTAAATCAGTATAATCACTACGAAAAGATGACTAATGGTTATTAATAAATCAGTATAATCACTAATAAACAAGCCTTGCACCAATGACTGCGTGAGTATTCTTGATCGTAATTGAAATATAATTCTTTATCCTTCTCTTGTGTCATTTCCGTTTCATCAGTTAGTTGCATTCAAAGGTCATTTGGATTTTAAAGCTAATAACATTGTCGTATATATTGATAAATGGGTTGAGTAATAAACAATTGAATCGTTCACTTGTATCATGGGCAATATAATTTTCCATGCCAAAGATTGATTTTTGTTGAATAAAAGAAAAAAGGTTGCATACAGAAGCATCAACTTTGACCATGAGTACTCTTCATTAGTTATATGACCTTGCTCACATTGAAACACAAACTGAAAGTAGGTAATATATTTGTTTACAAATAGATAACCAGTGAATATAAACTAAAAGACAATCACCAACAGGCAACCCTCGGCTACAAGACAAACAGAAGAACCCAGAAATTAAACACCAAAATTTAAAAATGATCAGTTTGGGTCACTGATATAAAATTATTTTTCTTAGGGGAGGAGTGATATAAAATTATTTTCTTTAGGTGAGGAATGTACAAATATGCAATTAACCTGCTGCAACTGCATATAACAAGTTTTGGGGCATGTGACCACCATGGTCACATTTTACCATTGGTCCATGCTAAATGTCACCTTTGAGGAACTAGCAATAGCTAACTAAAATTTCAACCACCTTGACGTCAGAATCAGTTACCTATTGGGGAGCTACAAAAGGCAAATACAATGACATAATGCAGTGTGATAGAGGGGGAAGGAATATTTCTTTTATATGAATGGAAGACAACAATAGATAAAGATCACACAGAGAGTGCTCTATAGTTTATTTGGAGTGTCATCTAAGGGCATAGCGGAGTTGGAGGATCAGAAAGTCGCTTTTTGCTCTTTCTACCCAGTCCTTATTTTTATCCCATGTATCTTTTGTTTTGCTCTTACATGTAATGGCAAGTGAACCTTCTTATAATGTGTGTAACTTTAATATTAACAGTGGGAAAAGGGGAGGGGAGAGTAAACCAATACCATGAGAGCTACCTACCTACATGCTACAAAAGTAGGCACAAACGGCATGCGTGCTCAAATACATTTTCCTTTCTGTAAGAAACTGTAATCCACGAGTGCCTTTTCTAGGGACAAATAATGTTTATATATTGGGAAACCTTTCGGAATAAACTAGGTGTATGAAAGATTAAGATTAATTTGGTAAACTTTGTATGTTGTGTACTTTGGTCTAAATAACAAGCAGCATGCTAACGTTAGATCCTTTTCCTTAATATTATGATAGATGTTTGCCCTTCGCAAAAGATATAAACAGCCAAGCGAGTTTCCGATTGCGGACTTGAGGAAAACCCCTAATTAATGTAAGCGTTAATTTTGTCCTCAACCATATGCAGAGATCAAGTACAATCCTTAGGTAATGAGCCAACAATTATTAAGGTTGCAGCAAAACTGTTAATCCACAAGTCCCAGTTAGGTGGACAAAATATCAGCAACTCAACCTACACAATTTGTGAGTTACTGAAATTCTCAATGGATACGAAAAACAAAGAAACCATTCACTATCCACCTGCTCATGCTTTTGTGCCTGAAGGCAAGTTTGGTACACCAGCAGTTAACATAAATAAGTTAAATGACATATAGGTTGCTTGGAATATAAGATTTCAACATGTTTAGTACGTCATGTATTTTTCCAGCAAGTGCTCGCAACCAAACTCGCATAAAATATTAAATCCCACCAGATATTTTGGTAAGAAAATCGATCACGTACATACCAATAAATATTGCCAGCATAACAATAAGTGTAACTAAGATCCAACAAGATAATAAAGCCAATAGGCACGGAGGAATATTTCACTATTTTGGTGGAAACAGAACTTCCTTTCCCTTGAAGGAAAAGTGCATTCCTACTTATTCATTATGCTCTATGAGAATTTTCACAAAAAGAGAAGTCACCAGCACTCACCAATTTTTTTGAAAGCAGTTTTGCAATTGATTAGTAGGTTCACCAGAGCAAAACACCTTTTTAACAGCTGGGCCTAGCAAGATACTGTTCAACTTTTGTTGTGGTAGATTAACTAGCAATCCTCTTTCTTAGAATCGAATTACTTACTATACAAGTTTTGAAGTTGATAGTAGCATTTCGCCATATACATACAATGACATAACACCTAAGGGAGACATACCTGTTAGTTAGCTAAAGTATACCCCACAAGTAAATGGTACATGAAATTTATGAGTACTCAGCGAACTCTGCATTTTAATACTATACAATTTTGGTACTTTATAATCTGTAGTTCTACAAGAGAAAAAGTTGTCATCTCTAGTAGCGTTTTGAGATCTTTGGCATGGTGCACTTGTGCTTCCTGTCATGGTACAGCCTCAATACAACTGCTGCAGTCTCTTCTATGGCTTTTCCAGTCACATCTGTAATTAGATAACAAATTAAGACATCATAAGCACTAGTTTGGAGCTAACATTTTCCAACCCCCCTTCATGAATAAATGTATCATCAAAGATGACAGAAATGGGAACTTGGGTAGAATAAATTTGTTACCAATGACTGGCCAAAGAGGGTTCTGAGCAAAGAGCCTTCCTGCAAATTCAAGTTCCTCCCTCACATAATCCATCTCCGAGTAATTACTCCTACCATCTGAACTTAATCCCATGGTTTTGGCCCTCGCTTTTCTAATATTCTGTAAGACAAGAGGATTTATAGTCAAGCCAAAAACCTTCTTTGGATCCACCTCAAACAGAGTCCTTGGCATTCCCACACCCAAGACAATGGGCACATTGGCCACCCTGTACCCCTTCTGAGCCAGATAAATCGACAAGGGGGTCTTGCCAGTGCGCGAAACGCCGGTGAGAGCAATGTCAGCCTTGGCCAGATTCTGGGGAGACGCCCCATCATCTTGTTTGATGGTAAACTCAACAGCTTCAATCCTACGGAAGTAATCATCAGATAGGGGAAGTCCAGAAGCCCCACGGGGAAGGCCAGAGGGAGAAACACCCAAATGAGAAGCAATGGCCTCTGTAATGGGTCCCAACACATCAGTGGAAGGCACACCCCATAACTTACATGCCTGCTTTGCAGCTGAAGCCAATGATGGGTCAGCTAAAGTATACACAAGCAAAGCACCTTCCTTCGCTGATTGCTTTATGATCTCCAACAACTTCTCCGCATCATCAATCTCATCAACAACAACAACAAAATTTGAACATTCTAACAATAACTAAAAACAAAATTTGAAACTATAGTACATACGTTGAGGAATTTAATTTAAATATACTAACAACGTAAAGATATCGTTCAATCATACATTATCATGTATGGTGTTTTGTTTATATGAGACCACAATTATCTTTTACATAGAAGGCAATCCTACTCGAAAAGAATCAAGACGGATAGGACCACTATAATACATACTCAGCACTCGAACTCGAAATCATTAATTAAATTGAAATAATCTTGTGCTGTGCTAGTTTATCTATACACTCGATATTAATTATCATACACGGTATGATTCTTCACGTGTAATAATTTCTTAAAAAATTATATTTAACATAATTTCTAATTATTAATTGATAATATAAACGCAAAAATTAAACTCATACTATGAGATGATTAAAATTAGTTTTTGAGTTTAATCCAAAAAAGAAAAGCACATTTTGATATAATGTTTGTATTTGCTTACCCCAGAAAACAAATGGGTACTGACGGGGCAGCCGCGGTCGACCAAGCAGTAATCGAACTGACCCAAAGCGGCGCTAACGCAGTGTTCGGCGGTCCAGCCGGTTCCGTCGGAGACTATATAGATGGATTTGAGGGCCCTAACATCTGCGCCGTCAAAATTGACGGCGTCGTCTGGGTCCTCCCGGAGAGGAAGTGGACGTGGAGGAGGGTTGGGTTCCGGTGGCTGAACTGGCTGGGTTCGGAGATTCGACCGGTCCAATTTCAGACGGGACCGTACGGCTCGAGCTCTGGACCACCGGTTCAGCTGAGGGCTCACCTTGGGTCTCCCTGACACGGACTTCGATCCGGTTTGGTCGTTGCGGGTGCACGCTACGATTTGAGGAACGGAAGGGATGTTTGGATATAACTGCGAAATTGGCATGGCTAACTAGTGCTTCCGTTTTCTTCTTTTTCCTTGACCTGGGTAAGATCTAGAAAATGAAAACATTACCAACAAGTTTTCGATAATTGGGTTACACTTACATTTGTCATCTAGTATTTTACTTTGATTAATGCCCCATAGGTTATTCACAGAACTCATTTACTTTCTTTTTTAATTTTATTCATAGCAACAATCTTATTGCAATGTTTCTACTTCTTGACATTAATCCTCAAATTTTGATGATCGGAGCATTGTGTAGTTTGATTCGCTTTGTTGTTAGAACTAGGATTAGGATGACAAGAAAACTTGGAGCTTCACTATCTTTGCTGAAGAGTGACTATTGGCTAAAATAAGTCCGTAACTAAGATCGGCGCTTGAAAGGGTTCTACTATTCCCACTTTTTTTTTTTACCTTCAACTTTTACAAAAAGTATAAAATATTTATTTTGTCATTACTCTTTCTTTCTCTTCTTCCCGTTCCTATTTTATTAATGAAAATACGTTTTTGTTGTGTATTACTTTTGATACACAACAGAAACATGAATAGAAAAGTATTTTCGTTGTATTAATTTTTTATAAAAAATTAATTAAAATATAATTTATCTTTTTTAATTGAAATTAAATTGATTACGATATAATTTATTATTTTTAATAGTAATCAAAATAATTTTAATGCAAATTTTCTTTTTTAATAATAATCAAATTAATTATGATATAATTTAAAAAAATATATGATACAAGTTGCCATTTTAATAAGAATCAAATTAATTATGATAGAAATTATCATTTTTAATAGTAATTAAATTAATTATGATGCAAATTACCATTTTTAATAATATCATAAATTATATCATAATTAATTCGATTACTATTAAAAAGGGTTATTTACATCATAATTAATTTGATTCTTATTAAAAATGGTAATTATCGTATATTTTTTAAAATTGTATCATAATTAATTTGATTACTATTAAAAAGGAAAATTTGCATAATAATTATTTTGATTATTCTTAAAAATGATAACTTATCATAATTAATAAATATTTTTAAAAATTAACACAACGAAAATACATTTTTATTAACAGAAATACCCCTTGATGGAAACGTGTTTTCATTGTGTATTGTGCGCGACAGAAATGCATTTCTGTTGTATATGAAGGGTGCACCCCTCAACACAACGAAAATGCATTTCTGTTGTGCACAATACATAATGAAAACATGTTTTCATCAAAAAGTATTTTCAAAAAAAAAATTAACAAATAAATTTTGGAATAAAAAGAGCAAAAATTGGAGTGGAAATAGCAGCCTGCTTGAAACTCCTAGTTGTGGAGTACCCCACCCATCTGTGCTTATGTTTTGTCATCTAGACGGGTAGACTTATTGCAAACTCTTCTCTTTATGGACCAAAACCATAAAACTCTTGTCTGCTATTTTTTTATTTTAGTGTGGAGGAGGGAGGGGTTCTATTGCATGGTGCGGGAAAAAACTCTTCCCTTAGAAATACCAGAAAGTGGGCCTAAATAAAAGAACTAAATAAAAACTTTTTTTGTTAAATTTTGCAAATTTTTTATTTTGATGACAAAAACATTTTTATTATTAGATTTATAAAATTTTTAAAATAAGAAACATAAGAATAATAATGTGACATTTTATGAATATTATCAAAAAATATATGAACCTATGTTACACAACAAAAATTAAAAATCAATAGAAAACAAATTCAACATTGTTTTCTTCGCATAAATATCCCTTATTTTCATTGAGATTTGTATATTAAAAAATTACTTTTGATATCAGATTTTTCAATTGTTCAAAATGTTCTTGGTTGGCATTAATCAAATTTCATTATCAAAAAATACAAAGACAAAAAATGTATGTAGTTTTCTTAGAGGCCCACACTTGGTTAATAAATTTTTGAGCTCAAATGAGTTAAGCCTATTACGCTTGGATTGAAAATGGCTTATATTATTTACTCTCCTCTTTTACTAAATACACTTTCCTTTTTCTAATTATTTTTATGTAAAACAACCTTTTTTTTCCCCTCTTTTTCAAACATTACTCATCATTCGTCCCGTTTCACTGCACTCTCCCCTCTCATTTCTCTTCTCAGCATTTTTCGACAATTTCATTTGTCTGGCTATTCTTTGGCAAGGTATGCCTTGAACTTTATCTTGAAGTGGTCTGATTACAATATTGCCAAATGATCTTAGGAGATTTATGTTTTCTTTTTTCCCTTTTATGCACATGTTGTTATGGAATTTTTACTAATCTTGTTTCATTAATACTCTGTGACGCTTTACTGTTCATTATATTTTCAGTGTCTTAATTATTTTCTAGAGCCACTTTGGTATTCTCTATGAGGGACGCAGGTTAGTGGATTTTAGGGATAAAAGCAATGGGTGAATGAATTTATGGTAATAATGGGTAAAGATTCAACATGGGTGATTTCAAGCTAGTCAACACACCTTTGGCTAGTCATTTTTGCATATCCAAGGATTAATCCCCTCAGACAAAGGAAGAAAGAGAATTAAAGGCCAAGGTTTTGTATTTTTTAGTTATTGGAAGTTTGATGTATGCAATGATTTGTACAAGGCCAAACATTGACCATGCATGTTTTAGGAGTTGTTTACAGGTTTATGACAAATTCATGTTGTTAGGAAATAATTCAAAATTTCAATTTTAAATCTCTAGGATTTTGTTTAGATTTAAAAATATTATTTTATTTAGGAATTTGTTTTTTTTTTTAATATTAGGATGTAAGTTGTATAAATAGAGGTTCTTAAGATGAGAAGAATCACTCAACCTGTAGAGGGGTCACAACTCTAAGAGAGGGTGGTCATGTGAAAAAAGGGTTTCACAAGTTTATCCAAAAAAGTTGTAATGTGATGTATTTTATTGAGAGAGAATAAATGAGATGTTTTCGTGGATGTAGGCAAGAGTTGTCGAACCACGTTAAATAAATTGGTGTTCTTCTGTTATTTTTTATTTTTATTTGGTATTGTTTCTCTAACAATAGTATCAGAGCTAATGGTTGTGCAGCTTGATGACCTATGAGATGAGTATTGAAGTTTGATAAAGCTGATGGTGGATCTATGTAAGATCCTTGTGTTGAAAGTCTTCTTGGCCATGGGAAGTCAAGCAATGTATCCTGGTAGCTAACGACAATGTAAATTCTTGTGTTAAAAGTCTTCTTGACAATGGAAAAGTCAAGTGGTGTATCCCGATAGTTAACAGCGATGCAAGTATAAGAAGTGTCACCATTTAATACTCGTGAAGTGGAGGCGAGAAACACATCAAAGTTTGGGGAGCGAAAGTGTGATTGGAGACGATTGCGACAAATATCCATGATGGCTGGGAGTAGAAGAGGAAATTTGAAAATTTTATTTGAGGGAGGAATTGTTAGGAAATAATTCAAATTTCCAATTTTAAATCTCTAGGATTTTTTTTAGATTTAAAAATATTATTTTATTTTAAGAATTTGTTTTCTCTTTTAATATTAGGATGCAAGTTGTATAAATAGGTGTTCTTAAGATGAGAAGGATCGCTTAGCTTGTAGAAGGGGTCACTGTTGGAACCAAAGGCATAGAAATGTCTAAACCCTCAAAGTGTTGAAGATAACAAACTTATTAATATTCAAGTTTTTGCTTAAGGACTAACCTTGTCACAGCAAACAAGCTACTCTTAAGAAGACCGTACAATAGATGTGCTAAAGAAGATTGTTTAGAAGACTTGCTAAAGAGGACTGTCCAGTAAACAAACTGAAGATGACTGTTCAAAGCAAAATCTTGTCTCTTTGAACAAGTTCAAATATCATATGCAAGCTTCCAACGACATATATTCAAACGGCTAAGTTTTATTTGAACGTCTAATTTACTTATGTTTGTTTTCCTCGAAACTAACATATTACCATTCTTATGATCTAACGTTCAAATTGTTTGAAGCATTAAATATAATCAGAATCATTCTAGTACAAAAGCGCAACAAAACAGATAAAGCTAGTCAACTTATCAAGCTGCTAAGACGAATGAAGAATGTTCAGAAAAGCAGACCGCCAGCACAGTCCTACACTTTCCGTTTTAGTGCAAGTCTAAAAACTGCCACGCTTGATCTTTTTGAAAGCATAGTTTGCACGCCCCTCCTTATTTAACGAAGTCAAGTCTTCACAACAGATCTTTTTCTCGAAGACTATATATATGCACCAAGGAAGAAGCGAAAGACATAGAGAATTGCGATACGTGCTAACTTGTGAAAATCTTAGCAAGCATAAAAAATCTTCTGTACATTTGCTAGAAGAGTCCATTGGACGATAGTGAAAAAGCCTTGTAAAAATATTCTGAGTGTTTGAGCTTGATCTTTCAAATCCTCACTACGTGAGTTGATACCTTTGTATAATCACTTGTTTGTGTTGAGAAAGCCTAGAGAGGCTTAGTGAAAAAGAATACTTGGGTAAAGCAATCTAGGGTAATTGCCTTGTAAAGCCCGAAGATGCCGCGAACAATACTTGTAACCTAAGGTTGATTAGTGGATACCTTTTGGGTAAAGGGACTGGACGTAGCTCAGGTTGAGTGAACCAGTATAAAAATCCTGTCTTATATTTTTCTCTATCCCTTAGCTTGAAAACATTTTCAAAACTTATTTATATTGTTTTAAAAAGTCTTAAACGCATAATTCAACCCCCCTTCTTGTGCGCTTTTTCTATTTCAATTGGTATCAGAGCTCGACCTCTTGGGGTTGAGCATCTAATACTGCAAGGGTAAAACGATCCTGAACAGTCATGAAAAATGAAGGACAAGCCGTTAACAGACCATCTTTCTTTAAAGGTCAGAACTACGATTATTGGAAGCAAAGAATGATAGCATTCTTTGATGCATGTCACATAGACATGTGGGACGTAGTAGAAACTGGCGACTATCTACCCCTTGACCAAGATGGAATGCAGCTATTGAGAGGTCAATGGATAGAAACTCATAAACAGAGGAATCTTCTAAACTCAAAAGCTAGAAATACTATGATGTGTGCCTTATCTGAATCTGAATATGAAAAGGTGCATAGTTTAAAAAGTGCTAAGAAAATGTGGGATACTCTTGCACTTGCCTACAAGGGTACTTCACAAGTAAAGAGGTCCAAGTTGAGCTTACTCGTAAGACAATATGAACTCTTTACTATGGAAGAAAATGAAACTATCAAACTTATGTTTAGTAGATTTCAAACCATAATAAATAACTTGAGATCCTTAGGCAAAACCTATAATAATTATGACCACATTGACAAAATCTTAAGAAGTTTGCCTAGGCAATGGAGACCGCAAGTTACAGCTTTAAGGATCTTACAGCACTCTCTATGGAAGAGTTACTTGGAACCTTTAAAGTCCATGAACTAGAGTTGAAGCAAGACGAAGGACAAAAGAAAAAGTCCATCGCTCTAAGCGTCCAGCATTTGCTTAGAGGATCATCATCCAAAGCACTAAACGTGGAAGAATCCTCTAAGGAAGAATTTGAAAAAGACGACTCTGATGAGGATGAGATATCCTTTATCTCTAGAAAATACAAATTATGTGGAGGAAGAAAAGAGGATCCAAAGCCAAAAACTTCACAAAGAAGTTTAACAAGGCACTAAAAGAAAAGAGTCCTTTAGTTTGTTATGAATGTAAGAAGCTTGGACATTTCAGGGCTGAATATCCCAATCTACAAAAGGAGAAAAAAAAGACGTTCTTCAAGAAAAAGGGTTTCATGGCTACCTAGGAAGACATGGATCTATCTTCGTCAGAAGAAGAAGGAGAGGAAGAAGCCAACCTGTGTCTCATCACAGAGACCACCTCTGATAGCTCAGACAATGAGTAAGACGAAGAGGTAAACTTCAATAACTTAATCTCTCTACAAGAAGCCTATAATGATTTGCTTGCTATCTCCTCAACTCTCTCAAAGGGGTATAAAGAACTAAAAAGGAAAATTTCAAAAATAACAAAAGAATTCAATTTGCTCAAAGAAAAGCATAAAGAAGTTTTTTTAAAAAATGAGTTTTTAAAAACAAAGAACATTTCAGAAGAGACACCTTCTCATGAAGCCTTAGAATTTCAAAAAGAAGTTACTCATCTGAAAGAAAGTTTGTCCAAATTTGTCAGTGGAACTGAGAACTTAAATAAAATTCTATCTTATAGAAGAAGTCCTTATGACAAATCTGGACCTAGTTTTGTTAAGAAAGAAAATTACAAACCTAGTAAAAACTTGACCTTCTGTAAAATATGTGGAAAGAATAGGCATGAACCAACAAAGTGTAAATATTGTCCAATAAAGAAGGCGTCCAATGATTTCAGAACTAACAGAAAAGGACCCAAGTCCATTTGGGTACCTAAGTCTATGATAATCCCTGTTGCAGATTTACTTGACAACCGAAAGAAAACCCCAGTCATGGTACCTGGACAGTGGTTGCTCATGACACATGACGGGAGAAAGGTGTATGTTCCAAAGCCTACAACCCAAGAATGGTGGATGGGTCACCTTTGGAGGAAATCAAAAGGGAAAGATCACAGGTATAGGGACAATCGGTAAGCACTTATTCCCTTCCATTGAAAATGTTTTATATGTTGAAAGACTCAAACACAATCAACCGAGCATAAGTCAATTATGTGACAGTGGACATAATGTCTCATTTGACAAAGACAAATGTACTGTCAAGAATCTAGATGGATCCATATTATTCTCTGTTAAGAGGCAAAGCAATCTTTATAAGATTGATCTAAATGACCTCACAAATCAAAATATATCGTGTCTAGTATCCATCAAAGAGAGTCAATGGACTTGGCACAAAAAGCTTGGACATGTAAGCTTGAGACTAATCTAAAAGCTAAATAAGCATAACCTCGTTAGAGGACTTCCAAATCTTGCTTACAAGTCTGATATTCTCTGTGATGCATGTCAAAAAGGGAAACAAGTAAAAAGCTCTTTTGAATCAAAAAATATTGTTTCCACAACCAGACCTCTTGAGCTATTACATATTGATTTGTTTGGTCCAACTAGAATAATCTCCCTTAACGGAAAACGATATGGACTAGTCGTAGTGGACGACTACTCTAGATGGACATGAGTTATGTTCTTAAAACACAAGGATGAGTCTTATAAAATCTTTTCTATCTTTTGCAAAAGAATCCAAAATGAAAAAGGTGTTTATATAGCTTCAATCAGAAGTGATCATGGAGGGGAGTTTGAAAACGAAAGTTTTCAAGGGTTCTGTGAGGAGAACAAAATTCTCCATAACTTCTTTGTACCACGAACTCCACAACAAAATGGTGTGGTCGAGAGAAAGAATAGGTCATTGTAAGAAATGGCTAGAACTATGCTCAATGATAACTCTACTCCTAAGCACTTCTGGGCTGAAGTCGTAAACACTGTATGTTATTTACAAAATAGAATTTATATAAGACCTATTTTGAAAAAGACTCCTTATGAATTGTGGAAAGGACGAAAGCCCAACATATCATATCTTCATCCCTTTGGATGTCAATGTTTCATCTTAAACACTAAGGACAATTTTGGAAAGTTTGATTCTAAGTGTGATGATGGAATACTGTTAGGCTATTCTGAAACATCCAAGGCCTATAGAGTTTACAACACTAGAACCTTAACAGTTGAAGAAGTCATCCACGTTAAGTTCAATGACAATAAGCCTGATAAAGAAATATCAGAGCTAGACGATTCATTTGCAGATATGAAGCTGGAAGATGCCAAACCTTCAGTGTCCAAAAGTCAGTTGGATGATCCCAAAATAGAAGAAAAGGAACCAACTGGACGTTCTTGGCAAATGAAGACATATCATCTAGATAATCAAATTCTTGGAAGCGTACAAGATCATGTTAGAACAAGATCGACTTTCGAGGAGCAAACTCAAACTGCTTTGATCTTCCAACTGGAACCAAAGATAGTGGACGAAGCTCTCCTAGAAGATGGCTAGATCAGCGCCATGAAGGACGAACTTAATCTATTTGAACAGAATGATGTCTGGATGCTAGTTCCTGCACCCAAGGACAAGTCTATCATTGGAACAAAGTGGGTGTTTTGCAACAAGCTAGACGAAGCTGGCAAAGTGGTAAGAAATAAAGCGAGACTTGTAGCTCAAGGCTACTCTCAACAAGAAGGATTGCAAGTAAAGCAGACTACAAATGGCATATTCATACATCAAACAAAGTATGTCAACGAACTTCTCAAGAAGTACAAGATGGACGATGCCAAGAAAATGAGTACACCTATGCATCCATCGTCAGTACTTAGCTTGGACGACACATCTAAAAAGGTAGACCAAACTACATATCGAGGTATGATTGGGTCTCTCTTATATCTTACAGCGTCCAGACCTGACATTATGTTCAGTGTATGCTTATGTGCCCGTTTTCAGTCTGACCCTAGAGAAACTCATCTAACAGCAGTAAAAAGAATCTTTAGATATTTAAAAAGAACCACTAATCTTGGTTTGTGTTTTAAGTTAAACAAAGATCACAGGTTAGTTGGATTCTGTGATGCTAACTATGTTGGAGACATAATAGAACGCAAAAAACCAGTGGAGGATGTCACCTCATTGGTGGGAATTTAGTCTCTTGGACGAGCAAAAGACAAGGGACGATTGCCTTATCCATAGCAGAAGCAGAGTATATCTCAGCCGCGTATTGTTGCTCACAAATTTTATGGATCAAGCATCAGTTAGAAGACTACAATATCTACGAGAGTAACACTCCTATCTTTTGTGATAACATTGCTGATACAAATCTGTCTAAAAATCCTATTTTGCATTCTCAAGCAAAGCACATTGAAATAAAACATCACTTTATAAGAGATTTTGTTCAGAAGGGAGTTGTTGATATTCAGTTTATTAACACTGAAAATCAATTAGTCGATATATTTACAAAACCCCTCCCTGAAGATAAACTCATTCATATTCGAGATCATCTTAGTATGGAATTTATAAATGAATAGTTTTATTCAATATGTCTTGACCGTCCAAGAACATGAGTGTCCAATGTTTTGTAGCGTCCTATGATTTCATAGTGTCCAATATTTTATCCGTCCATTTGCATAGCTTTTCGCATTCCATAATAACTCACATTTATGTGTACATAAAAATCTTTATATGTACTTAATTATGTTTGCACTGATAATGATTTGAAATAAATGTTTTATTCTTGTCTAAGTCACTCATGTGTCGTATAACAAACCTCAAAAAATGTAAGTGCCTGACTAGTATTTATTGCACATCACCTTTCTTTTCGAAAATCAAAGAACCACCAAAAGCAAAACCCTTCGGTTTCTTCATATACATTCAAACACCCTACCAAACACTCACTTCCTTTCAAATCTATTTGAACTCTCTCTCTCTCTGTCTCGAAACCTCTCAAACCCTAACAATCCTTCAAGCTCTTAGATATGGCAACCGAAAAGGTTGGTGCTGTTGTAAAGGTCGTGGCTCGTGTGGAGAGCCTAGACAAAGCTGTTGTCTTTATCGAAAGTCGTTTCGATATTCAAGCTCTGGAAGACATGGGTGTGAATGTAAAGGACAACCTGCTCAGATGTGGAATTCTCAACTACTTCCACATAAACAAGATTTTATACCCAAAACTCATCAGACAGTTCTGGAGCTCTACTATTTTCTCCAAGACGGACATCGTCGGAACTGTTCTAGGAGTCAAGGTCACACTGGACCTTGGCACTGTTGCCCAAGCCATTGGCTGTGAGCGGGCTGGGTCCTACATCAAGAACGATTGGGAAGACAGTTTTGGAGGACATGACACAGTTGACACTGCACTAATGGGTATAGAAGGTGAAGGGCCAGTAGAATACAGCAAGCTGATAAAAGAAGGGAAGATATTCTAGCAGTTTCTAAACAAATGAATTCTTTACAAGGTTGGATCGAAGGACAGCATTACCTTCCTGCACAGGTTCGCGCTGTTTCACATGATCACAGGCCAACAGTTCAACCTGTCGTACCTCATCATGAGCAACATCTTCAGGACCATGAGAGGACGTGGAGAATGCGACCAGATCACCTACGTCGTTCTTCTTAACAGAATCTTTTCGCAATAGCAAGTATATCATGCATTCTTTGCTCTATCTCTTGGAGAGCAAAACCATATTCGAATTTTGGGTGGTGGCCACAGATTCACTTAGCTACTATTTGGACGCAACAATGTTGCACAGATGAAGGCTGGGTTCGTGTTGAAGCCTTTGGAGACCACGTCCAAACTAGTGGACGTTAAAGGAGAAGTTGTTGAGGTGGCACCTCCGCTGACAATAAAGCCAATCGTCCAGCATGTTAAGTAGATGGACAATGAGGCACTATTTGTGAATCCAATTGCTACCAGACCGTCAACCAAGAAAAGGTCGTCCAAGACACAAGCAACCAGAGTTACAAGGTCCAAGACTTAACGACCTTCAGCTCTGCCTGCTCTTCTTGCAATTGTTCCTGTCGCTGCCTCTGCTCTGACACCAGTTCTTACCAAGAAACCCTTGATCGTCACTTCTGACGACGAAGACAACAAGCCCATTGGCGAGCTTGTTAAGAAACATAAAACTATCATGATTGTTGTTCCTACTCAACCACAACCTTTAGCCGTCCAACCATCTGTCCCATCCAAAATGAACAGCAGAAGCACTAGTAGGGGAAGCACAATCCAAGAAAAATAAGCATTCCTCTCCTGCTACTGATGAACCTGCTAGTGACTTTGTTGAAACAATTCTTGTTGAACCAACTGAAACACTTACCCAAACACAACCCGAAACACAAGCCACACCTGAACCAGACATGCTGCTGCCTGGTGATGAAGGTTATACCTGTACCATCCCCACCCTCGGCATCTCTAAGTCACATCTGTCCATCCAACCTCCTAAATCACCTTCCTCCTCAACTATCATTCCCATCCCTATATCTTCCACCCCCTCAGAAACCTTGGCGAAAATAAAACAGAAATAGCCCCTACGTTTTGTTGAAGGAAACTCACAAAACCTTATGGATGACAATGCTATTATTTTGCGTCCAGAACTACCTGAGCCAAACTTCGGCTTTGATTACTCCCCAATTGTTATGGACAAGTACATGGACGACTATGTCCATCAACCGTCAGAAGCTTATCTGGCACTGCCTCCTAGCGGTATAGAACACTTGTCGCTCAAGCGGTTTATCAGATGGAGGTACCCTAGAATTATACGAGCTTGGCGCCTTAATGCTCATCCTCCTAGAGTACTTCAACACAGAGTACCTCTAGTAGACGACACCGCACAAGCTCTACAACCAAGACGACTAGGGGACGAGTGAACCGTCCATCTAAGGTTTGCAGATTTGAAGTTTCGACCTCTGGATCCGGAAGAAGATGGATTCTTTCCATCTGCCTTTGAGCATATGTTTTGCAACATTCTCAAAGGTTCAGCAACTTTGAAGTATTAACTTTTCATCCCTCCATCACAACACATCCAACCTTTTGCATCCAACCAGATTGAGTCTACCTAAGGCTGCCAATCATAGATGTTAACCACAAAAAGAAGAAAATTCTAACCAAGGCACCATCCTTGCCTCTGTCGTCTAGAGCTGAAACTCAACAGCATCCAACCCATTCCCTTGAATGGTTCATAGCTCAGCGTCTTCATACAGACATTGATCAGGACGATGCTGAATGCTTCTGGTACCAATATATGTTCCTATGCGAACAAGAAGTGTCTAGTAGTGGAGTCTCTCAAGACGACAAAATCGACATCCCAACTACAACGAGCTGTGAATTCACACAGCATCCAACTCATGTCTTTCACTTTTCGGACACATCAGTTGCCTTTGTTTGTCCCCCGAACAAACGTCCACTCCTTGGTACAAAAACTTCTATTCTCTACATTATGATTGTTGCTCTCACTCACCCTAACAATTTCCAACCGCCCTACCCTTGGACCACTCCCCGTCCTTACCAACTCGAAATACAAGACTTAAAACTTCTGGAAGCACCTCCTTCACCCACTAAAATTCTTCCACCAACCCCTTCCCAACCATCGTCACCTACACCTCTACCATCGCCTACTCCTGGCTCCCAAGCCTCCGCAAGCCTTCCTATCTCTACTTCTACCCCTTCCTCCATCCCCCCTGTTGACCCCGCTGTTCAACAATACGTTGCCAACCAGCTTCAACCCATCTTCACTCTTCTTCACCAAATTCTCCAGAACCAACAAGCATTCCTTTCCCTACCTCCTCCTCTGCCGCCACCATAGTGACAGTGATGATGTCTCCTTTCTCTTTCTGTCTACTTTTTACTAATGACAAAAGGGGGAGAACTAATAGTGTTCTGTTTTTGCTGTTTTTGTTTGTTTTGTTTTTGCTGTTTTTGTTCTTTTAAATTTACGACTTGTATGTTTTTTTTAACAACACAATAAAATACATGGTTTGTTCTGACATATTTCAAGTGTTGCTCTACTTATTTTTAAACTTATAATTGCTAGATATAGTATGCTTTGATACTTGGTATGTTATTCGATATGGATTTAAACTAATATATCTTGTGTCTCAAAGTATACAAAACTTGGAATATCAGACTTAGGGGGAGCATAGTAAGTCTTTCAAAAATTCTTTTATGAGTCTTTTTATATTCAAGCAAAAACTTAAAAATTAATAAGGTTTGTCATCATCAAAAAAGGGGAGATTGTTGGAATCAAAGACGTAGAATCGTTTAAACCCTCAAAGTGTTGAAGATAACAAACTTATTAATGTTCAAGTTTCTGCTTAAGGACTAACATTGTCACAGCAAACAAGCTACTCTTAAAAAGACCATCCAATAGACGTGCTAAAGAAGACTGTCTGGAAGACTTGCTAAAGAGGACTGTCCAGTAAACAAATTGAAGATGACCGTTCAGACCAAAATCTTGTCTCTTTGAACAAGTTCAAATATCATATGCAAGCTTCCAACGACATATATTCAAACGACTAAGTTTTATTTGAACGTCCAATTTACTTATGTTTGTTTTCCTCGAAACTAACATATTACCACTCTTATGATCTAACGTTCAAATTGTTTGAAGCATTAAATATAATTAGAATCATTCTAGTGCAAAAGCGCAGCAAAACAAATAAGCTAGTTAACTTATCAAGCTGCTAAGACGAATGAAGAATGTTTAGAAAAGCAGACCACTAGCACAGTCCTGCACCTTCCGTTTTAGTGCAAGTTTAAAAGCTGCCACGCCTGATCTTTCTGAAAGCATAGTTTGCACGCCCCTCCTTGTTTAACGAAGTCAAGTCTTCACAACGAATCTTTTCTTGAAGACTATATATATGCACCAAGGAAGAAACGAAAGACATAGAGAACTGCGATACGTGCTAACTTGTGAAAATCTTAGTGAGCATAAAAAATCTTCTGTACATTTGCTAGAAGTGTCCATTGGACGATAGTAAAAAAGCCTTGTAAAAATATTCTAAGTGTTTGAGCTTGATCTTTCAAATCCTTATTACATGAGTTGATACCTTTATATAAACACTTGTTTGTGTTGAGAAAGTCTGGAGAGATTTAGTGAAAAAGAATACTTGGGTAAAACAATCTAGGGAGATTGCCTTGTAAAGCCTGAAGAGGCCGTGAACAATACTTGTAATCTAAGGTTAATTAGTGGATACCTTCTGGGTGAAAGGACTAAACGTAGCTTAGGTTGAGTGAACAAGTATAAAAATCCTCTGTGTTATATTTCTCTCCATCCCTTAGCTTGAAAACATTTTCAAACTTATTTATATTGTTTAAAAAGTCTTAAACGCACAATTCAACCCCCTTTTCTTGTATGCTTTTTCTATTTCAGTCACCACCCTAAGAGAGAGGGTGGTCATGTAAAAGGAAAATTTCAGAAGTTTATCCAGAAAACTTGTAATGGGATGTATTTTATTGAGAAAGAATAAGTGAGATGTTTTCGTGGACGTAGGCAAGAGTTGCCAAACCATGTTAAATAAATTGGTATTCTTCTGTTATTTTCTATTTTTATTTGGTATTGTTATTTGGGTTTGTTTATCTAACAGTGGTATCAGAGATAATGGTTGTGTAGCCTATTGACCTGTGAGATGACTATTGAAGCTTGATGAAGCTAATGGTGGATCCGTGTGGGATCTTTGTGTCAAAAGTCTTCTTGGCTATGGGGAGTCAAGCAACGTGTCCTGGTAATTAACGGTAGTGCAAACTCTTGTGTCGAAAGTATTCTTGACAATGGAGAAGTCAAGCGAATAGTTAACAACGATGCAAGTACAAGAAGTGTCACCATCTAATATTTGCGGAGCAGAAGTGAGGAACACATTAAAGTTTGTGGAACGAAAGTGTGATTGGAGATGATTGCGACGAGTATCCATAATGGTAAGTAATTGTTAGGAAATAATTCAAATTTCCAATTTTAAATCTCTAGGATTTTGTTTAGATTCAAAAATATTATTCTATTTTAGGAATTTTTTTTTTAATAGTAGGATGCAAGTTGTATAAATAGGAATTCTTAAGATGAGAAGAACTACCCGACCTGTAAAGGAGGTCACCACCTTAAGAGAGAAGGTGGTCATGCGAAATGAGGGTTTCACAAGTTTATCCAAAAAACTTGTAATGGGATGTATTTTATTGATAGGGAATAAATGAGATGTTTTTGTGGAAGTAAGCAAGAAGTGCTGAATCATGTTAAATAAATTGGTGTTCTTTTGCTATTTCCTTTTGTGGTTTTGTGTGTGAAGGAGTGTTGTTTCCCCAACACATGTGAAGTTCATTGGGAAGCAATATCAAGTGAATTTTAAGATATCTACAAGGCATTATAGAGAAATGTTTTTACTTTGGTAAAGGTGAAGTAAAAGTACAAGGCTACGTAGATGCAAACTTTGGAGGTGAAGTTGATCACCAAGAGTTACCACTGATTATTTGGGTGTCGCAGATACAAAAGATTATTGCTTTATCTACCACGGAGACTGAATATGTAGCAATAACAGAAGCTAGCAAAGAATTGATATGGCATCAAGGATTGTTAAGATAACTAGGATTCATCCAGGTGAAGAGTATTTTGCATAGTGATAGTTAGAGTGCAATACATCTAGCAAAGAATTCAACATTTCATTCTAGAATAAAAAACATCGATTTTTGTCATCACTGCATCAAGTCTCTGCTTGAAGATGAGGTGCTCATATTGAAGAAGATCCACAAAAGTAAAAACTCGACAGATATCTTAGCAACGTGACCATCGACAAACTAAAGTTGTGTTCAACTTCAATTGGCCTACTAGAGTAACAAACTAGAGAAGGTTGTTGCATAAATCAAGTGTGAAGACAAATTGAAATCAGCCTTCAAGTGGAAGATTATTAGTCAAACTAGTATTAACGAGGTGGTGTACAACCTAAGAAAATGAGTAAACAGTGTTGCTTTTGTTGAGAAAAAGAAGGAAAGCCCTGAATTGGTTGGCAAATGTGTGTAGATGGATTCTGCATCTATATAGAGCACCTTATGTGTAAATTATTCCAACTAAAAGAGGAATTCAAGATTAGAAAGAAAAGCTTTAGTTTTGGGGTATAATTGGTTGGGTGTGTTTTGTAAGCACCTTGTATAGTTTCTCTTTTAATAAAAGATCTGCAATAGTCCAAAGACGTAGGCATAATTGGCCAAAACTCCATTATCAGTTTTGTATGTGCTTTATTTTGCATTTATTTTACTTTTCACAAATTAATTATAGAGAAATTTGTGTAATTTTTCCAAACATTAAGTATATAGGGAAAAGGATTAAATTTAAATACATTAACAATGTAATAACTTTTATATTATCATCTAATCATGGACTTCCATTTATGATAAGAATGTTGATTTTTATAATAATTATTTTAAAAATCATACCTATGATAATATCTAATTAGTTAGTAGTGTAAAAATTTTAAACTAATAATGTATAAAATTTAATCTCTAAGGCAAATAGGGGAAAAGGTTCCGGAGGCTAGAGAATATTGTTTTAAGAAATAAAACATATTATATTTATAGAGGTGACACTGAATTTTCAAAAGTATGTTGGTTTTACATTTTTTGTAATGAAAATAATAAAAATAAATATTTGATGTTACAAAACTTAAGAAATATGTTTTTTTAAAAAAATCATAATAACAAAGGAAACGATCCTTGGACATTCCTTTGATATAGATATTTAGAAAGAGATAAGAAGAGAAAAGAAATAAGTAATTGATATAATTGATGATGTGATATGATAAGAAGAAAGATAAAATAAAATAAAATAAAGGCGTTAATGAAGTGATTGTATTTTTTTGGTGTCCAAAATCACAACTTAATAACAAATCACACTCATTCTCAATTATATTTTTTAAAATTAAACTGAAAGCAGGTAAACCAAACTCGTCCTTAGTCTCTTGTTATCTCTTTCTTTCTTTCTTTTATTTTAGAGTGCAGGTAGGTGTATGACATAGACTAGATGTTGGAATATTGAACTCGTGATACTCATGCACACTATGTTTTCCCTCTACGTATGAGAAACTTTGGTAGGCCAATTTTGTAGCCCAACTTCTGAACATCATCTCGAACTTCTTGTCTATATTCCCCAAAGCTAAATTTCCTGTACACCGACGGCTCTGTGGAGCTCTCTATCACTGTATCATCAGAGGGGCAAAAGAAATACGCCATAGAGAGCCTCTCTAATTTTGGGTTCGTCACAACTCGGTGCTGAACACTATTGTAAACTCCATTGCTCCATGCCTGCATAAATTAAACAGCATATATACATAGCAGATTAGAAGTGGTCTAAATTAAGTCAACAAATTCTGAAGTATAAAATAGAACCAACGTCAATATTTTTGGAGACAGCAATGATTAGTGGCTCCCTCACCGTCTATTGGTCTAAGTAATAATGAGCCTGTTTCCTATAAAGTAATGTAAATAGAAACAATAGGCGCCGCACACACACCTTTTTTTATTTTTTTTCTCTCTCATTTTTCTTTTATCAAACACAATTACTTTTTTATTTTCCACTTATTTCTTCCTCTCTATCTTATTTCTCCTCCACCACACAAAGGGTATATTCCCTTAAATAGATTCATCCATTTCAACTCAAATTAGTTGGGATTGATCAGTCTAACTTCTCGAAAGAGGATCTCAAAATTATCCCTTCATAATAATAATAAGTTTTAAGTATAAGTACCTGGAATAAGTCACCTATGATGATTATAAGAGCAACAGGGTTTGGTTTGACTGCAATCCACTTCCCATCTTTCACCATTTGCAAACCTCTAACCTGATCTTGATGTAAGATGGTGAGGAAGGCACTATCTGTGTGTGGCATCAGTCCGGGAACCTCAGAAGCCAAGGGGCAGGGAGGATATCGATTCAATCGAATATAACAGGTGCTGGGCAAACAATTCTCCTTAAAGTAACTAGACTTGTGACCCATTTTCTCAGCCAGGATATCAGCTAATGTTTGCGCCAGAATGGAAACATGGGTAGCAAACTGTTGAATTGTCGAGCTGCAAATATAGAAACAACTACACAAGTTAGTACGAGCCTTTGATAAATTACATCTGGCTTTGATGAGAAACAATTAGTGGACGCGGAAAATTTTAAGTGATTATAAATCTGGTTTAAGCCAGGGACATAGGTGCGAGGCTAGCGTCATAACGACCTACCTACGCCAGTAATTACTTGAATTAAACACTAAACATGAAGTAAATTATGACCTGGTTTGATGGTTTCTGACTGTTTCTAACAGAAGATTAGAAGGGAACTAACCTTTCAGACCTACATGACAATAGAGTGATGGTGAATAAAGGATTAAGATCATTTCACACCTCCCCTTCAAAAAAGTGCTAATACGTGAGAAGAAAGTGCAGAAGGCTAGGATGGTGTTTGGCCAATGACATGGCAGCTCCTAGAGGATGATCAACGTGCCTCTGCCCTTTTTTTATTGGGCTGGCTAACTTACCCCAAATAAAAATGAAATTAAACAATTTCATTAAAGATGATTGATATAATTTTCTATACTAATCATATTTGATGGAATTATTTAATTTTATTTTTATTTGGAATAAGTTAAACAACTCTTTTCTTATTAGGTGGTCCTGGACGGTTTCCATTAATTTTTACATAACATAAAATCAAGTGTTATTAATTTTTTTTTCGTAAATTATAAAAATTTAATGTGTTATATAAATATTGATTAGAACTATAAATAAGTGCTAGTCTTGAATTACATAATAATTCCTCTTCCTTCACAGTGGCTTTGCGAGTGTGAATAGATTGGCAGCAAATTCGGGACAATGGAAAGAATGGTGAATCTTCTGGACGGTGGACGGCAGCGCAAACCTTTTGACGTTGGCACGGTGTGAATCCGTAGACGTTGGACGTTGGAAGGTGTGGAAATTTTGGGGTGAAGGTCTTACGTCTAGATATATTTACGGAGTGAAAGTTTGAACCTTGGGATAAATGTGAAAGTGTGTTAGGCTATTAGGGTTATTTTGATTTATGGTGGGTTGATTTAACTAAACTTGGGTTGAACACGCTTATAACTTCTGCATTGATTGAGTTGGGTTCAAATTAAATGACCTTAATTTGGTGGGTTAAGGTTAATTCGTCAAGTCAAACTCATCATAACAAATATATTAGCAATAGTTTTTTACTAGTTTAATTTTTGAGCTTAATAGTCATGTACTAACAATACAAAGTAGTTTTACACGGTCATCTAATCACAAACTACTATTTATTGTAGGTTTGTTAACTTTTATAATAAATACTTTAAAAGTCATATTAATGGTAATTTCTGATTAGATGACAGTGTAAAACATTTTATACTGACAATGCATGACTATTAAACTCTTAATTTTTATGTACTCTAAATATAATTTTTTTTACTTTGTTAGTTAATCAAAAATCATCTTATGTATGACTTTCATTTCATGTATGACTTTTAAAATAGTTATTATAAAAATCAAAAATCTTATCATATATTACAATTTGTGATTAGATAACATTGTATTTACACTATCAGTGAATTTGAATTGAATTCATCATTTTTTTTGGTTCAAGCAACTATGGTGGTTGGAACAAGGTTTTAAATTATGGTTGTAGTTGTGATTGTAGTTTTGTTGCAATTTTTAACATTGCAAGAAATTGTAACAAATGCGGCTGATGCGATCATAGAAAGCCCAAAAACATTGATGTTGTGGCTGAAATCGCGGTCGCAAACCCCCCTTTTTTAAAATCTTGGTTGAAATTTGTAGTGCGTTTGTTTAAACTTTTTTTCTAAAATAATCACTTTTTTTAAGGAAAAAAAAATCACTATTTGAAATTTTGAAAGTGTTTGGGCAAACTTTTTGTGACAATTAGAATCAGAAAAGTACTTTTTTTGAGAAACGACTTAAAGCTGTTTCTCTAAAAAACCATCCACGATAGAAGAAAAAGCGGATTAAAAAGTGTTTTTTTTATGATTATAACCAAACACAAATCAATTTATGCTTATAGAAGAATCTTTTAAAAATAAATCATTTTTTATAAGTCACTTTCTACGGAATTCAAACCATTGCAATTTTGTTTGGTAAAATTTTGATATTTTCAAAATTAGCAGAGAATAAATTCATTGGAGAAGAAGCTAGTTTAGGTGTGAAACTTATATATTATTTTTATATTTACACATCGAAAATAATTTTACTTTATCTTTCAAATGAACAAATAATTTTTCTTAACTTATTTTTAAAATATTATTCCTAAACATAAATTAATTTATAAAATTAATTAATTCTATCAAAGTTTAAAATAAACACACTTTCACTTGAAGGGATTCAACTTTTTCATTAAAAAAAGTTATTGAAGTGTGTTTTTCCATAGGTGAAACATTTATTGTTTGCATGCCATAATTTTAAAAATTTCATTAAGTGAAACATGTATTTGGAGAGCAATTTTGGTCTTAATTCAATGCTTATAAGTACAATTAATTAAAATTTTAAAAAAATTTCAGAATAACTTCAGTTTAAACTTTCCTAAACACTAGTATTGAGAGGAGTAACATCTCCCAGTAGCCCCTCGTGGTTTTCATATCAGTTCTGGTTTGGGGCTATATAGCCCCTCTCCATTCACATAAAAGAAAACAAAATACTGAGAGGAATAAAGATGATCCAATTAAAACTTAATATATAGAATCATGGTTCTAAATTGCGGTTGCGGTCGCTGTTGCGGTTTCATTGAAATCCCTAATATTGCGGGAAATTGCGGGAAAATGCAGTTGATGCGGCCGCAATTGCGGTCGCGATGCGGTTGCGGTGAGTCCAAAAACCTTTACGTTGCGGCCGCAATTGCAGTTGCGGACCGCAATTTAGAACCATGTATAGAATAAAACCATGAGTATCCGAAATCAAATAAGAAGATAAGTGATTACCTAAAAGTGTTGGATCCACTGGAGCCCAGTATATCAGTTAAAGGAATATGAAATGCTTCTGACCAAGATAACTGCCTGATGCATGTTGCAGTGGGGGCTCCCCAACGGTAGCTACCAGGGGAAAAGTTGAAGAACACGTGCTCTTTGGTCTTCTTCTCAAAGGGTTGCTTAAATATCTTCTCCTGCTCAAGTCTCAACCCATTGAAAACACCATTGGAAATCCCATGCTTCACGACCTGGAAGAAACCCCACTCTTGAGAAGCCTTAAATATCTCAGACTTGCACTCCTCCCTCCTCACTTCATCACTCTCTGCTAAACGGCTCACATCGATCACTGGCAACTCGCACTCCTCCACCACCGAGAGCTGATCATCATCGAAACAATTCTCTTCGTTACTGTTTTGGGTCTTGTCCAAGAGGATCTTGTATGCCTCGTGAAGGGGTGGGTTTGCAATCGAGTCCATGCTTTGTTAGTGGCTGAAAGAAATTAAAACGTGTGGAGATAATGTTAAAGAAAAGTGAATTAATTCTTTGTTTCTTTATTTGGGGAGAGGGAGACAAAAAGAGATAATTAAAGACAACCAGTACTTGTAGGTTTCTTTTTTCTGTTCATATTTTGTCTTTGATTGAAAGATTTCAAGAGACAAAGGTAGTTGCATGTGCATGTCTTTTACTTGAGTCAACTGTGTTCATTGTCTTATTATCTTGTGCTTTTATTTTTTCTTTGGCATTAATTGTTGAATCCTAACTATATATCTTGGTGTTCAGACCAAACTTGATCATAATCCGATCTTAGTATGACTCACTTGCTAATATTTACATATGCACGATCTTATGTTGACCAACGGCGGGATTAATTTTCCACAATTTTCTTGACTCAATCAACAAATCTTCTGTGATTTCTATTTGATTAGTCTTGAGTTTAACTAACTATAAATAAATCTGTCATCGTTACGTTTCTTCTATAAATCCACACAAAGTTAACCAAGAAAGAACATCTACACCATTTTACCCTGACTGGGTTAAGTTAAACGGTTTTTGCCTGATCCAATCTGGAGGAGCTTTAAGTGAACAACTTATTTTTTATTTTATGTGAACATTAACTTCTTTTTTTAGTTTTTAGCCCAAATTGCATAACATCAGCAGCGCACACATCAATTCGATGACAAACAAAATAAAAAAGAAATTATCATCTCTAGTTAACAACCGCTTAATTTTAATTTTGGTACCCTTTTTTGCATACATGAAAGTTCAAGTTGAAAATCTACAAACTCTATATATATCCGAATGATATATACTTTTTCAAAAATTTAGGAGGTAATTGTTTGAGAAATATTTTTATTTTATTTTTAATTATAGAAATATTATCTTTTTTTATTTTATTTCCTATTTTCAGAAGTTTGTATAAGAAATAATAAAAACAGAAAATAATATAAGATTGCTTTCATTATTTTCCATACAATTTTTTTTAAAAAAAGTGATATTTTTATAATTAAAGGTAAAAATAATAAATATAAACAAAGCTATTTCTCAAACTAAATGATCCTTGTTGTATATCCTCCTCTTACGGGGAGTAGATATATATATATATATATATATATATATATATATATATATATATATATATATCAAGTGAGAAAATTTTTTATTTTAAGAATGCAAGAACTATAAAGTTGGATCATACAATCATAAATAAAGGGTTATTAAAAGTTATTTAATAGTTACATGACCCTTTAAAAAAATCATGTGTATTTTCTTTTCATATTGACCACTTAAATATGATTCAATGGTTTATATTTATACTCCCTCTATTCCTTTTTATTTGTCCTTTTTTTAGAAAAATCTTGTTTATATTTATTTGTCATTTTTAAAGTTTAAGAAAATATTAATTACTACTTTATCAATTATATCTTTATTTCTCACCTAATTTTTAATTAATTTACACATTTACAACTAGTATGCATTTATTATGGAGTAAAAATGAGAAAGGATACAATATAAAACTTCAAAAGTATTTTATGGAAAACAAAAAAATTTATTGCATTTCTTGGTTTGTGTATAAAAATTTTGAATGACACTTATAAAAGAATGGGGTGAGTAGTTCTTTGTTTCTAACATAAGAAGTGTTCTCATTTGATACACTTCTTATATATGTGTATGTATGAGAGAGAGACTTTTTAAAAACTCACATGACTTAGTTGTTTTAATATTGACCATTTATGGTAAGATCTAATGGTCAATATGTATTTTTCTCACTTTCACATAAAAAAGACTCTCATTAGATACACTCATATGTGTGTGACTTGTTCAAGTAAATAAAATAAATGAATGAATATAAATAATCTAAACAAAATATTACAATCACAAAAATATTATTCTAATAAATTGTTTTGACATAAATGCTCTGTGTAAGCTATCATCATAAATTAAATAAATATAATATAAAACAACAAAATAACATGAAATCTATAATAGTCTACAAAATATTGTGTCCAACAAAATAATATTTAACCAAACAATCTATCACAACATTAAAAAAAAATTAACCCAATGAGCCAACTCAACCCATCTATTAACCCGTTGAATTGGAAAAGAAGATAAAAAGTTGTCTTTTATATGTAAAAAAAACTTTCTACCTTTTTTTTTTTTTTTTCCTTTCTAAGAAGTTCATGGGTAGCAGACTGTGTTTTGGAATTTAAAAATGATTTAGCATACCATAAGCTATATATATTAATAATAAAGGCATAGTAAAGTCATTGTTATGTGGCATACAAAATAAGATAGTTAGATACTTAATTGATTTGTTTGCATAGTCACATCTAACTACAAAATTATGGATAACTAGTCATTAAATCGACGATTTCTCCACCTCAATAAGGATTAGTCTTTCAATTATTGTGTAAGAGATATCTTTGAGATATAAAAAAAGTTCATTAAATATAACTCGTGTCTGTGATGACTTTTTAATTTAAGTGTTTTATTATAAGGACAACTTGACGAACTTCACTAAAACTTTTAGGTTTGTCGTTAAAGGGATTTTCTAGTTTATATTAAGTGTAAATGAGGTCAAACAATCACATCCTAAGAGCATTGGTTCATTAGAGTAATTAAGATAAGTGTATTCAAATTTGAATCCATTTATTAACTGTGCCTCCATAACCTGCACCAATAGTTTTAAATCCTGGCTTGTAATATGTAGATAATTATCAAGGCGAAGTAAATAAGTGGGTCTAATGAATACATTTGTGTTAATTACATTAGTTCACAGAATATGGGAATGTTTAATCCCTTCACTTTAAATCAGTTAGCTAGACAACTCTTAATTAAATTACTTGAAGACCTTATTGTCGGAATCCTAAGAACCAGCCTTTCTCTAACATATTAGTTGTGAAAGCTAGAAGTGGCTGAGTTATATTCTGCATCGTAGAGAAATTCAGGCAGATTGTTGTATCAACTATAGCACCAAAACTCGTAATTTAACACAAGTTTGAGCTCACCATGAAGTAATGACAAGTGATAGAAGATTAAGGACATGTTTGGATTATAATTTTGGGTTTTAGTTTTTGAACAAAACTTAATTACAATTCCTTATGTATTTTGCAGGATGTTCTTTAATTAAAATTGAGGTTCAGCTCAGTAATCTGTACAATAAAAATCAGTATTTAAGGATAGTGCTGATTTTTGAGAAAAATCTTTCATTGTGATATGAATAACATTAAAAGTACCTGAAAAATTCTACCTAAATTTTGTCCTTAATTTTTCACACTCACTTTCTTTTACATTATTTTTACATTTTCTTTCTTTTTTTTTCCCTCTCTTCTTTATACATCATATAGTTTGTTACATCGCATACTTTCTCTCTCTTTCCTTTTATCTCTCTCACAACTTTATATGGGATGTGAGCCAAACAATATTGTATAATTTTAAAACCATGGTTTGATTCAAGGGGAAGTGTTTTTTTTTTTTCATTTTATTGATCAAATTGATGGTTAGAAATTTTCAATTGTATTCAAACACAATCACCAAGAATTTACAAACATATTATTTATGAATAAAACCTGGTTTGCACGCCAATATCTGAGATTTGAGTTGTGCAAACTACAATCCAAACATAAAGCTTTATGTGCATGGTAATAGGTTCATTAGTCATATATATAAAATGACTGAAAAGAAAACCTTCATCTCATGTTTTTCAAAATGATCAGATCGATCAAATAATTTCTAAATTTGGATGTAAACACACAGTAGCAATACACTATAAGGGAGAAATTAAGAACATGATAGAAACTAGTTGTTGTTATTATTATTATTATTATTATTGTTATTATTGCTATTACGAACAAAAAAATATTATAAAAATATATAAATAGATAATTTTAAATACACAAGGAGAGGATGAACTTGTTGCAGAAGAATTAAACCTACAGATATGTTAATAGCAGAGAAAATGTGGCACTCACACATAAAAGGAGACTATCCACCGAACCCTGAGCAATGGAATTGACTTTCAATCTTTGGAAAAGAGTGTGATTTAGCCAGCTACATTTGCTGAGTAGCTGATAATTTATAGGCTACAAGTCCCTCAATTATTGTCACTACTGATACCAAGGACATCGATGTTGAAAGCTAATTACTGTTGAAGAGAAACAAGAAGGTAGAAAAAACTACAACCAGGGAAAAAAATTTAAATTGTCCAATCTTAACTCAAATGACATGACTTTAAATGTCTCTCAGTGAATTTAAAGTTAAGTGTTACAGCAAGATAGTGGCATAAGAATCTACGATAAGCACAGTAATATTTGCATATTGCACCGGAAAAAGTGAATTAGTTTAGTTTGGAGAAAAAATAATTAATTTTATAGCGTTTTAAAATTACTTTAAAAATAAAAATTATTTTTCTAAAATAAACTTATTTCAAATGTCACAAAATGTTTTAATCCTTGAAATTAATTATTTGTGACCCCAAATAATCCAAGACAAGCCCATTCTTGTGAGATTGATTTCTATTGTGAATTACTATTTTGACCATGGTTGGAACAAGGTGAATGGAGGTGATGGTACTTGTAGAGACTCTTACCCTCAAATCAAATAAAATTTCAGCAAAATAACAAAATATTGGGATGAATAAGAAAATACTTAACTATGAGAGGACCTATGATATTTATAGGTGATCAAGGGTTGTTGGCTGAAAGGCAAGAGCAATTACCAACCTACATAAGAGGTTATCTATTAGCCACCTTATCTCGACATGAAAGGTTGAAAGTACTTCGATGTTTTTAAGTTTAGCTTATATGTTGACAAAAAAGACCAAACATATAACTATTTTATTTAAAGTAAAAAAATCTATCTCAAAATTTGTTTTAAATCTTACTTACAGTTGAATCGACCTTGAATAGACAAAACCATTTGAGACATTTTGGCTGAAAGCTAAGTTGTCCCCAAAGGCTTTTAATTTTATTTTTTTTTGTTAGACCAAGAGGTATTTGAGGCTTATTTTTTGCACCCAACTAATCCCCCATCCCAACAAGTCGGCCCCTTTGAGGGTAAAGTAGTACCTCTGGTTGTGACTCCATACCCAAGTTCGGGATCGAACCCCAGACCTTGGTTAAGGAGCTTACAATGAAGCACCTTGGCCATGACATGGGTACTCGCGTTATCATCATAGCAATACGTTGGGTACACATTTCTCGATAATGTCAATTACTCAGTATGTGTGACATGTGTATGAAAGAATAATAATTTCTAATTCGAAGGAAAATATTTCATAGACACTCAAGACTTGTCTATGTAAAGAGAAATAAAGAAATAGAAGAGAGGTAAAATATGTATTAAGTAATACAATATAATAGAAAAAAAAAAGATAAAAAAATAAAATGTATCAATATAATGTTTGCACACAGTTGGAATGTGCAAGAAAATATTACTCTAATTTTAAAGAGTTATACTCTAGGATTGAGTTTGATCTATTCTAAAACAATTTGAAAGGTAAAAAATACTAATAAAACGACATTTGACATAAAAAGAGGCCAAGTATTGGCCACGTATATACTCAACCGTGGTCGATCTTTGCTCTTTAGATTCTTTACACATTGGGGGAATGCAACAATTTGGTTAAACCCTGGTGAACTCAAAATTAACCCAACATAAACAGCAAGGCACATGTCAGATGGATAAGTGTACACTGTAAAACACACCGGGGCCTAACTGTAATGTCAGGATCCATCCATGTCGGCTACGGAACATGGCTCCACCGAGGCTCACATCAACGTCAAAAAATTTTAACCTCAAATTTTCTAATTGGCCAAGGCTGAGAAATTGAGCGCAGGGCATGCATGTGCATTGCTGACACAAGAGAGAGGACACTGAAATCGGCAGGGTGAAAATCCACGACTCAGTTGCTCCTAATGCGTAGCAATATCCTTTGGCACAATTCATGATCAGCTTTTACGCTCTGTTTGGAAACGAGCGGAGAAAAGAAAAGAAAAAAAGAGAAGAGGTCAGAAAAGAAAAGAAGAGAAATAAATGAGAAATAAAATAGAAATTAAAGTTGTTTAGTACAATAAAAATAGAGAAGAAATATAGTAGAAATAAGAGATGAAGGTTGTTTGGTTTGATAGAAAAAAAAAGAAGTGAAATAACATTTTTACTTTTATACCCCTACACATTAACGTAGTTTATTTTTTACTAGAATCGATTTTATGGTGTTATAAATCGATTAACCGTCACATATACAATATAGAAACTGTAACAAAAATTGATTTCATTTTAAGTAGAATCGATTAAATTGCTTGGCAGAGAACACGAGATCCTGAAAAATAACATAGAATCGATTATTCCAATATGTAAATCAATTTTGACAATTGTCTGCACATTGGATGACACATGAAAATTGGTTTTCCTAAGCCCAAAATCAGTTTGGAGACGTGCACTGGAACATGTGGCTTGCATAAAAGAAGCCAAAATCGATTTACATGCAATTGTAAATCGATTTTGGCTTCCAATTGTCCAAAACAAAAGTTGTCAAAATTGTGATATTTAAACTGCAATTAGAAGAATGCCCTGCACAGCAACAACACGAAGACAAGGTTTTTTTGAGTAAAAATATGAGCGTCTGTATGATTTCTCTTTCTTTCTTTTCAATTTTGTGAAAAAATAATCAGACGTGAGTCCCACCTCCTTTTTTAAAAATTTCTCTGCATTTCAACGATACCAAACACGCTGAAATTCACCTACTTCGTTGCCTTTCTTTTCTTTTATGCGGGAATCAGCAGTATTTCAACAATACCAAACAGAGCATTAATTTTATATTATTTGTTCCAGATTCAATTTTTAAATATTAAATAATAATATTGTATGTGTATATTTTATATAATTATTTAATTTATTTATTATATAAATAATATTTAAAAAATATTTCTCAAAATCAAAGGAAATAACAAAAAGTTTCCCATTTTAGATGTAATTTTTATTTTGCAGTATAACTGAACTAATTCTCACATTTCTATCGAGGGCGACTGGGCATATTTTACTTTTCAAGCTATTGGTATGCAGCTTGCCTCGCTTGCGTACGTAAAACCTCAAAACAAATGTTGAACAGAAACGCAATTTATATATACATGACACATCTTTTGTGCTGTACTCACTAATTTGAAAAAAAATAAAATCCAATAAAGTAATTTCCCCTTATCATGTTATTCAAAGAAAATAGTACAAGAATAACGATTAAAAAGTGGTAGATAAATAATATCACCATGTTTAAATTTTAAAAAAATTGAGCTAAAAATATATACTCACAGGAAAACAGTACTGCATCAGGGAGAGTGGGAGACTTCTATTAAATAATTATGTTGCTCATGTTTCTAATCAAAGAGACGGAGAGGGAATCAACAGACAAGACTTCTATCAGGAGGTGTCTAGACTGCAAAGTTTATGTTTGACATGTTGATCCCAAAGCCACATAAAATAGACCCTATATAATTATGATCATCAGTGGTTGAGAATTGATTGAAATAATTGCTACAATTATTTCAAAATTAATCAAATTCCTATTTGATTGGCAACTTGGATGTGCCATAGGATTGTGTGTGCCTGTGTGGTCTGTGGATTCAGTAATGACGATGCCATAGGCAGTGGAAGCCGCCCTTTCCTCCCCTTATCACAGACACTTTGGCTAATCAAACCAAAAAGGTTTTATTCGGAGACTCTACGTACACACGTACTTCTATATATCCTCAGTTTGGCCCAGTCCAATTAAATATTTCATTGTGTTTGGTAGGGGGAAAAAAAAATAGAAGAAGAGAAAATAGGTAGAAGAAAAGAGAAGAGAAGAGAAATAAGTAAGAAATAGAGTGAAATAAAAATTGTTTTGTTTGAGAAAAATAAAGAAAAAATCTGATAGAAGTTTATTTTTTGATTTTTGGGTATTTTAAATAAAAGAATAAAATTACACTTATTTGTCATAAAAAGTCTAATAATAGAAACATATATGTGATTATGCTACTCAAATAATCGAATATATGATCATAACAGTGCCATATATTCGATTATGTGATTACCATATTCGAATATATGACATTATGTATATTCGATTATTTTGTACTAACATTCGAATATATATATATATATATATATATATATATATATATATATATATATAAAAGTAATTATTTATATATTTATTTAATTTTAAAAATCAAATTTCAAATTAAACGCATTTGAATATGTTAACACAAAATTCAAATATGTAAAACACATATTCGAATATGTATACACATATTCGAATATGTGTTTAACATATTGCACACAGCAATACAGCATTTGCAGAAGAGCTAAGGGCTATTAACAAAAACTTGCAATCAACGTTGCATTTTTTCGCACTTTTGGACGGATTGAATTTGGGGTAGAACCCACAAAAAATTTAAAAACCTCTTCACAATTTTCGCACAACCAAACAAAGAGAAATGTTGTATTTCTCTTCTCTTCCAGGCAGTTCTTTTTTCTTCTTCGCAACTTTTGTCATACCAAACACAATATTAAAGCTTTTGGGATTGCAAAAAATTCAAGTTATGCGATGCCCCTTCTACGGAGGCAACGTACACCTTCCACTTCCCAGTTATGAAGGGGCCACGGACGTCTCGTTGTTCAAGCAAGCAGCAAGTGTATATTACCTACTAGGGGTGTTCAAAATGGGTGAACTAAACTAAACTATGTGAAAACTGAACTGAACTTGAAAAATAATTCATCAAATCGAACTGAACTGAAAAATAGTTCAGGCGAGCCAAACTGAACTGTTTAACTAACTATTTTCTCAAATCCAAACTAAACTGTGCTTTGAACTGAACTAAACTGTTTGAACCGAACTGAACTATGTTCAATTGAATTGAACTATTTTTTTGCATTAAGAATTTTTACTCCTTTATAAAAATGGTTCAGGTTTTATAGTTCGGTTTAGTTCAGTTTGGTTCCTAAATAATTCGATTCTCAAATAGTTTAGTTCAGTTTTTTATAAAAACAATTTAGTTCAATTTTTTATAAAAACAGTTTAGTTTTTATAGGTCAGTTCGGTTTAGTTCTCAAACAATTTAGTTCAGTTTAGTTTTTTTGAACACCCCTATTACCTACCGGCAATTGTTGATAAAGCTTCTCCTGATGATACATTCCAAGTAAGAAAAATATAGCCAAGTAAATGCAATACATGTCTGCTCTATATGCTATCTTCTTCAACGTGGTATTTACAGTAACAAAATATTCTGAAAGTCTTTAATACACATTTATTTGTACTATGTTAAGGATCTATTTGAATAAACTTCTCTGTAAACACTTTTAAGAGAAAAAAATAAAAAATAAAATAAAATAAGCTTCTCTAAAAGCTAAAATTAACTTATATATAAATTAAAATCAGTTTTTGAAAAAGCTAATGTAAGAGAGTTTCTACAAATTAGTTTATGCATTAGCTAATTTTAGTTGTTGGAGAAGTTTATTTCATTTTTTCTTCTTATTTTCTTGTTCTATAAGTGCTTATGAAAAAGTTTATCCAATCAGACCCTAATTCTAAAATGTGAGTTATGGGGATGGAAATAGCCTGAGTGACTTTGTTTAAAAAATTTAAAGTTCAAGTTTAATCTATTACTTGTCACGAGTCTTTTTTTTAGGTTTGTCTTGATTTTTTTTAAAGTCTAACTTAACTTATTAGCCTACTTTAAAGTTTATTTCATTTTAAAATTTTTAAATAAGTTTGACCTGTCCCTAAATAAGCTAATTGACTAATAAGTCAATATGGAAAAACTTTATAAAATAAACTATATATTATGAAAATTAAAATTACTGTTATTCAAGGCATGGGACAAGGGTAGAAATAGGTATTAAGTTTTATAAGAGTTAATCTAACTTGTTTAAATGATATAAGCTTATTTTTTAAGGTCTAATTTAGTCTTCATGATAATTTATTTTAAAATCTTTAAGTAGAATATAAATTTATCTTTTAATAAACTTAACTTACTTGGTTCTTTATAGAGGTCAATGATATGTGCATTTTATAACTCATTTAGCATAGTTATTTTCACTAGATTGCTTGTATTTGATTACGGTTTAGGATTAGTTAAGTATCTAATTGCATGTTTTTCCCTTCTTGTATCATGTTACGCCTTTATCTTTGTTTGTCGTTATTTTTAGGAAAATCTTGTAGGTTTTTTAGGCTTGGAAAACAAAAAGACTTACAATTGGAAGTCCTTAAGATGATTTGAATACCTTTGAGCACTTGGAAGTCCTTTTGGAAGGCAATGGAGTCATCCTAAAGCATTTGGAAAGCAAAATCTTGGAGAAAAAGCCTTGGAGACTTCGCCACCATCTGGTGGCACCTGCCACCACTTGGTGGCGCCTTTCCCTAATGCTGAAATAGTCCCTGCGCGTCTGCCACCACGTGGTCACGTGGTGGTACACCATGCGGTGGCACACCACCTTGGAGCAAAAATCACTGTTGTGCATTTACCACTAGCTGGTGGTGTGTATCACCACGTGGTGGGCAGAACTACCTGAAGGATTTCACAAGTTTTTAATTTTCTTTTGAGAATTAGTTGAGGCCCAATTGTAAATTAGATTTAAATAGACCTTTCTAGGGATTTTATTATCATTTTTTGAACTCTATTCTAAGCACGAAGAATTGGGATAATTGTTCTTCTTCTTCTTCAATCTCCAGGTTAGTTTTATGTTTCCTTTATTTTCTGTTTGGCGTTCTCTCATGAATATGTGTGAGTAGAACCCTTTTTTCTAGGATTGGGCATAGCCGTATGATTGTGTTAATGAATTGATTTCTGTTTGTCTAAGTGCGATCTTGTTCTTCTTTGATTCTTTTCCTATTGATTTATTTATGCGAAACAAATTGGCCAGCGTTTTCCATAATCTTAGAGATTTAGGGAAGTACTGAGAGGTGAACCCAAAGCATCAAACCCATAGGAAGGGAACTTAGGTTTAAACCACGAAAATAGGTTAAAGCCTTTGAGGAACAATTGAATTGACAAAGAACTTAATGGGTCTAATTGAACACAGCCATCACGACAGTAGGTAGTAAATTTGGTTAGATACCCCTTCGTATCTTGAAAGAGAACGAAGGGTGCCTTAGGTTAATTCACCTTCATTGAGAACAAGCGAAATACATAGGTAGCAAAATTGAGACATTAAACGTCATAGTGTGAAACCCCAATCTTGGAAGTCTTCGTATTTGAATTACATCCGATTTTTAATTACAGCTTTAATGAATTTCTAAATTACGTTTTCTTTCAATTGCTCTACCCTAAACTTGCCAATCAAAATTCTTTTGTTTTATTTTTATTTAGCGATAATCACTAAACACACTGTCCCTGTGGAGACGATTTTAATTATTACTTGACGACAACCGTACACTTGCGGTTTTTCCACATCAGTTAACATGTTTAATATTTAAAATGACAAATAAATGTATAATTTTAGTACATTATAAAAAGTTAATGTATTAAATTATTAACAATAATAACAAAAAATTATCATTTAAATTTACTTAAATAGTTTAGTCTGTTAGACCTAAAAAATTGTTTAAATAATCTCAAGTTGACCTTTTTAATTAAATAGATATTTATAAAAGTTTTGACATAGTTTATTTTTTAAAAAAAAAATCTGATATAGCCTAAGTCTAATGTAAGTTAGATCATAGGTTTTTGTTGTGCAACCTAGTCAATTTCTACTCCTAACTAGCACATTGTTACATCAATTTTTTTATTTTTATTTTTTGCCATTTCAGCAATTTCGCCAAATTATTACCTTGCTATAATTACCTTCTCTTTCTGAAAAAAAAAAAGAAAAAAAGAATTCACTTTCTTTCTATTTTAAACAGTTAATCGACCTTTGAAAAATCTCTCTCTACAAAATTGACAGATAATCATCATAATATCTTATCTTGCAAAACTTTCATTATATTATCTTGTCTATGTTAAAATTTTGTTATATGAACAAACTTATAAATCACTAATATGCGAAAACTACACATTGATATCTGCATAAAATGGTCCTTAACAAATTTTGATGTATACAATAAATCAATCAAGCTCAAGATCAGTCAGATTCTGTGTCCGGTGTCCCCATCATCCTCACCATTGTCCAGCTAGTGGAACAGGCGAGGTTGTGTGGTATCGATCAAGAGCCATCAAATATCAAGTAGGACACATCCTATTACCCACTACTGCGTACTTCAGTGAAAGGAGCAAATAGAAGTGTCCTACCGGTGGCTCCCACTCACATTCACTTCCAACTCTTTTTTGTTAAACACATTCATATCCAACTTGCGTCTTAATATTGATTAAACTGGATCATCCCATGACATATTAATTCAATTATTAAATTATGTGATACCTTAATAATCATGTGTTGGATAAGCTTTTCTATAAATAAGAAGAAAATAAGAAGAAAAAATAAAATATTTTTTTTATAAATTAAAATTAGTTTATGCATAAGTTAAAATCAGTTTAGGAGAGAATATTAAATCTTAAACCCTAAATCCTAAACCCTAAACATACTATTAGGGCATGTTTGATGGTCAAGATATGATAAGATAGAATATGATGTGAGAACAGGGTAAGAACAGGATATGATAAGAATAGAATAAGCTATAATCTTATTTAATATTTGGTATACACCAGATTAAAAGCCAGATAAGGATAGGATAAAATATAAACTATGTTCAAATAACAAAATTACTGTTTCATAAAATTACATATAATTTTCTAAAAGTAAATTTTGATTTAATTTTTTATTTTTTTATAAAAAATTACAATTTTAACTAAACTATACAATATTATTTTTTATTTATGTATTTACTTTTCTTAAAATTATAAAAAAAATATATAAGATTTTAAATTATAATTATTATTCAAATAATTTTATTTAAAAAATATTTGAATAGTAATTATTTAATTTTTAATATTTTAATTAATAATATACTTTAAATTTACATGTCAAAATTATTATTATTATATATAAATTAATATATATTACTATACATTATATTTATTATATATATTTTGTTATATATATATATATAAAGAGCCTATCTTATCCTATTGCTTCTTAATCCAGCTCTTTCCTTAAAATAAGAAATACATTGGAATAACAGGATATGATAAGAGATAGGATAACATTATCATATCTTACTAGCACAATAAACAACGGATTACAACAAGATAGGATAATTATCCTATCATATCCTATCTTATCATATCCTGGCCACCAAACGGGCTGTTAGTGTGTTTGGAAAACAATGAAAATCGATTATAGTTACCAAAATTATGGTGTCAACATGAAAAAAATAAAAGAAACTATTTGTTGCTTTGATTTCAACGTGATCCATAGAATTGATTTTGGTGCAACGCACTGCTCACTTAATATATATATATAAGGGTCAGGATCTGTTGACACCAAGTGTCAAAGTTAATCAAATTACACCTTCAATAACTTTTGTTGAATGCAAATTTAATTGATCCAACTATTGAATTTGATATTTTTATTAATTGGATCAAGTATACAAAATTTCATACAATTCTAAAATTATTTATTAATTCATCTCGTCACTTTATTTTAATGCACAATATGTTATTAAAATATATGTAAACATCTAATGTTGGATAACATATCCAGAAAAGTACAAATTGTGTGAAATTTGATATACTTATTCATGAAAATAATATCTCATAATTCAACGGTTGGATTAGTTAAACTTGCATTATACAACAAGTTATTGAATGTTTAATTTGACTAACTTTGATACCTAGTGTCAACGGATCCTGACCATATATATATACACATGCAGACTAACTTTGACACCTAGTGTCAACGGATCTTGACCATATATATATATACATATAATATGTATACATATATATATATATATATATATATATATATTTATATACATGTATATATACACATGTATATACGCGCGTGTGTGTGTTATAATATTTAAACTTATAGGGAAATATGGCATAAACATGTATAGAAAAAAATGAGATAAATGTGTTAAAAACAAATGAAAATATCCGCAAGAAGGGGAAAAAAATGAACTAATTAAAATAAAAATATTTTTTTCCACACCCTTTATGATGTATATATTAAAAATTATATATAAAAAGTAATAAATATAATAATAATATAATTATAAAAAGACTTAAATATTGTTTAAGTCCTACAAATATGACTCTATTTGGTTTTAGTTCTTGCAAAATTTTTATTATTTTTAGATTTCTAACATTTTTTTAGTGTTCTTTTTTAATCTTTACTATTAACTCTAGTTAATTTAGAGTTGACATAACTAACAAAATAAAAAATATTAATTAAGATAATTACGGTGATAAATAATATTTTAAATTAAGATAATTAGATTATTTTTATGTTCGTAATTTAATTAAGTAATGTATTTATTATTTTATATAAATAAGATAATTACATATAATTACTTTTATAATTTATTTTTAATTTTTAATATATTATAAATAGTGATTTTTATTGCTTTTAATATGATTTTTACTTTTCCATTTACTAATTTACTTTTAACATTGTACTTTTTAAAAAAATATAATTTACTTAGACGCTTATACTGTTTTTTTTTAATACATCACAAACACTATTTTCTCTCTAAAGAAAAAAAGTAACATATTAAAAGTAAATTATAAGCGTTTAAGTATATTATAATGTTTTTTTAAAAAATACAATGTTAAAAATAAATTAGTGAATTGACAAGTAAGAATAATATTAAAATTAATAAAAATTATTGTTCATAATATATTAAAAATTAGAAGTAAAGTATATATAATTACCTTATTTATATAGAATAATAAATATATATTTAATTGAATTACTTACCTAAAAATAATCTAATTATCTTAATTTAAAATATTCTTTATTATCTTAATTGTCTTAATTAATGTTATTTATTTTGTTAGTCATGTTAGTATTAAATTAACTGGAGTTAATAGTAAAGACTAAAAAGAATACTAAGAAAAATATAAGAAATCTAAAAGTAACAAAATTTTTGCAAGGACTAAAAATAAACAAAATCATATTTGTAGGGACTTAAAACATATTAAAACCTTATAAAAATAAAAAGTAGAGTACAATAAATATAAAATAAAAGTATAAATAATTAAATGCTTAAATATGTTTTTAGTCTCTATAAAATGAGTGAGTTTTGATTTTGGTTTTCGTAAAAAAAAAATTCTTGGTCTTCATCCTTCTAAAATTTTAAATCATTGTCTTTAATCCTTATAAAATGAGTAAATTTTGGTTTTATTCTCTATAAAATATTTTTCTTTGATTTTCATCCCTCAAAAATTTAAAATCATTATTTTTTGTCCTTAACATTCATTTTAAGATAAATAAATAACATTTATTTTTAGAATTAGATAAAATTTTAGAGGTATCACATTTTAACATAATACTAGAGACACTAATAACTATTATCTAGAATGATTACTTGACGTTTTGTTAAATATTTAAGTAGTTAATAAGTATCGGATGACAATAGAAATCAAAAACAATAATTTAATATTTTTGAGAGATAATTTTTTTTATTTTTTTTTACAAAAACCAAAATTAAAACTTACCTATTTTATAGGAATTAAAAACGTATTTAAGTGATAATTAAATTAAATTAAACTAAAAAACAATTCATGCCGAATTCTCGGAGCATGGAGGACCCAAATTAGATCGGATTTGTAGCACGAGAGAGCATTCGTGTCTGAAGTTTGGGTCAACAGAGAGAAAGTAGGAAAAAAAGAAAAAGAAAAAGAAAAGCCTCACCGACCTTCGGCGAAATGGATCCGCCGCCGGCAGCGATCCGGTGGCGCGCAACCGCAATCCCATTTTTTGTGGCGGTCCTCGTTCTAACCGCCATCTCCCCTTCGCGCGCAATCTACTGCGACGAAGATGATTGCTACGATCTGCTTGGGTCAGCTAAGCTAACCTTCCTTTTCTTCCCCAAATTCTTTTTCGTATCTGCTTTGTTTGTTCTTGTAACCCTCTCTCCTCTTCTTATGTGCAGGGTTTCTCAAAGTGCTAATGCTTCCGAAATCAAGAAAGCTTACTACAAACTCTCTTTGAAGTAGTAAGTGTTTCTCTTACTACTACAACTTCTTAACTCGCTTTCTTTTTCTCTTTGTTTGTTCTTTTTATTTTATTTTCCTTACTCCTGGCTTGGTTTTCCATAAAATAATCATTTTCTCGTTTCGTTTCTTGTTTAATTCAGTCACCCAGATAAAAACCCTGATCCAGAATCGCGAAAGCTGTTTGTTAAAATCGCCAATGCTTATGAGGTACTTTGGTTTTATAGCTTTTATTTTATTTTATTTTATCAATGATTCGGATGTAGGAGTGCGTCTTTGATAAAATTGAACGTTTTGCAATGTGAAGTAAATTGAAAATTGTCCACATTGTTCTGTTTTTTGGTGAGAAATTGGTTCTGATGCCAGTGACCGAATATATATATCCTCATTACAGATATTGAAGGACGAGGCCACGCGAGAACAATATGACTATGCAATTGCACATCCAGAGGAGGTGTTTAGACTTTTATAGAATGATTGGTTTCCTTTTAAAATTGGGGTCAATATCCCTGAATTGTTCATCTCTATCCTTTTAGTTTTTGTTGAAGTAGAACATTGTTTTCATTTCTTGATTACAGGTGTTTTATAATACTGCTCGCTACTATCGGGCATACTATGGTCACAAGACGGTGAGATTTATTGCATTTGCAATTGCAAGCTGTAATGCAGTTTGGATAAAATTGATTTGAAATGATTGAAATTTTGCATGTGAGTCTCATTTTGTACTACTTCTGTACTTTTACCTGTCAGGATCCTCGTGCTGTGTTGGTTGGTCTTCTTATTATTCTTTCAGGTTTCCAATATCTAAATCAATCAACAAGGTATAAACAGGTATTGTGATATATTGAATATCATTTGATTTATTATAAAACTTCCCTGATGTGAAAATGTGCCATGGATATGTTAACTGTTGATACAAGTGTGTATTGTCAAAACTCAAAAAAAGTAGAACTTTGTTATGTGAAATGTGCATTTATTTATACTACTCTTCTCTAATTGACTAGCTAAAGCCTAAGTTGAAGAGCTGTGGTGTTAAAGATTGTATTTAGCTGACTTATGCCCAGCAGTTGTGCCCAATGCTGTTAAGGATTTTGGATTTGTACGAACCATGTCATCTGGATGTGTAAAACTAAATTGTTTGTGGAACATCTCTTAGCAAGGACAGTAGGTCTTTGAAGTCAAGGGTTGCCACTGCCCAAGTTTGGTGGTGAAAATTTTCTGTTCCAACATGTCCAATGAATCCAAGTGTCATTACTAGTAAAATGTTTTACCATCATTTACAGTCTTAGATGATGCATACATAAGATTTGAAATAGGTCAGGGCTGTGCAAATTTCCTTTGGAGGATATATATAGCAAGTCTTTTTGTGCAAATTGCTTAATTTGTTATTTGTACAAAATGCTTTTGAAAGATTAAGACATCCATGTCCATTGCACTGACTCTTCTGTGTTTAGGCTGTAGCCATGGTCAAGAAGACACCTGCATATAAAAATAAACTAAGGGCATTGGAACTTGAACGCAGTGGAGGAATTACAAACAAGAAGAAGAGTCAGAAGAATATGGACAAGTATGGTATCATCCTCATTCTGTATGAGTGTGTATTTGTTTCAAGTTTTGCGAAATGATTCCCCAGAATATGAACTAGTGAATATAGTATTTCATATTTTGCTTAGCTTTCATTCCCATGGCAAGGGGTGGGATTATAACATTCCCCTGGGATCGTTGGAAGTTATCATATATTCCAACTAATATCTTCCATTCTCACTTTATTTTGTCTTTTATCTTTGAATTTTGTAAAACATTCATGGAAATATTAAATCTTAACCAAACATGCTGTCTAGTCCCAGGAACTATTCCTGGAAAAGTTATTCATGGGAAAAGTTATTCCTGGGAATTTAATTACATACCTTGAAACACATGCCACCTATAGTTCTTGTACGTAATTTCCTATATCTAGTAGTTTTTCAATTGCACCTCCCCAAAAGAAATTTCCAATGTCAATGGGTTCTCCTTGCAAACTCTTATTTCCTTCGTTAAGTCAGTTTGTCTTTCATATGTAAAATTGGGCTTTTTTGACCACAATTTCTTTACTTTTGACACAATATGACACAATGTGAGGAATCTGTACATGCAGGAAAATGGAGGAAGACCTTAGCAAAGAACTCGAGCTGCAGATAACTGGAGCTGAAAGGCCCTCTGTATGGAAACTTGTTGGTGTCCGCTTTGTTCTATTACCTTATACCTTAGGCAAGGTTAGAGTTCAATTCTTTTATCTGGAAACTGCAATTACTCACCACGAATCTTTCATTTCTCTATTTTAATTCAAGGTTTACATGTATGAAGATCTTTCCATAAGTAGTGCTGAACCTTGAAAATTAATATTGTTTTATGTGCAATTTACTAATTAGTTCTGTTTTCCATTCAGCTGCTGTTGTGGTGTACCTGCTGGTTTGGAGATACAAAGTTAAAAAGTACCCTTATTCTTGGGAAGATGCTTCTTATCTGACACAAAGATCCCTTGGTATTCCTCACGTTAGATGGAGAAATATAGGTGATTATAATTTATCTACGATGAACTTTATCCTTTTAGACACTGGACGTAGGGGAATTATCAGAAGTTCATCCTGTTTTTTATGTTTTGGTTACTTGTTCATCCTTTTAGACATCTCTTAATGGTTCTGAACTTGTTGAATTTTACTGATTTGGTGCCTGTTATTAATAGATGAGGCAACAAAGGAAGATCTTGTGCTTAGACGCTTATGGGAGAAATCGAATCTGGAGAGCTATGTAGCAGAGATGCGGAAAGAATCAAAGCGCAGAAGATAGCTGCATTAGTTGCCTCATCTGCTGCTTTTAAAGTACTAAGTTTTGTTTTATTTTCTGAAGTTGAACTGAACCACGATGTGACAGTTAAAATTGGAAAGCTGCAAATTGATTTTTTTTTTTGGGTGGTGGTGGGGTTGATAGAGCAAAATTATTCATGTCAACCATGAAATCGTGGAATTAATCATATACAAAATTTACTAAGTTTACACATGCTATTGTTGCTTTCTGACAGCTTGTAAACAGTGAATAGCAAAGAATACTGCTTTAGTTATTGCTTTATTCTTTCAATGAATCAGGTACTTAGCCTCAATCTTGCTACAATCGCTGTTTGGTAGTGGTTTTGTGCGCCTCTAGTTCAATAATTTTTATGAGATTATATGAAATCAGTATGTTACAGTAGAGTTATGACTTGAATGTAGATGTATCTGAAATATTCCTCCTTCCACTCTTCCTAGTGTCATGGTTTGCGCTGCTTCCTTAGGCTTAAGAGGATTGGAATCACCAGTTCTTATTTCTTGTCTCTTTTCCTGTCCTTTCTATAAAAAATGACATGTCATTAAAATAATATTTCCTCCCCTAATTATTAGTGCTTTAGCTGAAATATTATACTGTTTTAATTAAAAGGACAAGGAATGGAATAAGAAATGGGGATAGGTGATTTGAATCCAGCTTAAAGACAATAAACAGGGTATTCGTCAGTGGTTAGAATCTTGACAATATAAAGCTATGCCTGGTTAGAAGGGAAGGATTCAAAAGAAGATGAAATGAAGGTTAGAGGATGATTACAGCTTTTAAAAACTGTTTATGGTTATTCAGAATGAAAAAATTTGTTCACAGCGGTTTTAATAAACTTGTTTTTGTATTTTTAGAACAAAAATACAGAAACAACTTCAAGTTGTTTTTGTTCTCTTCTCTTATTTTCTAATATGAAAACAAGTCATGAAAAGGAGTTAGGTTCTAGTGTTCACGACGACGGCATGGGTTTGCGTCTTCTTGGAACAAGGCAGAGACAATTTGGATCGAGGAAGAAGAAGGTACACCTTGCGGGACATAGTGTGAGTACTGTTACTTACAGCAGCGGAACCAGTAGGTGGGTTGTGGTGTTAGATTCATAGACTACTTTCTCATTTTTAAAACTGTTTTCAAATTAGTATTTTCAAAAAAAAGAAAAAAATTCTTTTGTTTTGTTTTAATAAAATAAATAGTTCTTTAAAGTGGTTTTACAATTTTTTATTTTAAAGAACAAAACCAACCAAACATTCATATAATGCGGCATAACGGCATTTCTCACACTTTGCAATTTGTCATCAAATTGACAATTAATGTGTGAAAAACTGACGGAAGAACTAAACTAATCTAACAAAGAAGAGAGAAGAAAGTAAATCTTTTTAAATTTAGCAGACTAAATTATTGAAACTAAAAAAATAAGAAAAGAGAACGAAAGAGTAATTTAACCGCCTTTTGCTTCATTGATAATTAAAAAGGTAAAAGTTATAAAATAATGTCAATATCCAAACTTCAAATATTAAATAATAGAAAAGTTTTTAAAAAATATTCCAAGAAAATAAAAAAAATTAGAATCTCATGTTTGTAGTATAGTAAATATTCTTTTATTTCTTCTTTTCTGAAATGCCTTTTCTAAAAGTTTATGTCATCTTAATAGTTGAAATATGCAAATCAAACAAACAAACAAAATACCAATGTCAAATATTAGAAAATTTTAAAAATATATTTAAGGGGAATGAGAAGAAGTCTGAATATTATCTTAGAGAAAGAAGATAAAAAAAGATAAAACAATAAAAAAAATGAAACAATGAAAGAGATTTAGAATAAAAAGATGAATTAAGTAAAATATAAAAAAATTGTATTAGGAAGTCTAGAATTTGAAAATATCCGAATAATCTTAATTTGTAATTTTCAGAACTTGAAAACATTTTGAATATTGATATATGCAATGAAGTAAAAATTGGAAGATGGTGCAATAGAGAAAGAAGCTATTGCAAAGCTTGATATTCATTAAATAAATTATTTATAGTAATAATAAATATTTTTTAGAAAAGAGAGTTTAAATGCTCAAATCATAAATATTGCTAATTAAATCATGGTCAATCATAAATCAATATGTTTAATCTGATTATTTTAATTACTTTAATTATATATAATAATTACTTTATTTATGCTTTTTAAAATAATCTAATTTTCATACATTAAATTATCAATTATAAATAACGTGGGATTGTCATCCTTGTATCACACACACACACACACACACAAATATATATATTAATATTATCAATTAATTTGAATAAGAATATAGAAGCATATTTGTATTATTAATTTGAATGTTCAAATCATGAAAATCATACTAGTAATAATTTTTGACTATAATTATGCATCTTTATAAATTAAAAATATGAATAAAAATTAATTGTATTTCAACAAAAAAAAAATGAATGAGGTGCTGTCACGTGACATATGCTTCTTATATATACATGTTGGGGGGGGAGGGGGGTTTAATAGATATGTATTGTGACACTCTCAATTAATTAGAAAACATGTTTGGTATAACCTGTAAGACAGTTATCAAACTTACCATATATCGTGATTTGTGATTAATTGGATAACATTATAAAAAGACTTTATACTGTAAGTGCACATCTTATTCTCTCTGTGTGTGTGTATATAGAGAGAGAGTCAGGATTCGTTGACATCTGGTGTCAAGATTAGTCAAATTATACTTTTAATAACTTTTTGTAGAATGCAAATTTAATCAATTCAACCGTTAAATTTGATATTCTTATTAATTAGATTAAGTAAACAAAATTTTATACACTTCCAAAATTATTTAATAGTTCATCACATCACTTTATTTTAACGTATAATATGATATTAAAATATATATAAATATTCATTGTTAGATAACATATCTAAAAATGTCCAAATGATGTAAAACTTACGATTATAATTAATTATTATAAAAGATGTGAAAAATTATCCATATCATATAGTTAAAGTAAATAAATATCAAACACTAGTGCAGAGAACACTTTTTAAATCGGTTAAAAATGACTTTTTAAATCGGTTGATGAATTGATTTAGATACAGCCAATATAAAAAATGAGAACTTTTTAAATCGGATGTTGAATTGATTTAAAAAAGTATTTTTTAACTCAGTTATTCCATAACCGAGTTAAAAGAGGGCTACCACAGATCAAACATCATAACTCAACCGGCTTTCCCATTCCTGATTCATCGTTTCATTTTCGACAAATAAGATCAAGCTTTCATACTATCGATTCATAATCCTAACTGCTAAACTTCGTGAGCAAACTTCTAACTAAAAACAAAATCATCACAAATCTAACCAAATCCAAACGAGATCCAACAAATTCACAAAATAAAAGAGAAATCGCAACAACCACTCACTAGCACCATTCCTAAAGAGTGTAACCTTCCTTTGACTCCATCTCAGTCAGTGACAAGAGCATTGGATTGTCGAAGACAAAAACACCATTACCGTCATTATCGTAGCCATTTTCGTTTTCAGTTTTGTTCTCTATGGTGGTTGGTTTGAAGGGAGACTAAGACTAAGTGAGATTCAAATTGGTGAAGCTATGTGGAGTGATCGATGGTGACACTGCCGTCAGAGTAGAAGGCTTTACTTTGCTTTGACGGAGGTCGAGCAGTGACTTAAAATTTGGTGTGATTTGAAATTTTAAAGAAGAGGGATTTGAAATTTTAAAAGACTTTTTAAATCGGTTGCATGAATTTTTAAATTGGTTCTAGTTGTAACTGGTTTAAAAAGTGATCTTTTTAAATCAGTTCTAGTTGCAACTGATTTAAAAGGTTTTCACTTATTTACAAAAATGTCATTGCGTTTTTTTTTTTTTAAATTAAACGCGAAAAAACCAATTTAAATTCTTGTTATAAAAACTATTTTTTGTAGTAGTGAAATGACCTAGTTAGATAAGGTTTAATAACTATTTCTCTTTTAATCAAATTAATAGTAATACTTTAAACAAAAATAACAGTAAATATATAAGAATGATAGAAAACATGCAAAAAAATACCACAAAATACAATGTTGCTTGAATAGTAAGGTTGAAGAAAAAATTATGATAAAAGAAAAGCAATTATGTGGTGATAAGATTACCAAAGGTTACAAGAAACTAAACAAAAATGTTGCAATTGATCCCAACAAGCACCATGCTTACATAGTTCTGGTCATTTCACAATAATGCATACACTAAGCTTTCCTCAACTTCAAGAGAAGAACACGGACGGAAGATGAAATTTGCTTGGTTCTCAAAAACCAGAATGTCAAATCTCGTTTATTGCAAGTTCTACAGTTTGACATTCTGGATCCAGATTCCAAAGAAATTTCATCGCTTATTACCCTCTCGAAAGACATCAATCATATTATACACTCTCTTGTGATCCCTTGCTTCAATTTGCGTAGATCAAGCAAGTTTCCTATCAAAGATTGTATACAGTGAATGGTTAAAGTAGTATATTTCTCACTAAACAGAACATCATGGTAGAATGCCATCTATTGATGATAGTATTATAATTATCAGAAAATTATAAAGCTTCCTTAGCAAAGTAATAGTGTTGTGATGTGACATTTTTCTGTGGGCTAAGAACTGTCATATGATATCAGTAATGCATTACTTGTTGAAACAAATTGAACACTGAGATTGAACAAAGACATCCAGTTCAGGGTGATGAACAACCCCTAAAATGAAGCATAATAATGTAAGTCCCTTCCATACTACACTATGATTAAACTAATATAGTTCAATTGGAACAATTTGAATGAATGATATTCGTAATGGAGTGAGTAGAACTAATACAAAATTACAATAAAATGGAAATCTACCTCTTAAAAGAAATGTCATAAGATAGAAGATTTCTTGAGAAATATGTTGCCATCACATTACCCATTCCTCTAGCTCTATTATTGGTCTTTGACTTTGACTTTAAAAGAAAGAGCATTTCTTCATCTTCCAAATTGTTAATCAAGAGATTATCTTCAAATTGCCTTTTCTTGTTTGAGGCAGTAGGCTTCTTTTTCTCATCTCCTAACTTGGATGGGAGTTTAATAGTCCTCTTTGACCATACCATAATGTTTTCTTTCCCTTTTGACTTTGGTTTTGTATCACCATGCTTATGAATTTCTTGAACCTTTCTCTTCTTTGACGTTCCAAAATCTTTAGAGCATTTTGAGATTGTGTCCGACTCATTGTTAGTATCCTAATTTAGCTGTTCTCCTTATGTAACTGTAACCTCCACTCTTACAACATTACTCTTCGTTAGACATTTCCTGTTTTCTTCCTTTTCTAGTTTTGGTTTCTTAACTATACTCATGGATTTTTTCAGCCTTTCTCTTGAGAACTCCAACTTATCTTTAGTGTGTTGATTTGACTGTTCCTACAACCTCCATTCTTACTGTAGAATGAACATGAAGAGAAGAACAAGAGAGATATTCAGGGATGATTATTAAAAGGAAAAGATGCAATTTCATAATTCAAATGCACAGGTAGTGCGTGAGATTTACCGTTTTATGAGAAGAGAAATTTTAAATAAAAATGAATGTGAAAGAAGATGGAGAGAGTGAACGCTTTAGAAAACATATAGTTTTTCTCATTTATACATATTAGGGACCAAAAAATAATTTAACCATTTTTCTTTCTTTTATCTCTAAGTTGAATAACATTTGGAATGTCCCAAATTAAAATCGTTTTTATTTTCACGAAGTGCAGCATCTGTAAATTTTCCTAGTGAGGGATGACATGGATGTGAGTTTTGTGCTACATTCTCTATTGAAGTGGGTTTCTTTGACTCAGTCCAAGAAATCAAAAAAAAGGTGGAGAAGTATAAGGGCACGTCATCTCCACAACTGACATCTGTGAAGACTCTCGCGTTCAACTCCTCGTTGCCTCGGATATTTCGGCAACCCGACAACACCACCAGTATTGTCTCCGCCACCGTCACCTCCGAGACATGAGTTGCCAGAGCTGCAACCACCCACAGTCGCCACCACCGAATAGAAATGATTTTGAAGAATATCACCCCTGCATCGTAAATGGTGAAGAAGCCATGCATGCTAACAGTATCAGTTCTAATCGAATAACAAATTAACTGCCAGTGAGTTAGTTAAGTCTGCTGTCTATTAGTTAGTTAAACAGTAGTTAGGTGAGAAAGTTAGTTGTTGTAACAGAATTCATTACTGTAGACAACACTTTTTAAATCGGTTTTACAACTGATTTAGATACAGCCGATATAGAAAATATTATTATTCTAAATCGGTTATTGAACCGATTTAAAAAATGCTTTTTAAATTGGTTCACTGGGCAACCGATTTAAAAGGTTAACTTTTTAAATTGGTTTTGTTTGGGTCTAATTTTAAAAGTTAACCATAACCGATTTAAAAAGTGTAGGCAAATCTCCATCCTCTTGCAAAAACTAGCATTTAGTCTTAACATTATCACAATTCATAGGCACAGGGAATACAATCAAGCAAGCAAGCGAACCCAATTAATTAAGCACGTGCCTTTTAACAACCAAATATGAAACAAATAGTATAACTCCTAGTAAAAATCAAAAATTCTAGATTCCCCAGAAAGGAAAAAAAAAAGAATGAAAGAGAAAGAGAGAGAGAGGGAGAACCGAGAGGCTTAAGGCGTTCGAGGAGGATCTCTTCAGTGGAGACCGTGGTGAGGCGGCTGTCGACGTCCTCGTGGACGACGTCGTCGAACTTGGGCCAAGAAGGGCACTCGACGAGGCGTTTACTCAGACACGCGTTGGCGAGCTTGCAGGTGTGCGTGGTGGTGATCTTGACCTTGTTGTCCTCGTTGAACTTGTACTCGATCACCTTCTTTATGTCGTTCTTGTCTAGCCCTATCACCTGCCATAGCGGCACAAGGAAGTCTAGATCCTCATCGTTGTCCTCCTCCAGCTTGCCCCACCACAGCTTCATCGATTCCCCCTGATGTGCCATCGTTGTCCCAAACAAACCCAAAATCTCTTTCGCTTCTCTTCCACTCGTTGTCACTGCCACTACGAAAATGGCGACACCAAGAGAAAGAACGATGGTTGTGAAAGAGTGATGGAGATTGGAGTAAGGGAAATGACTTAAAGATGGAGATTGGAGGAAGGGAAATGGTGCAATGGAGGATGTTTTTGTAGAGGAAACATGCAAAGCTATGAAGAACACAAAGAAATGAGGTCACATCATAGCGGGGGGAGTAAAAAACGAACCTATCAAATTGGTTATGAACTAACCAATTTAAAAAGCACTTTTAAAATCGGTTGAATGCACAACCGGTTTAAAAAATTGCTTTTTAAACCGATTCTAATAGAACCGGTTTAAAAAATCCCAATTTTTTAAACCAATTGTTACGTAACCGGTTTAAAAGGCATATATGAAAATTGACGCTTATTTTTTTAAACCAGTTAGTGATGAACTGGTTTAAAAAATGAATAATTTTTTTTTAAAACTAACTTTTTAGCTCGGTTATATGTGAACCGGTTTAAAAAAGTTCATTAAAATTACAAAAATACTACCGTGTCTTTGTTTTAACTCAGTTTATTAACAACTGAGTTAAAATCCTGCTCTAAAAAACCTTTTTTGTAGTAGTGATTGTACCGATGAATGGTAAATGGAAGAGCCTCGTAAAGCACTGAAATAAAAAATTTGTAAGCTCCGTTGTCATTCGTTCATATTTTAATAAAGGCATTGAAGAGTTTGCGAAACATCTTTCATGGTTTTCTTTTTTTTTGTTTAAATTCGATATTTGAAATGGGGTTAATTTACATCTTTATATAGTTAATTCTCAACCTCCAATTATTGTAAATTCTAATCCGTACACATATCAAAATTAACTTGTTTTATATTTCATAAATGAGTTTTTTGAGAGTTCAACTTACCAATTATAGAGATTTTATGGTCAAATGTACTATTAGTAAAGAATGTGCTTGTAAAGGTAAATAGTTTCGTTATATAAAATATAAAATAACGTAAAAATTACTTCAAATGCAAATTCGTTTCACACTTAAATGGTGAAAAAAAATTAAAAGTAAAAATATCAAATATTAGAGAACATTTTTTGGTCTTATGATAATTTTTTTTGGTAATTTGTAACTGTGAGACTAATCTCACTCAAAACACTGATAAAGGATTGTTATCCCTCTCAAAACTCGGTGCACGAACAAAGGTTAGTTATCCCACAAGGTGAGTCAAAACTCTCGTATGTCAAACTGTTTGAAAACAAGAATCATGGTCATTCTGAAATTAATATATATAATCTGGTTTTTTCAATTACTTTAATGATATATAATGATAATTACCTTTATTTATGCATGTTAAAATAATATGATTTTCAAATATTTAAATTATCAATTATAAATAATGTGATATATATATATATATATATATATATATATATATATATTATGAAATCAAAATAATGATGAAATTTTCATAACAAATAATGCATAGTTATAACATGTTGATAACATAAAATAACAACTATAAGAGGGATAACAACATATACCTAAAGAGGATATGGGATTCATGTTTATTGCTTCAATTGAATCACAACATTGAATGAGAGAAATACTCCTCTCTATCTAATGGCTAAGGTTTCTCACATAATGTTGTGTCACACTAAAATCGTCCAATAGGATGACAATTTTATAACCAATAAACGAGAGCATGGACCCCTCATTTGGGTACTAAGTCAGAGCCCAACCAATCATAGGCAAACTCACATAATAAGCCAAAACAATTAATATCCATCAAATAAAATATCATAAATTTATTTTATAATTGATATAATAATCTAAAATTTAATTCAATAATTAAATAATGTTAATCCGCAAAATTCCAACAAATAAATCTTACAAGATTTTTAATTTGAATATGCTATGTATTTAAATAGAATATATATTATTGTTATCAATTAATTTGAATAAAAATATATACTTGTATTATTAATTTAAATGTTCACAACAATGATTATTTTGCTAAAAATATTGCTACGTAGCATTTTCCACGCACACACAAAATTAGAAATGAAAAATTGAGAATCACTTAAAATAGCCACTGATTTCTCTGTGACATGAGTAATGTTATTAATTTATATATATAATAATAATAAAAATTTATAATAATTGCTATATATATGAGAGAGATATGACAGGAGAGAATTGTGTAATAAGATATATAATGTGATGGAAAAGAAACAAAAAAATATATATATATCGTAAAAATTTGTTGAATGAGTAACTTTCAACTGCATAAAATAGAAGAGCAATTCATTTTCACAAAGTGCAGCCTGTGTTAATTTTCCGAGTGAATGATGAGATGGACGTGACATTTGTGGTGGAGGATGAGAGAACATTCTCCATTGAAGTGGGTTTCTTTGATTCATTCCACGAGATCAAAGAGAAGGTAGAGAAGTACAAGGGCATTCCCATTTCTAAGCAAACTCTATTCTTTAACGGCCAAGTTCTCCAAAACGATGCTGTCATATTCTCAACTGACATTTGTCAAGACTCTCGCATTCAACTCTTCGTCGCTTCAGATTTCGGCACACCACCAATACTATTTCCACCACTGTCGTCACATTTGAGGCATGACTTGCAGGCGCCGCAACTGCCCACACCTCCAAGTCACAAATACGATTTGTTTGGGATACTGGAGCCACATTCACCGACGATGTTGCTCGGGGAATTGCCACCACCTTTGCCGTATATATCTGCCGCCAATTCCATAAAATAGATGAGGCGCATCACTGTTTATTGTCTTTTTGGTGCTACACACCAACAAGTCGTCTTCTTCAATGGAGGGTCGTTGAAATCGTAGCAGCGCTCGCCTTCTAATTTTTTTTCATATATATATATGAATCTATTGATTTTTAGTATAAATTTAAATGTATTGAGCATGAAATTATGAGTATACATTATTATAATTTAATATCAGTAACATCACATAAAATGTGATTATATTTTACACTTTGAAAAAAGTGATATATATATATATATATATATATATATATATATATATATATATATAAAATGAGAAAATGAAAACATTCAATGATAATCCTTGAATCATAAATAAATAAAAAAAGAAAATTGTGACTGAGATTAAAACTCAATTAATTACCTTTTATGAGACTACTATTGTCACCGCTTCCACAACCACCGCAACTGCCATCACCTTCGGCAGTGGTGGTAGCAACGATAGTGATGGCAGCAGTGGCAACAACGATGATGGTAGTAGTGGAGGGTGACGACAATAATAATTTTATAAGAGGTGTTTAATTAAGTTTTAATCTTAGTTGTTAATTATTTTTATTTATAATCTAATGACTACTATTAATTATTCTCATTTCTCATTTGAAACACCATACACACACACACACTATTAAATTATATTTCACATAACTAATATGCAGATACTTATTATATGGTTTTAGGGCCCGTTTGGTGACCAGGATAAGATAGGATAATTATTCTATCCTATTGTAATCCATTATTTATTGAGCTAATAGGATATGATAACATTATCCTATCTCTTATTCTATCCTATTACTCTAGTGTATTCTTATCTTAAGGGGGTACTAGGTTAGGAAACAACAAGATAGAAATAAGTGTTGTCCCACCCCCCCCCCCCCCCCCTCTTTATATATATATATATATATATATATATATATATATATATATATATATATAAAATATAATATATAGTAATATATAATAATAATAATTTTGACATGTAAATTTAAAATATATTATTAATTAAAATATTAAAAATTAAATAATTACTATTCAAATGTTTTTTAAAAGAAAATTATTTGAATAATAATTATAATTTTAAAAATTTTATATAATTTTTTATAATTTTAAAAAAGTAATACATAAAAATATAATATTATATACTTTAGTTAAAATTATATTTTTTAAATAAATTAAATTAAAACTTACTTTAAAAATTATATGTAATTTTATGAAACAATGATTTTGTCATTTGAACATAATTTATATTTTATGCTCTCTTTACTTGGTTTGTTATCTGGTATACACCAAACATTAGATAAACTTATAACTTATCCGACTCTTATCCTATCTTGTTCTTATATCCTATTCTAATCTATCATACCCTCACCACTAAACAAACCCTTATAGGTTGGCAGTATTCACCGTGGGATAGGGGTGACAAAACAATCCATTTATCCATCATCCATCCAATCCATCCACAAGTAAATCTATTCAATCCACTCCATTACACAAAAAAATAATAATGAAGTGGACCCAATCCATCCATTTAATTTTATGGATGGTTAGTGATCCATCCACTATTTTTTCAAAATCCATTGGAATACATTAAATTAAAAAATAAAATTCATTGGATAAAAAAATAAAAGACATGTCTAATCAGTTTTTTTTTTCAAAATAATTTGTTTTTGGTCTTATAATCAGATTTCCATTAAAAAAAAAAAGAGTAGCCATTAAAAAATAAAAAATTTCTAATTAGGCTTAAAAAATAATTTCTTAAACCTAAACGTTTATGATATAGCTAGTTGGTGATTCAAATATGCATCCTAGCTATTATGTGAATTGCTAAGAAATTATATTTAAATTTTGTCGATTCTCCCTACACAAAATTAGAGTTATTGAAATATGTTTTTATTTGAATTATGGTAAAAAAATTTCAAGTATCTACATTTTAAAGATTCCTTGGTAGTTGTTTTTCATTTTTCCTTGAACATAATTTATGTGGTAACTTGAAAAAATACTATTTTAACACAACAGAAATTGGAGAGAGAGGGAGGAAAGAGCGAGTGGGAGAGCGGAGAGAGAGAGAGAGTGTTAGAGAAAGAGAAGAGAGAAAGGACAGAGAGGGGGAGAGAATATTTTAAAAATAAAAATTATTTAATTTTTAAAATATATTATTTTTGTGAATGGATTGGATATCCATCCATCAAAAAATTGTTAATGGATGGATTAGATTGGATTTTATTAGATGGATCATGGATGGATTGGATTTTTTAAATAAATTTTTAATAGATCAAAATGGATTATTTCCATCCAATCCATTATAATTCGACTAAGAATTTATTCGATCTATCCGTTTGCTACTCCTATTGTGGGATGATGATACTGGCCAAAATAATAAAAAGTCGTGGAAGGTTACATGCTTGAGATGGCAGATGTATTTCCCTTGGTTAAAGCTTTGGAATGAGCTAAATTATTCATCTAAGATACCACAACAATCAAGATTCAGTCAGGCATGTTTTGCAGATGAAAATGGTCTGTTTAGTTAATTTGGTAAGCGTGTTGGCTTGTTGTTTAGGGGCATTGGAGAACCTTACTTTTTGGTGAGGGTTTAATACAAGGAATCTACTGGTTTTTTTCATTAATAGTTTTCCATTAACCAAATCAGATGTTGAAATGCATATAATAAGAAAAAGGGAAATACAGAAGTAAAGGGGTTGGATATATAGTAGTTAAGATTATACATGTTACTGTAGTTTGGTTGATGTATAGATGTACCAAATTGTGTGAGCTGAGTATTTTTCTTACTCATCATTAATATATTCTCTTTTGCTTATAAAAAGTTCTAATTTAATGTTATTTTTTTGTATTATTTAAGTTCATTTAAATATGATTAAAATTAAAAAAAATTATTTTCTTGTATCCTCACAATTTATTTGTTATTTTTAGCTTATTAATTTATTTTTACTTTATTTATACGAGATTTATAATTTGAGTGTGATATTTTGAGTATAAATTAATATGATTACATTTTAATTTGATATTAATCAAAGTATTATTTATTAATTATTTGATATAATTAATTAAAATGATAAAATGTAATTAAAAAGGAAACAATATTGAATGAAAAATAATTATTATAATGATAATAGTGACATAAGATTCAAAATAGGAAAAAGAAAAAACCTTCATCTGTTTAAAATTTAAAATAAAATTTTTAAAATAATAAATAAATTACAGTATAAAAAACAATTAATATATGTTTATCAATACATATTTTTTGTATATATATTTAAGGAGTTAAAAATTATAAATTTTAGTAATAATTTGATTTTTATATAGTAGGGTATATATATAAAAGATTCTTTTTCTTTTTTCCTTAATTTGTAAATCCCTTCTTCTAAGGTACGATCATACCAATACTTATGTACCGGATTCCTTCCTCTAAGCCTTTTGCTTCATCAATAATTGAAAATGTAAAAGTTATAAAATAATGGCGGGATCCAAACTTCAAATGCTAAAAAGTTTTTAAAATCTTCCAAGAAAATTAAAAAAAATATAGAATCTTATTTTTTTTAGCATAATAATATTCTTTTATTTTTCTTCTTTTGTGAAACACCCTTTTTAAAAGTTTTATGTCATCTTTGTAGTTGAAATATGCAATCAAATAATAATATACCAACGACAAGTATTAGAAAATTTTAAAAATATTTTAAAGGAGAATGGAATAAAAAGTTAGAATATTACTTTAGAGAAAGAAGATAAAAAAGATAAAACAATAAAAAAATATGAATTAAATAACAATGAAAAGATATCTAATAAAAAGATGAATTAAATAAAATATAAAAAAAATGTCTTAGAAAGTCTAGAATTTGAAAATCTTCATAGACGAATAATCCTAATTTGTAATTTTCAAACCTTGAAAACATTTTGAATATTAATGTATGCACTATAGTCAAAATTAAAAGATAGGGTGCATTAGAGAATGAAGCTACAACAAGGCCTCATATTTATTAAGTAAATTTTTTATAGTAATAATAAAATAGATTTTAGTCTATCAAAAAATAAAATAAATAGCTTTTAGAAAAAAAAAATTAATGTTCAAATCATGAATATCACTAAATAGAATCATAATCATTCATAAATCAATATGTATAATCTGATTATTTTAATTACTTTAATTATATATAATAGTTACTTTATTTATGCAGTTAAAAAATCAGATTTTCATACATTAAATTATCACTTGTAAATAGTGAGATATTGTCATCCTTATATTATATTATAATATAGCGATTTGTCATTTGGTTACACTCTCAACCATATATTATTTACTCTTATATATTTATATTATGAAATCAAAATAAATCTTGCAAGATTTTTAATTTAAATCTGTTATGAATTTGAATCAAAATATATATTAGTGTTATCAATTAATCATGAATAAGAATATATACTTGTATTATTAATTTGAATGTTGAAATAATAAAAATTGTATTGGTCATAATTATCTTAATTATTATAATAATGTATTTTTATAAATTAAAAAATAAATAAATTTTTTTTATGTTTTAACAGAAAAATAAATGTGGTGCTGTGTCTTATTCTTCTTTTATATATATATATATATATATATATATATATATATATATATTTATTTATTTATTTATTTATTTATTTATTATTTTGATTTCTTAATATAAATATATATACATATACATTTGAAGATCGATGATTATGATTTTTTATATTAATTTAAAATATTATCAAACTTAATTTTTATAATTTAATATTAATTTATTATTTAATATATTATATAATATTAAAAAATATATTTAATTATCTATAGTTTGACTACAATTTAATAAATTTTTTGACTATAGCTACATTATATAGAAATTAATTATCTATACAATTTATTTATCTATATATAATATTTTTTTTTATAATAATTACTTTACATTTGAGAGGGAGAAGGCAAGAGAAAACTGTGAAATAAGATGTATAACGTGATGGAAAAAAAATTGGTAAAACTTTTTTGAATGAATTACTCTCAAGTACATAAATAGGAGGGCATTTCATTTTCACACAGTGCAGCATTTGTTAATTTTTTTTTTCCTAGTGAGGGTGACATGGATGTGACTTTTGTGCTGGAAGATGAGAGAACATTCTCTATTGAGTGGGTTTCTTTGACTCATTCCAAGAAATCAAAGAAAAGATAAAGAAGTATAGGGGCATTCCATTGACAGGCAAACGCTACTCTTCAACAGCGAAGTTCTTGAAAACGAAGCCGTCATCTCCACAACCGACATCTGTGAAGACTCTCGCGTTCAACTCCTCCTTTCCTCGGATTCCGGCAACCCGGCGACACCACCGGCATTGTCTCCGCCGCCGTCACCTAGGAGACATGAGATGCCGGAGCCACAACTACTTTCCTCCCCGAGTCAAGAATATCATCCGATTGAGACGCTGGTGCCGCAGTCGCCGGCGACATTGTCCGCGGAGTTTCCACCACCGCGATGCCACATGTTTCGCCACCGCCGCCGAATAGAAATGAGTTAGAAGAGTTAGAAGAGATGCTGCTGGAGATTACGGACGCGCCGACACCAAATAGAGACGAGATAGAAGAGTGCTGCGGTCAATTATGGACGCGCCGCCGCAGCCTGAGTTGAACCAGATGCCCCTCCGCCGCAGACACCGATGACGGTCTCAGAGAACACGTTGCCTCTGCCTCCTCCGTCGCCTCCGCCGCCGACAAGAGTCGAGTTCATGGTGAAAATAGTTGAATACAAGGCGAGGCCGTTCTCCGTCGAGATGAATCTGGACGACACCGTTCTGCAGCTGAAGGAGAAAGATTTACAGAATGAAGAAACCTCGAAACCTAAAAGCGAACGAGATGGAGGTGCGGATAAAATCAGGTTTGGAATTGCATGACCGTTGGTCGCTGCGAGATTGTGGGATGTTAAGTGTTTCACACGTTTACGTGCGTAAAAAATTATCGCAACCAGGGTCACAACGCATGTCGGCGGTGGCGGCTGCCGACGCCGTTTTGGGGCAAAGATGTTGAATGTGATGGTGGTTCCCAAGGGCGGGACTCACAAGATACCCATTGAGATCAATGCTTTTATAGAGTGGAAGATTTGAGGTATGAGTTGGAGAAGTTTCACAAGCGTGCTCTTCCCGAAAATGGTCGTTATTTTTTTCAGGTACGAGAAGAACGGCCATGTGATGACTGAAACACATGCGTTTAACTGGTACGGGATTGAAGAAGGTGACACCATTGAAATCACCCCTGAATATGTTTCTGACGACCAACCTAACCCTAAAGAATAGACATTTCTTTTTCTTTCCCACAGCTATAAATGGTGAAGAAGCCATGCATGCAGCATGAGCATCCTGATGTCTGTTACTTAGTTAAACAGTAGTTAGAGGGAATGTTAGTTAGTTGTAACAGAATTGTAAACAGAGCCTAGTAAAACAGTGCAATAAAAAATTTGTAAGCTTCATGCTCATTCGTTCGTATTTGAAATAAAAGCATTGAAGAGTTTCCAAAACATCTTCATATTTTTTTCTTAACATTTGATATTGAAATGGGTTTAATTTCACATCTTTATATAGTTAATTGCTTCATATATATATATATATTGACTCATCATGAAATTTTCTCAACCTCCAATTACGATAATTCTAACCCCCTTACGCATATGAAAATTAACTTTTCATATTTCACAATGTTTTTTTTTTGCGAGTTCAACTTACCAATTATAGAGATTTAATGGTTCAAATGAACTATTAAAGAAAGTGCTTGTAAAGATAAATAGTTTCACTATATAAAATAACGTAAAAATTACTTCAAATGAAAATTTGTTTCACACTTAAATGGTGAAATTAAAGTAAAAAAAAAATCAAATATTAGAGAACATTTTTTTGTTCTTATGATAATTTTTTGTAATTTTTAAGTGTGAGACTAATCTGACTCAATACACTGATAAGGTTAGTTATCCCCCAAGTCAAAACTCGGTGAACGAACAAAGGTTAGTTATCCCACAAGGTGAGTCAAAACTCTTGTATGTCAAACTGTTTGAAGTCATATATACTTTCATAATGTGTCGTGATAAAGATATCAGGATTTCCATCTAGTCAATAGGATAAAGTCTTAGAGGTATAATTAGTTATTAATTTGAATTTGCATTTGATAACTTACTATCAGAATCTGTATCTGATACTCATGTACGTTATCGCCGGTTTAACTGGTTTTTGGACTTGACTGGTTCTTATCGCCGGTTCATTCGCAGTTATGTCTCTCTAGCCTTGCCCCTCACAGATTTACTCAAGTTATCAGAGTTTACATGGCCAGATCACTGGCAAAAAAGATTTTTAAATAGGCTTTTAAATTGGTTTATAAAGAACCGATTTAAATTGAAAAAGCGGTGGCAAAATTGAAATATTAACGAACTTTTTTAAATCAGTTGGTGTAGAACTGATTTAATTTTTTTTTTAAATCGGGCAATGTAGAATCGATTTAAAAACGCTTTTTTAAATAGGTTATTTTTATAACCGATTTAAAAAAGTGTTTTTAAATCGGTTCTTCTTGAACCGAGTTACAAACTTGTTCTAATACTGTCTTTCCTCTTCTTCAAACATTATTCATCTCCTTGGTGTTCCCACTTCGAAGCTCACTCTATTTCAAAGCTAGACCCATAGCTCGAAGCCCCCCTGCACCATTTCGCACCTTTGTGCCCCCATTTCATTTCCTTGGATGTTGTTGGACGAGAGGCTCAAGTAAGTTACTCATTTTATTTTAAACTTATGCCTACCTTATCATTTGGTCTCATCTTTAATTAATAATATTAAATATCTATATCTTTATTTGATACCCTACAGCTTAGAGGTTTTGAATTCGTAAAAGCTATCACTTTGGTGTTGGAACCATTTACAATGGAAAATGGTCTACTGACTCCAACATTCAAGGCAAGCTTTGAGTCCTAAAATTATTTTTTTCATTTTAATCTATTATGTGGCAATAAATCATGTTCTATGTATATGCATGCAACTTTTCAAATTAAAAGGCTTCAAGCGAAGGAATATTCACAAAGCAATATCTAACGTGTATAATGAGCTCTCAAGAACCAATCCTTCTCAGAAAACGTTGTGAAATTGAGGGTCTCCCTCCCTTTACCACTACATAAAAGTGAGAGAAATAAAGATTCATGACTCATAAGCGTCGTAAGACAACACAGTAGAAGCATCCAATGGACACGATCTTGCAACTTATGTTGAATTGTGTTGTAATTTTTAACTTGGTTCCCCATTAACCGAGTTAAAAAATCTTTTTTAAATCGGTTTAAAATCTGTTCTAAAAACACTTATTTTTTATATTGCCTGTATCTAAATCAGTTCAAGAATCGATTCAAAAAGTCCTTTTAACCGATTTAAAAAGTGGTTTCCATAGTAATGGATATGACGGCACAATCTTTTACATTGTTACCACAAAAATTACCACAACCCCAATACTAGCCCTCCTAGATTTCTCCCTTCCTTTTGTCCTGAAATCGATGCCTTTGCCATTGCAATGTCAATGGAATTAGGCAGATTATTTATCATTAATGTGCAGATTTGTTGGCCCTTTAGACCAGCATATCTTGCATGATTGTATAGTTGTAATTATGTAATTATATCATAATTAGTTAGCCTAGTTGTAGGCTAGCAGTTTAGCAAGATTTAAGGCTAGATATCAGATTGTATCAATACTATTTAAATGAGAATTCTCCAAAGGAGAACATACAGTTTTTACCCACACATTTTCTGAGTTTAACATGGTATCAGTCTCGGTTGCGATGCAAACTTAGCTTCTTTTTTTTTTCTCTTCTAATTTTTTCCTACCCCACCCATCTCTTGAGTTCATAGTTTCTTGTTTGTTGCTCCTTGTTCTAAGTTTCCTATTTTTTTTCCCTTAACATCAATCCTAGTTCTCTGCATTTTTTTTTCGCATCATGTCCACTGACAAGTATGATGTCCTCTTTGTTCGTCTTAATGGAAAGAACTACTCTACACAGGTGTTTCAGTTCCAAATTTCTGTCAAAGCGAAGGAACTTTGGGTCATGTCAATGGAACTGATTCTGCTCCTAAAAAGATGCAAAAGGATGCACATGCTAAATTGGAAGTCAAAGATGCACAAGTCATGGTGTGGATCCTAGGCTCTGTTGATCCTAATATCGTCCTTAATCTTTGACCTTTCACCATGCAACAAAGATATGGGACTACCTTAAGAACATATACAGCCAAAACAATATTGCTCGCCAGTTCCAACTTGAACACGAAATTGCCATTTTTCAACAGGAAAGTCTCTCCATTTTTGAGTTCTATTCTCATTTTATGAACCTTTGGGCTGAATACACTAATATTGTCTATAAAGATTTGTTAACTAAAGGACAAACTATTGTGCAAAAAGTTCATGACACCACCAAACGAGATCAATTTCTAATGAAATTGAGGCCTGATTTTAAAGGCATACAGTCCAATCTCATGAACAGGGCTATTGTCCCCCTCCTTGGATGCTTGTCTCATTGAACTGCTTCGTGAGGAACAACGTCTCCTCACTCAAGCAACCATGGAACAACAAAAAGCTGCTTCTCTTCCCATGGCGTATGTTGTACAAGGCCGACCTCGAGGGCAAGACATGAGTATTGTCCAATGTTTCTACTGCAAAGGACACAACCATTTGCTTCCCACTATCCTAAAAAGTTTTGTAATTATTGAAAAAAGGATGGTCACATCATTAAAGAATGCCCAATCAGACCACCGAAGAAAACTATTACAACCTTCACTGCCTGTGTTGTTCTTCTACAAACTCCTATCTCTATGGAACCGCATCCATCTACCCCAGTACCAACTTTGACCCCTAAGATGGTTCAACAAATTATTGTTTCAACTTTTTCTTCTTTGGGTCTTTTAGATATCGTTTCTTCCCCATGCTCTCCTTAGTATTTTGACTTCAGGGCATCTAATCATATGACTAACAATGTTGCTGCCCTTACCAATGTTACAAATTACTTTGGTAATCTCAAAATGCATACTACTGATGGAAATCATTTGCCTATCACAACAATTGGTGATATCTCCTCATCTTTCACCAATGTTTTTGTTTCCCCTGGTCTTACAAGTAATCTTATTTCAGTTGGTCAATTAGTTGACAATGATTGTCGGGTTGAATTCTCTAAATCGGGTTGTCTTATGCAAGATCAACTATCAGGGAAGATGATCGTGAAACGGGTCTAAAGTTGGACGTCTTTTCCCCCTTTATTCATCATTGCCTTCATGTTAGTTTTTGCCTTTATTTCTTGTAATTCTGCAACTATTCCTTTCTAAACATGGCATAAGCATCTTGGTCACCCAAACTTAAATGTACTTCATGACTTAATGAAATCTAGAGTTCTTAGCAATAAAAATTCCCCATCTCTTAGTGTTGTTCAATTTGATTGCAATTCTTGTAAACTTGGTAAAAGCAAAATTATACCATTTTCGGTACATCATTCCAATGTAAATCAACCTTTTGACCTGATCCATAGTGATTTATAGGGAATAACACATGTTCTTTCTCATGCTAATTACAAGTACTTTATCACTTTTATTGACGACTGTAGTCGTTTCACATAGATCTATTTTTGCGCTCTAAGGATGAGGCATTCTCTGCATTCAATATTTTCATGCTTATGTTCAGACTCAATTTTCATCCCAAATTAAAATTCTGTGTTCTGACAATGTGGGAGAATACACCTCTACTTTATTTCAGGAATTCTTGCAGACAAATGGTATTCTATCTCAAAGATCGTGTCCTTTTACACCCCAACAAAATGGGGTGGTTGAAAGAAAAAATTGCCATATTCTTGATGTTGTCCGTTCCTTATTATTGGACTCCTTTGTACCTTCTCGATTTTGGTGTGAAGCTCTTTCCATTGCTTTCCATCTTATTAATCGCCTGCCTTCTCAGGCCTTAAATAATGATTCCTTATTCTTCCAGTTATATGGTCAACAACCCACTTATTCCAATCTCTGCACCTTTGGTTGTGTCTGTTATGTCCACCTTCCACCACCACACAAATGCACCAAGCTCACAACTTAATCTGTTAAATGCGTTTTTCTTGGTTACTCAACCCACCAAAAGGGTTTTTTTTGCTATGATCCTACTTTGAATAGGATTCAAGTTTCTAGAAATGTAATTTTTCAAGAAGATCCATATTTTTTTGGCACTAACCAAGACATTCCCTTTCCTATATCCACATCTGTTTTGCCTTTGTTTCCTACCAGTTTTGCAAGAGAACTAGCACCTCAACCCTTCTTGGTCTACCAGAGATGTCCAGCTATTCCACGAACTTAACCTCCATGGCCCCCTCTCGATCATTCTTAGTTGCTGATCTAGTACTTCAACCACAACCAGCCCTTTACATCGCAGTACTTGCATTGTAAACCACTGAAAAAGTATGGTTTTTCTTTGCCTTCATCTTTGACATCAACTTTGGCATCTGTTCCTATTCCTTCCTCATATCAACAGGTTATAGAGCATAAATGTTGGCAGGATGCTATAGAGGCTGAACTTCTGGCACTAGAAGAAAATTAAACATGGGACCATTGTTCCCTGTCCCCCATCTATTAAACCTCTTGGCAGCAAATTTGTATTCACTATAAAGCTTCGTTCATATGGATCCATAGATCAATACAAGGCTTGATTGCTTATTCTTGGAAATAAGCAAGAATTTGGCCTCAACTATAATGAAACCTCTGCACCTGTGGCCAAAATGACTACACTGCGTACTATTCTTGGCATTGTTGCATCTGAATCTTGGCAAATTCACCATCTAGATGTCAAGAATGCCTTTCTCCATGGTGACCTCGAGGAGGATGTTTACATCAAACTTCCTGCGGGTATGCCCTCCACATTACCTAATACTATTTGCAAACTAAAACTTTCTTTGTATGGATTGAAATAAGCACCAAGAGAGTGGTTTGAGAAGTTTAGATCAACACTTCTTGGTTTTTCCTTCATCCAAAGCCGTTATGATCCATCTCTATTTCTACAATGGACCTCAATAGGAATTGTCATACTCCTTCTTTATGTGGATGACATTGTAGTCGCCAATTTAGATCAAGAGGCAATCACTAAATCAAGCAATTGTTACATTCCGCTTTCCATATGAAGGATCTTGGACAACTCACTTACTTCTTAGGCTTAGAAGTACACTTCCAACAAAAAGGCATCTTGTCACTCAACACAAATATATTCAGGACCTAATTCAGCTGGTTGGTCTCATCAATGCAATTGTTGTTGACACTCCCATGGAGGTTAATGTCAAGTTAAGACAGGATGAAGGTGAACTCCTCATAGACCCCACCTTATAGCGAAGGCTAGTTGCCAGTCTTATCTACCTAACCATCATAAGACCCGGTATCTCTTTTGCTATCCACATAGTTAGCAAATTCATGCAGAATCCTAGACATTTACATCTTTCAACAGTACACCATCTCATTCAATACCTACTGGGTACCCCTTCGCGTGGTCTTTTATTCCTTAATGGTGTAGCAATACAACTTCAAGCATATAGTGATGCTGATTGGGCTAGCTATTTAGATACCAAGAAATCTATTATTGGCTGGTGTGTGTTTTTAGGGGATGCCCTTATCTCTTGGAAATGCAAGAAACAGGACTCTGTATCTAAATCCTCTACTAAAGCAGAGTATCGATTCATGTCTACAGCATGCTCAAAGATTATTTGGTTATAGGACCTTCTTTCAGAACTTGGTTTTTCACAAAGCAAACCAACACTGTTGTATGCTGATAATACTAGTGCCATATAGATTGTCGTGAATCTAGTATACCATGAAAGAACGAAGCACATAAAGGTCGATTGTAATTCAATCAAGGAAGCCTATGATCGCAAATTATCACTCTGCCTCATGTCTCAACTTCGGTTCAGCTAGTTGACATCCTCACCAAATCCTTGACTCGTCAGCGACATAATTTCCTAGTCAGAAAATTGATGCTTATCGACTCACTAGCATCAATTTGAGGGGGGATGTCAATGGAATTAGGCAGATTATTTATCATTAATTGTGCAGATTTGTTGGTAGATTATTTATCATTAATTGCACAGATTTGTTGGCCCTTTAAACCAACATATCTTGCATGATTGTATGGCTGTACTTATGTAATTATATCATAATTAGTTAGCCCAGCTGTAGGTTAGCAGTTTAGTAAGATTTAAGGCTAGATATCAGATTGTATCAATACAATTTAAATGAGAATTCTCCAGAGGAGAACATACAATTTTTATCCACATATTTTCTAAGTTTAACATGTAGTAGGGGCTGTCCTATCCCAAAAAGGCCATTGATAGCTTTTTTCAGCAATAAACTTGATCCCAACATGCAAGCAGCTTCATTTTATGCCCGCGAGATGTTTGTTGTCACAAAGGCAGTAAAAAATGGCATCAGTACCTAATTGGACACCATTTACAAATTATAACAGATCAACAAAGTTTAAAACACTTATTGTCCCAATCTTTTCACACTCTTGAGCAGCACAAATGGGCAACCAAGCTTCCAGGGTTTAACTTTGATATCTGCTATCACCTTGAAAACCACAATCTTGCTGCAGATACTTTTTCCCGACTGGACAACACCTTTTTACTCCTCATTGCTATTTCATCACCTTTGCCAACCTTGATTCAGAATTCCAACACTACTACAAATCCAATCTAGATGGCAAACAATTACTATAGTCCTACACTACCACACCAGGACACAAGCTAAAATTTTCACACCACCATGAATTGCTATTTTATTAGGGCCACATCTTTGTCCCCTATTTCAATAATTGGCGCCACACCTTACTCTGGGAGTTCTATTCTTCACTTGTTGACAGCCACTCTAGAGTGAAACCCACAATTCCTGGCCTCGTAGCATCATTCTATTGGCTTGGTCTTTATAGAGACACCAAAAACTTTGTCTGCACTTGTGTTACTTGCCAATAAAACAAATCGGTCAATAAAAAGAAAATAGGCCTCCTTCAACCCCTCCCCATCCTCACTAAAGTTTAGGCCGACATCATCATGGATTTCGTCACACACTTTTGGTCACACTACAATTTGGGTGATTTATGAATGTTTGACAAAATCTGCCCACTTTCTTGCACTTCACCGCACCCACTCTTGCTACCCATTTTTTTGTTGAGATTTGCAAGTTACATGGAATTCCTCAGTTAATTGTCTTCGATCACAATCCTGTCTTCCTTAGACACTTCTGGAAGGAGCTTTTCCACTTGCAAGGCACAAAACTCAAATTTAGCACCTCCTACCATCTGTAAACTGACAAAGAAACCAAAGTTGTCAATAGAAGTTTAGAGGTTTACCTTTGTTGTTGTGAGGGTGACCACCCTCGTTCCTGATACCATTTTCTACACCTTGTGGAATTTTAGTACAGCTCTTCGTACCATTCTGCAATCCACATGACTCTATTCCACGCTTTGTACGGTCTCACCCCACTATCAATTCCAGATTATGTCGTTGGTTCATCTTCATCGCTTCCCTTGATGTTTCCCTCCAAGAGCGCTAACATATCCTCCACACCTTTAAATCCAATCATGCTAAAACCCCACCAAAGTATGACCACCCAAGCCAACAAGTCACGCCTTGACCATAGCTTCAACGTTGACGACTGGGTTTTTCTTGCCCTTCGCCCCTATTGGCAAACCTTTCTCGCTTTGCAACCTTTACAAAAACTGTTCAAAAGATTTTTTGACCATTTCCGAATCGTTCGCCAAATTGGCAACATCACTTATAAGATAGATATTCTCTAGGGCTCTCATCTCCATCTGGTTTTCCACATATGCCTGCTTCGCCCTTATCATGGTCCCACTCCCCCTAACCATAACAGTCCTCTGTCGCCCTCACTCGGTGGTTCGCCTTTTTTGCCTCAACCAACACTCGCCCAGCCAGTGCCTTTTTCTCCTTCCCACTCCAAGACGAGTATGGATCCTCTCTAACATAAACGTCTCCAACTTCTCTCCGACCATATTTTTTACCATTGGATCATTTATACAGTTGAGATTAAGAGTTAAAAACATAGTACTTTGGATGGATATCAACTGTTGGTTGAAAATTATGAATGGGTGGAGATTAAAAATAAAAAAGTGTAAAAAGAGGAATTTAGGCCACATTCATGCATTAAAAGTCTGAAACAATGGTGGAGCTATGTTTGTGAAGTTACAACAACACTTTTCCTGAAGCTGTGTTTTATTCTACTTTCATAGCACTAAAACGTTTATTCAAGCTCTGTTTCACAACAATCAAGTTCTATTTTACAACACCTAAAAACTCAAGTCTTCTTCAACGAAGCTTTGACCCTGTATGTTTCTATTTATGCCCTTTTTTTTAGGTCCTTTGCCTTTTTCTATTACAAGAGTAAATTGACTTTTTTGAAATGGTTTACTCCACTTATGTTTGCGTTTGTGCAGCACCCATATATCATAACATGCTATTTTCCTATTTTAAATAAGAAAGTTTGAAGGAACAAAAATAAGTTTGATGGAAATTTGCAAATTGATGAAGTAATTCAATGAGAAGTTGCCCAAAACCTCCAAAATGCTTGCAAGGAGTTTTGGCAGTGCCAATTTCATTTACATACACAACCTGAAGTTGCATCACAAATCACTGGAAAGAACTCCTTGACACAAACACAAAACTTCACTTCTTGTTAGACCGGTGTTTTCTAATCAACAAATGCCCAATTCAATCCAAAATGCCTGCAAGAAAAATCTGGCTTTCTAATGGCACTCTTGCCTTTTCAAAAGTCCCAATACCAAAATCAACTGGAACACGCACCTTATTTAGTAAACATCCATTTTTAGAGGGTTGGAAATTACAATTAGAGATTGGAAATGCTTCCTACAGCAACAGATTGAAACACAATCAATGAAAGAGCTAGGATAAGAAATCTTCAAGGAAATAAATTGTGCCACCTCTTAAAAGGTATTCCACTATGCACTTGAAATTCATGTCCCACATTACCTACAATTTAGAAGGTGGTTTGGGTTTAAAGCTTGAGGCAGAGCCAAGGGCGATAAACGACAGAGCAGGCGTCGTGGGTGAAGTTTGGGTTTGGCAGTTAAGGCGGAACTAGTGGTGGCAGACAATGGAGAGCAAGTGTTGCGAGTAAAGGCCAATTTCCATTACTGGAACAAACTTGTAACATAGGGTAAGGGTGTTAGACAAAGGATATAGCGTAAAAAAAGATGCATCCAATGATGAATGTGTGTTTTTGTTAACTTTTATTCTTTGCCATCAGATGTATCGGACGGTCCACAAAGGAGGTGGAAAGAGACTGGAGAGGGACATGCAAGAAAGGATCCAGATCCCTCTAAGACCTTTTCTCTAGACACCCACACTTTGCCCAGCGCTTCTGATAACCCAATACTTCCACCAACCCAAACTACTTCCCCTTGGTTAGATTACATTAAAAATCAAACCCCACCACCCAAACAATCTCATCACTTCGTTCAAATTCCACCGTCCACACCATTCCCTTCTTTTCCCTACACGTGTCCTACAACATCCCTCTCTTTAACCACTCAATTAATTCCTACACCTAACCCTAGGGACTAGAGCTGGGCATATGGACCAAGGCCCGCAGCCCGTGCAGGCTACGGTCCTAAAAAATATGGTCCATTTAAGAGTGCGGGCTTTTTAGCCCGAACCGTTTAAATCACGGTTTAGGCAGATTTATCCGCGGGCTTTTATAGATAGTTTATTTTATACTTGATATTTTGAATCTAAGACTTTATATTTCATATTTTGTGTTGGATGGTTTATTTAACGTGTAAGATCTTGGGTTTAGATGGTTTTTTAGCATATTAGACTTTGAAATTGATTTATTTTTATTTTTTGGTGTATTTGTCATTTATTTTTATTTTTATTGTTTTTTTTGCATTTTTATAAAATTATATTTTGTCATTTATTTCATGGGCCGCGGATTGGCCGGTTAGCCTGCGGGCTATGCAGGGTAGACGCAAGCCTCAAAATTCAAGACCGTTTATGTTGTGGGCGGGTTTGGTCCAACCCATTTATTTTGCGGCTTTGCAGGCCGGGCCTAAACGGGCGGGCTGGCCCGTATACCCAGCTCTACTAGGGACCAACCTTTTAATCCCTTTCCCACCAACCCACATAACCCTTCACCTATCCTAATCCTCCTTCACCTATCCTAATCCTAAACTTTCCTCACCAATCCAACCACCAACCCACTGGCCTAAACCTTGAGGACAAGGTTGTTCTCAACCCTCGGATAATTGATAGCAAGCCCAACACGGACAAGCCCAAGAGAAGGACCACAAAGCCTGCATAGCTCAAGATTAAATTTAATTTTGTTTTAGTGGCCCATTCCCTTGGCCCGATTATGTTCATTCTAGCTTTGTTTTAAATTTCCCTAAAGTTCTATATTATGCCAAGTGTGTGGCATATGATATAGGACCGTTATTATCTGTCTATTTATAGACAAGTCTTATATTAGAATATTAGAGCAGAATATGAATGAATTTATCTTAGATTTTTCCTATAGATTGTAGCTTAGCCTCTCCCTTACATAACCCTATTGCTATAACCCTAAATAGGAAGTGGTTACTAATTGATTCAAAAAACAAAATGTAGATTTGTTGGCATCTAGAAGATGGAGATCATGCTAGGATTTTAGGAAGAGCAATTATAAGTAAGGGTATTCACGGATTGGATTGATTTTACAGATAAAAATATCTGATCCAATCACATCAGTTTTTTAATTCATTATCTGATCGGTTTGGTTTGAAATCTAAATTCGATCCAATCCAATTTAAAGCGGTTTGGATTAGATCGATTTTTCGGTTTTTAATCATACTGTTATTTTTATCTAGAGAAAGTATTAACTAAATGATAAGATATATAATAAATATAATTTAAAATTTAAAATATCTCATTTATAAGTCATTATATAACTAATAGTAGTATAACTCTTCAAATATATACTATTAAAAATAAATTTACACAACTTGATAATTATATTTATGTACCTTTACGTAAATAGTTACTAAAAAATTATATTTTTTAAAATATATTTTTCATAAATAAATATAAGTTATGCAATAATTTTACAATATAGAAGAAATAAAAATGTAAATATGATTGATATCATAAATTTATAAATAAAAATATAGACATATAAATAGTTCAGTTTGGATTGGATTGAATCAATTTTCAAATTAAATCCAAAATTTGATCCAATCCAATAAAATTTCTGTTTTTTTATTTTAGTTTTTCAGTTTTCGATTTATTCATTTTTTTTTGGATCGGTTTTTCAGGTTTTTATTGAATTGGTTTATGAAACCCCTAGTTATAAGTAGTTACCAAAGATTTGTCAGTTGCAATTAATTGAACTTGCACAAATTAGTCGAATGTAATTGCCAAGATTAGCTGAATTAGTGTAAAATTAGTTGACAAAGGTTCAAATCACGTTTTAGGCACTTATTAAGTGGAAAAACATGGTAGGTCCTAGTAGTATAAATAGGGCTTTGTACTTGTTTTTCAACACACCCATTCAATCAAACACATCCATTTTACTCTACATTTATTTTATCACTTCCTTTATCATTTTTCTTTACAGCTTTTATTTGTTACTTTCACGCAAGTTCTATCTTCATTCACCCTTTCACATTAAACACTCTTTGGAGTAACTTAGGAATTCATTAACCGAGAAGCATAGTCCCCTTTTTCTGACACGAATCATTTGATTATTTTGGGAGTCATTGTGAACAATTAGCTGAATCATTCGACTAAATTTTCACACGACAACAAGACTAGAATTACATTAATAATGTAAAGTGATATAAAATCCACTTCTTTAATTTTTTGATATTATAAAACAGTTGGACGCTTTTTTCATCACTAAGCGGTTGTTTGGAATAATGAAGAAATAACAAAAGAAACTTGAAGATAGAAAAGACGCTTTATCAAGATATTAATTTATTAACTAATATATGTTAAAATTTATTTACTTTTTACTCTTTTTTTTTCATGTTTCTGAAGTTATTCTATGTTATTGCTTTAAGAAATAATGTTATTTTTTTATTTTATTACATTTATTTTTATATTTAATTAAAATAAAAACATACAGTTTAATCTAGTTTAAAAATAAAAAATGTAGATATGGACTAAAATCATATTAATAATATAAAACTGATATAAACTTTATAATTTTACAATTCGTTCCATTTTCTTAATTATTTTGAAAATTAATGTTGAACGGTTTTTTCATCAATACTATTACATAGATAACAAGCATCATGTATATAGATAACATATCCTCTATCCTCTTATATATAAATTAGAATAGTTATTTTGTATAAGAGTGTTTTTAATTGTCATTTTTCAATGTCATTCTTCAACGAGAGTGTTTTAAATTTTTTTTAACATCTTATATCTTTTACGCTATCATTTTTAATATCTTTAGTTATAAATTAAATTTTAATATTTTTTTAAAAAAATTATCAATAATTAGAATAACATTGTATCACAATATAAATTATATACTATAAATTTAAAATATAATTTATATGTTCAAAAGTATTTATTATTATGAATTTAATTATAATATAATTTATATTATATATTCAGAAATATTTATTTATTATAAATTTATGTTATATAAAATAAATATTTATTCTATGCAATACACAAGTTAAAATATTAGTTTACAATTACACTAAAGCAAATAAAATAAACGAATTCTTAAGAGATGGCCGGCCAGTGCCATTAATTTACACTAGCTAAGAAACTCTAAACAAGTAATTCAATTTTTTGCCACGTTAATTAATGATATGGAATTAAGCAACACAAAAACCTGCTAGTAGATACCGCAGACAATGGAGAAATTATTTGGTAGTCAAAACTACCAAGTGTATATAGTCTCATCCAATGTGTTTTATAACACATATTTAACTTTTACAATTCACAAGAAAGAATTAATAATACTTAATTACATGTCATATACAGATTAATAAAAACTATGATAGTCTAGAACTACCTAATAATTTCTCCGACAATCACATATCCCATGTACATTAACTTTGAATTGAAGAATCAAAGAATTGGTTGGTTGTATTGGAATATTGACTTAGTCTCATGCTTATCTTATTTTAATTTATCTCCTGTACATTAGCCACGTTATCAGTTTGTTATTATTCTCAATTAGTTTGTTACGCGAATTGGTAGCCGCACACCTCAGTTCTATGGGACCTTTAAGTAATAATCCATATACATCATTTTTCTTCTTTTGGTTGGACCCAAGGATCTCTATCAATCACTGAATATTGTCAAGACTCTACGTGGGAGTAACTTGCTGAGTATTTCCCATTCAAACATTTAAACCTGTTCGTGTGGTGGTTTTCAACCTCTCATCTATTGCTGGCGAATTCTTTGAATGGATCCTATTCCTGTTATTGATGAAGAGAAGTCTCGGAAGAAGGCGAGGAGGTTGAAGGTGGAAGACGAGTCGCCACCGTCTCCCGTCATTGTCAAAATCGTTCATTTATGGATAGGAGTTTCTCGCTACAAGTGGATGCCCATTACGACACCGTTCTGAAACTGAAGGAGAAGATTCGTGACAAGGGGAAAGCTATAGAAGTGCGAAGCACGGTGTTATTGCATGCAAAAGGTCGCGTACTGCGTGACCATCAGTTGCTGAGAGATTGCCACCTCACTGACATTAACGATGATAAATCGTATGTTTACTTGTATGAAAGATCACCGGAAGCTGCGGCAAACGCTGGTGGAGGATCAGAGAAGTTGAAACTGATGTTGATGCTCAAGAAGAAGAAGAACGCGGCACGGGAAATAGCTCTAGAAGTAAACGGTGCTACTAAAGTGAGCAATTTGAGGCTTAACAATGCTCTTCCCGCAGGTGGTCACTATTGTTTCAGTTACAAGCAGTATTTGATGAATGAATGTATGCCCTTTGAGTGGCATGGAATTAACAGGGCGATACTATTGAAATATCTGGAGTATGATGAACCAAAAGCAAGCTATAAATAGAAAAAAAAAAAATTCGAATAAAACTGAATGGTCGAAATCGTTTTGGTACCTAAATTTTTGGTACTGTTTAACTATGCTCAATTGCCCATATTTTTTCTACACTGATGTTATATGGTTACCAAATCATTAATTTGCTTCATAAAAACTTTGACAGAGATCAAAAGCAGTTACCTTACCTTTATACCCAACATTTCCCCTTTTTTCTTTTTATTTGATGTGGATTTTCTTTGGTGTAGATGATAAACAATAGCTGTTTTAATTTTTCACTCTCATTATTGTGTGAAATCTTCTGTTTTAAAAATAATTACCGTTCTTTGGATTTCCTTTGGTTGAGATTTTAATTGTTGCCTGAATTCATCTTCTTCTTGTCATGATTTTTCTGGGTTGAGATTTGATCTTTTCTCAAGTTGCTGCAATATTGTTTTATCTTAAGATTTGGATTTGGTTGTAGTATATCAAGCAAGAAATTTAGCCGAGAAATCAGAAATCTGATGCAGATTGTATTAGTTTGATAGTGGTTGAGTATAGGCAAGAAATTTAGCTGAATTGGATTCTGGGTCTTCTCCATTTGATGTGTTCTGCTACTACTATTGAGTTTAGACATGGTTTAGAAAGAGAGAGAGGTGAGAAGAATAGGACTCGGGATTATGGAAGGAATGCATTTTGATGTGCTCACTGCTCACATTGTTTTGCTAATGGTGTTACTGTTAACTGTTTAATTGACCTTCCTTCTTTGGAATCTGGATCCAGAATGTCAAATTGTAGAACTTGCAATAAATGAGATTTGACATTCTGGTTTTTGAGAGCCAAGCAAATTTCATCTTCTGCTCGTGATCTTCTCTTTAAGTTGAGGACAGCTTAGTATATGCATTATTGTGAAATGACCAGAACTATGTAAGCATGGTGCTTTTTGGGATCAATTGCAACATTTTTGTTTAGTTTCTTGTAACCTTTGGTAATCTTATCACCACATACTTGCTTTACTTTTATCATAATTTTTTCTTCAATCTTAATTACTATTCAAGCAACATTGTATTTTATGGTATTTTTCTGCATGTTTTCTATCATTTTTATATATTATTGTCATTTTTGTTTAAATTATTATTGTTAATTTGATTAAAAGAGAAATAAATATTTTAGTCAAATTATTTGACAAAAATTGTTCTTCTACGTACAAAATTATTAAACCTTATCTAACTAGGTTATTTGATATTTATTTACTTTAACTATATGATGTGGATAATTTTTTACATCTTTTATAATAATTAATTATAATCATAAGTTTTACATATTGAATTTAACTTGTACAATGCACAAGTTAATATAACAGGATTCATTGACACCAAATGTAAGTCTAAATACTTACACCAAATTTAAGCCGTTAATATAAACTAATCCTATGGCTTATAATATCTTAATATATAGTAACTTTAACATATTTTGTGACAATCAATTAAGTAATTTTAATCAATCAATTACATAAAGGTTCAGGATCCGTTGACACCAGGTATGAAAATTAGGCAAATTACACCTTCAATAATTTTTTGTTGAATGTAAATTTAACCAAATCAACCGTTAAATTTGATGTTCTTATTATTTAGATTAAATACACAAAATTTCATACAATTCCAAAATCATTTAGTGTGTGTTTAGGTGAACATTGATAAAATTGGTTTTGAATGAAATTGATCTTGTAAAATTGATTTCGTTTAAAATTGATTTTGAAGTGATGTGATTTATGTTTGGATATTTTTACTCTAAAAACAAGTTAATAGTCAAATTCAATATAATTTTTTTGATCTAACGCAAAAGCTATCTAAAGTTGCTTCAACCTAAAATCAATTCTGGAGCCAAAATCAATTTTTTAACGTGAACCAAACATGTAAATATTTATCTAAAATCACGTTAACTAATACTTCAACGTGATTATGGAGAATCAAATGTGAAACAAACATGCACTTAGTAGTTCATCACATCACTTATTTTAACATATAATATAGTATTAAAACATATGTAAATATTCGTTGTTAGATAACACATGTACAAAAGTCCAAATTTTGTGAAATTTAATATATATGATCATGAAAATATATCACATAATTCAACAGTTAGATTTGTTAAATTTGCATTTTACAAAAGTTATTGAATGTATAATTGACTAACTTTAACACTTGGTGTCTGCGAATCCTAACCATTAAATAAATTGATTTGATTAACTGATTGTTTGATTAATTTAACTTTCTACTATGGGTCAGGATTCATTGACACCAGTGTCAAAGTTAGTTAAATTACACATTTAATATTTTTTGTAGAATACAAATTTAATCGATACAATCGTTGAATTTGATGTTCTAATTAATTAAATTAAGTACACAAAATTTCATACAATTCCAAAAGTATTTAGTAGTTCATCCCATCACTTTATTTAACCTATAATAAAAAATTAAAATATATATAAATATTCAATATTAGATGACATATCTAGAAAAGTTCAAATTATGTGAAATTTAATATACATGATCATAAAGGATAATATCATATAATTCAACGGTTGGATTAGTTAAATTTGCTTCTACAAAAAATTAATTAAAGATATAATTTGACTAACTTTGATACCTAGTGTCATGGATCCTGACCTTCTACTATAATTATTTATCAAATTAATTAAAAAATAATATATTTTTACAAATTTTTCTTATAAAACTATATATTTATTTATTTATTTATGACTCATTAACAATAAATACATTTTTACTTGCTATTATTTTACAAATATAGAAAATGAAAATTAACGATTAGAATATAACGAAATTGGTTATGTTAAAATAATAATTAATGATATTTTTATCATGTTTATTTTTCCTTATTTATGATCAATATATATAGTTAAATCTACTCTACTGATTTGCTAATAATTAATCCCTTTCTAATTGATATTTTTTTACAAATTTTTAAAATTAATTAATGAGAAAATAAAATTTGAAAATGAAAAGTTTTGAACAATGTATATTTATTATATTTTTTAGTTAAGTATGAAAAATTAAAATAAATAAGTACTAACCTAATGCTTTACATTTAAACATATAAATTAAAATAAAGAACATAAGATTACAAAAATTATAAATAAGTTAAAATATTTATTATATTATATTTTTATTATTCTCTATTTTAAATTATTTATAAATTTTGTTATCTTCTATTCTTTATTTTATGCGTTTTATTGTAAAAGCATTAGGTTAGGGGAATTTTATATGTTTTAGTATAATGTAATTTTATTAAAAAATAGAGAAAAATAAAATATACTTTATTTTCATCTAAATATAAATAAATAAAAATAAATATAAACTTTTTATTAAAATTTGTCAAAAATACTAATTTTTTAATATTGTCATAAATAATTTAATTAGAAAATTAAATCAATCAAACAGCCAATTAAATCAAATAAATAATTTAATTAATTGATTAAAATTAACTAATTTATTGGTACAAAATATGTTAAAGTTACTATATATATTAAGATATTATAAGTCGTAGGATTAATTTGTATTAACGGCTAGATTTGATATAAGTCTTTAGACTTGCTCCTGGTGTCAATAGATCCTATCCCATTTTAAAATGGTATTTTAAATTATTCAGAAGATATTAATTTTAATTATGTGATATTATTAAAGTTTTGAATGGTTAACATAAACACAACATAATTTGAACACTCTTAATTAGTACAATGAGATTTGTTTATTACTATTGTTGTTGTTGTTATTTAATTTTAATTTCATTACTTGTTACCTTTTAAAGTTATTTATCTATAATATATATATATTATATATATATGTTAATTATTTTTAAATGATATTTTTAATTATTTAAAGATATTAATTTTAATTATGTGATATTGTTAAAGCTTTGAGTTGGTTAACCTAAAGGCAACATAAATTGAACACTCTAATAAGTGTAATGAGAATTGTCTATTATTATTATTATTATTGTGTTATTCTTGTTATTTTTTTAATTTCATTATTTGGTACTTTTTAAAGTTTTATATATAAGAATTAGTGTATGTTTCAAATTTATATCTTATAATTTAACTATTATAAGGATTATTTATCTATAAGAATTATTATTTATGTGTGTTACTAATTTTTTTAATATTATTACATACTATTTTGCGTAGATATGTTGCTATTTTTTTCTCATTCTAAGTAAATTCAGAAAGACAATGCTATTAATAATAATAATTACATTATTATTGCATTCTACAACTATTTTATATTTTATGATATAATGAGTATTTATTATTCTTTAGGTCTGACTTTATAAGAAACAATAATCATAATATCTTATAATTGACCGTTATAAAAGAACTCTATATTATATTTAATTATTATTATTATTGTCTTTTTGTATATTTATTTATATTAAATTTCATTAGTGTTGTAAATTGTGTACT